>OX465299.1:135125414-135725414 GCA_949987735.1 Leucophora obtusa
TATTAAATGTTGTTCGAAGCAATATAAAAATTTATCTTCAACGAGATATAATTTGATCAAGTATATGTATTTGTATATGGCATATAAAATGATATAAGAGAAAAGATTTTTTAGGATATGGTTATATAACAACGGTGGGCACGGATTTCTCACAGAGGGCCATATTGTAGTTTTTCATAAATTATAAAGGGCCGCACTATACATTAAAAAAAGTAAAACTACAAATATTTACCTTAAATGAAAGCGGAGGGAATTAATGATTTATATTTCGTGTAAGAAAAAAATCTGTTCTCAAATTTCGTTGCGCACAATAAAAAAAATCTCGCCCCTTTAAAGGGCCCCTTTGAGTGCTTTTTTCACACAGTTCTAAATTTAAGACCAATGCGGTGCAGTATTATAGTCAGCACAAAGTACGAATTTTAATAACACTTTTAAAATCTGAGTTTAAAATCGTGCTTTGTGTTGACTATAAAACTCGTCCACCCAACAAAAAAGTGTGGCTATGGTGTATTTTATAATTTTAGCAACGTAATGTACTGATTTGTAGTATAAAGAAATTACTATAAAAAATTTTAAAATTTTAGTAAAATTCTTTTAAACTGTAATTTAGAAATTATGTGTTAAAATTACGAAAAAATTTTGCTGAATATTAGTATCACTCGAAGAAAAACCTCCATTGTATTTATAAAAATGTGATGAAAAACAAAAATAAAACTTGAAAAATGTGAGAAAATTTTTTTTAAATACAAAATTACATGTTATTTATATTTGTGACAAAGTAGTTGTCAATGTCAACAGTAGGTTTGTTCCACGTAATTCTGGGTAAAGTCTGGTAAAATGAGAGTAAACAAATAATTATCTCAAAAAATGGTAAAATTGCTCACAATACCGGGAACCAGTGTTACCATATATTTTTTTAGAAAAACTGTAAAAAAAACTGTTTTTGTATAGAAAAACTGTTTTTCGAAAAAAATGTAAAAATCAGAAGAAATTCTGGGATCTCGAAGTATCCTGAGACTAAAATATTATCCCAGGGTCTCAATTTTCTAAATATCGAGATTTTAATAATTTAATTGCGTTTGGTATTTATAGTAAACGACTTTTTGCACAGCCTTCTAATAAAACTTTTTTTTAAGAATTTTGGTCCCCTAGGCCCGAATCTGAAGTTAAAAAGTTCATCGAATCACCCTTCCGACATGTCAACATTTTTCTATTAAACCCTGACTTAGGATAGAATACTTTACTCGCCAATGTTGTACTTCAAAATAATCTTTATGGATTTGCATTTCACATAAAATTACCTTTTATTAGATTGAGTATTGTTATGTCGGGAATTGTTTGACGGTGTGTAAAAACCCCGTAAAAAAAATTACGTTTTTTAGATTTGTCCTTGATCATAATTGAAAAAATAGTAGTAAATTGTTATCCCGAATTAGCAAATATTTACTTTAAAAAAAAAAATCAATTTCGGCCTTTGTTGATGAGACATTGTTTTAAAAAACATATAAATTTCTAAATTATCCTTCATTTAGAAATGATCTGAAAAGTTCGGCTAACAAATGTCCGTCGGATCTATGACGTGTCAGATATGGTTTAGCCAATTTTATTCCAGGCAAATTTTTGATGAAATTTGTTATAAAAATGTTTCGTTTTTCCAGTAAGCATATTTAGTAGTATTATATTGCCAATTTCAAATTTATTTATGTTTCGATTTGTACCTAATTTTTTACAATATTTAAAGTTTTATTTTAATTTTTGTGTCATATGCATAATCACTTTCTAAGTTTATAAATGGCTTATAAAACAAATATTTTATACAAACTTCATTTTATAAACGTGTTATAAGGTTTTCAAATTATTTTGCATAAGCATAATTCTTAAATATTAGTTTAAAAAAATTGTAAATGAAACAAATGTGTCGATTTAATATGAAAAAACTGTAAAAAAATGCATGATTTTAAAAAAACTGTTTTTTACAATAAAAAACTGGAAACCTGTTAGGCATCCCAAAAAACTGTAAAAAACAGTTAAAACTGGCTATATGGCAACACTGCCGGGAACGCAAAAAACCACATTTCAAGCCCAGAAATAAACGTCAAAGTTATTCAAATAAACAAAAGCTATTTTTAACAATAAAATATCGAAGGGAATAAAGACGTGGTATTTGATAACGATATTAATTAATGTTTACAACTTTTGTTATTATTTTCATTATTTTTACAAATTTAAAACGGCTGATTTATAAACAACAAGTGATTTGACAGAAAAAACCGAAATATTAACACTTTTTGCTTCTCACAAATTTGGCCCAAAAACTTATCACATTTTTTGATTTCACCCATATACCCAGCAAAATCTTTCATTACCAAATAAGTGGTTATATAATAGAAATTCATAGCTTCGCACAACTTATTTTTTGGCGTCTAAACTCATTATTTTTGTTTGGCGTGGTCGTTTTTATAAGTAGTCACGCCTACCCGCTCGCTTACGACAAAATGAGAAGTAAGTACCCTACGGGAAATTTTAACAAAGTGTCACCGAACTGGCCCTTTTATATGAAATAGAGTGGTCACTTTTACATAGCGTTGTCATAGGAGGGGGAAATTGACCCCTTGTGACATGTCACAAGACAAATCCCAGGACAGGTCCCTGAACTTTGTTTTTTTATGAGAGTTCAGTAACCTGTCCTAGGATTTGTCTTATGACATGTCACAAGGGGTCAATTTCCCCCTCCTATGACAACGCCATGTAAAAGTGACCACTCTATTTCATATAAATGGGCCAGTTCGGTGACAGTTTGTTAAAATTCCCCGTAGGGCAGTTATGACATTTTGAATAATAAGTGGTTACACACATGCTTACAAAAAGTTGAATTATAAGTGGTTATCCGAGTGGTTACTTGATTCTTAAAAATAAGGTTTATATAAATACCAGGGATGGAAAGAAAGCTCGGAGCGAGCCAAAAATATATACATTTTTTTAAAAAGCTCGGAAGCCAAAATTAAAAGAGCTGCTCAAATAAAAAAAGCTCGCAACTAAAAAAAATAAAGAGCTTATAAAAATGAAAAGGCTTGTTTACAAAACTGAATAGAGTTTTTTAAATCGAGCAGCTCGTATAAAAAATTTCATAGAGCTTTTTTTATCGAGCAGCTCTTTAACGAAATTTAATTGAGTTTTTTTTGAAATCGAGCCGCTAAAAAGGCTGCTCCCACTAAAATAATTTAGTTGTTATAAAAAACAAAAACGTTAATTTATTTACACTATATCCAACAGTACTATAGTCCCTAGATTTTGAATTTTAAAAATTGAAAAAAAAAATCGCTGAAATTTTAAAAAAGTTTCAAATATCAGAAAAAATCGCCAAAACAAAAAAATACAAAAATTTTTAAAAATGTCAAAATTTTGAAAAAATTGTCAATATGTGAAAAAATTACCAAAATCGTCAAAATTTCAAAAAGTTGTCAAAAATTGGAAAAAATCGGGAAATTTCGGGAAAGGTCAAAACCCACCAACAATACCCCGATACTGATACATATAATCTAATAATACATATGATCTCTCTACGAGGCTAAGTTTACGAGAAAAACGCGATTTTAAAATCTAGCAATGCAAGTCAAAATTTAGTTTCGCTATCGGGGTATTGGTGGCTAGTTTTGACCTTAGGTGCAGTCATTTTTCCTCTAGCTCTTCTAGTTTAGGAGATATGGACGATTAAAATTTTATTTAAGCGATTTTCGCACTTATTTTTACACAGACGAATCACTATGACTTCCCTGTTCCAAAACCGTTGTCCGTGTTCATTTAACTCATTCGGTTGTCGAGATATGGGCGATATACCTATGTCTACGCCTGATAGTTAATTTGTTTAGACGTGTTACAATGAATACGGCATCAAAATCGCTTTGTGCTAAATGTTTCAATTCGGCAAAAAGAAACTTCATCGTCTGCCATATTTGCAGGGCGAAATACCATTTAATTTGTGCCAATATTAGTCATAATTTAATTGAATACTTCAATAATAATAAAAATATTGTGTATAATTGTAATGATTGTTTGGGTGTTTCATCAAATTTAATTGCACAGATCTCATCTCTCTCTAATGAAGTAAGAGAGCTTAAAAACTCTGTAAATCTTGAACTACGTGGTTTAAAGAAATAGTTTAGTGAGTTCTCAAAAAATAAAGATAAAGTGAAACCGCCAAAAAATAAACAAAAAGGAAAAAACAACATTAATGTACTTAATACTAATGCAATTGATGCTACTAGTGTTGTTGTTAAGACAAGTACAAGTGCAAGTTATATGTGAAGCACATATTGCTAACCCAATCGACCTGCCTATGTCAATTAATACATAGGTTGATAAATCCTGAACGTCATCATAGTCATGTTGCATGGTACTGTGAATTATTGATCATAATTGTTTTGCGCGGTGCTGTACTAAGATAATATCATGTTGCGTTATGATATCATACAGAAGCTTTTGCATTGTACTTCAAGCCACTCTTTCATCTTTTAAGTAAACAAGGGCGTTGTTCATGCAAATCGTATGATTTCAGATCGTATAATAAAATAGTTTTGTTTATCCAGTAATTTTGTTTATCCTATTGATTTTGTTGATCTGCTTTTGTTAAAGACAGATCAATGCTTTTGTTTACATCATGCAACCGATGGGATGATGGTTTGGATTTTGTGCTTCGATTGCACTTTTAATCGAAGAACTTTGGTGCCTTAGTACTTTTAAGATAGTTTTAAGTTTAGTTATAGAAAAGATACTCACAAATAAAGACATCTGTAAATGTTTGTCGTTTAATCTCGGCTTTTATTTAACTGGCGCAGTCGGTAGGATCCAAAGTAAAAAATTGGATCGAAAAAATATATATATATATAAAACGTTAAAGTTTTAAAATAAATAAAAAAAAGGGAGTTAAATTCTTTTTTTAAATAAAAAAAAAAAAACGTTAAAGTTTTAAAAATTTTATAAAGACGTTAAAGTTTTAAATTAAATAAAAGACTTAAAGCAAAAACTATTAAATTAATTAAAAAAATAAAATTAAATTACCTATGGTATACACGATTTCTAATGTTATAAAATTAGTAAAATAAAAGGACTACAAAAGAATACGTGTTTTCAGCAACATTCAAATGCTATTATAATTGAACAGAAAGAAAAGAACATCAATAAAATTGTAATAATTTGTCAATAGAAGATTATAAAACGAAAAGAAAAATTTCGTTTCCTTGAAATATAATAAGTGCGGCCAAAGCACTTGAGTGAGAAGGAAGGTGGTTGGCAAGAAAAGGAAAACCCAGTCAACAAACAGCGGAAACAGCAGCAGCAGCAGCACAAGGAACTGAATCGAATCTTTTCCACATGACACCACAGCTAATGGTAAAGTTGTAATTTTTATTTTAGACTAGTTATAATTTTTTTTTCAAAATCAAAATTTAAATACATATATATACTAAAATAAATAGTCAAACATATTTTTACGTTCCTTTGTCTTAACAAGTATTAAATATAATCGAATTGGGTGTTGGCGGGGAGGAGAAGTGAAGTTTGTTTTTTGTTGATTGAAGGGAAAGTTTTTCTAAAATGGCATTGACCCTTGTTGAAGCGCTGCGTGAAGCTCGGAATTTACCACCATTCAGTGGGTCATCCGAATATGCTTTAACGAGCTATTTGCGAGATGTCACAACGGTGTTGTCTTTAGTTCCAGAGGAACACAAGATCATAGTAAAATCGGTTTTGGAAAATCGCCTGCAAGGCGTGGCATTGAAAGCTATCGAAACGCTGATGAACCCGACGTGGGAGCAAATCATTGCTAAGCTTAGAGAGGAGTTTGGGGTTAAAGAATCCTTTTTGGGTTTAAGGAACCGGGCAATGAGTGTTGTGGCGATGAACGTCGAGGAACTTCATCATAAATTAAGTGAAATTTTGAATCTAATGAACACTAAATATAGTTTGAATCCGGAAAATAATGCCATGTTTTCCCCTGATGTAAATGAAAGATTAATCTTTGACATTTATATAAATTCTTTGTCTTTAAGTATAAAGACATTATTGATTCAGAATAATATTGCCACCATCAGTGGTGCGCAATCATACTTTATAGAAAACAATTTAACGAAGGACGTGTACCTTCGAAGAAGCTCTTATTCGAATAATTCTCGAAGCAAGGATAATAGAAACCAGAAAAAGTTTAACCATGGGCAACGGAATTCGGATAGGGGACCCCAGGATTCAAACCCTGCAAATCCGGTCCGACCCAGTGGCAGCGGTTATAGTAGAAGGGAATCGGGTCAATACGGACGAGGTGGTTCGGATCAAGATAGGAACAACTCTGAACCTATGGAACTGGGTAACGTGAATATGAATGAAAATTTTCATGTACCGCCTCGGGATCCCAATTACCAAAAGTTTTACTGACGATAAATAACATTAAGGTTAGATGTTTAGTTGACAGCGGGGCTGCAACTACGTTAGGGGACTACGGGATTTTTGAGGGGCTTTTTTCGCGGAAGAGAAGGTTGAAGAGTAAATTGAAGTTAAACACACTAACTGGTACAAAGTTGGTGGATGAAGAGGTAATAGTCAACGTACCCTTGGAGTTTAATGCAGGGGATGAGACGATGTCCGTGAAATTGATAGATTTGGGGAATAGAACTTTCGACTGTATAATCGGGAATAATGTCTTGATGCCTATGGGTGTCATAATAGATTTTATGAACTCGAGACTTTTGGTGAATGGTGTTGAAGTATTGTTTTATCCCCAACCGGTCGATATAAGCTATGACGATGTCCGGGTTTTGGAGTTACAGAACATCGATTTTGGTAACTTAGAGTTGCCAGATCATTTAAATGATGAGGAAAAATATAAATTGGATGGCTTTTTAAAGAAGAACAAGGTAACCTTTTATCAGGAGGACCAAAGGTTGTCAGCTACTGATGCAGTTAAGCATAGTATTGTGACATCGTCACCTAAACCGGTGTACTCAAGGATCTATAGATATCCAAGGGTGCATGAAACTGAGATTGAGAATCAGGTTCAGGAAATGCTAATCCAGGGAATAGTTAGGCCGAGTAAATCGCCTTATAACTCTCCCCTATGGATAGTGCCGAAGAAACTTGACAATGATGGTAAACGAAAATGGCGTATAGTCATTGATTACCGAAATCTGAATAGTATAACTGTGGATGATAAATTTCCCATGCCCAATATAGATTCTCTATTTGATAAATTGGGTAGGGCACAATATTTTTCCACGATTGATCTTGCGAAGGGTTTCCACCAAATCAAGATGGAGGAAAGGGATATTCAGAAGACAGCGTTCTCAACACCCAGGGGACATTTTGAGTATGTCAGAATGCCATTTGGGCTGAAGAACGCACCGGCTACCTTCCAGCGACTGATGAATTATGTTTTACGTGATTACATCAATAGGATTTGTGTCATCTATATGGATGACATATTGGTTTTTTCATCTTCATTGGATGAGCACATGGTTAGCCTGACCAAAGTATTTGCTGCTTTGAATGAGCATAACTTGAAGGTTCAAATGAATAAATGTAGCTTTCTGGCAAGACAAACTCAATTTTTGGGTCACATGGTTACACCAGATGGCTTGAAGCCCTGCCCATACAAGATTGGGGCAATAAACAGGGTGCCTATTCCACGCACTGTTAAGCAGATAAAGTCATTTTTGGGTCTCACTGGCTACTATAGAAAGTTTATAAAGAATTATTCTTCCGTTGCGGGACCAATAATAAAGTATCTCAAAAAGGGCGTTAAGATCGACATTGATGACCCTACTTATATTGAAGCTTTTCAAAGGCTGAAGAGGATTATAACTAATCCACCGATCCTGTCATATCCGGACTTCAATAAAAAGTTCGTTCTTACCACGGACGCTAGTAATGTGGCTTTGGGGGCTGTTTTGAGCCAGGGGTATAAACCTTGCTGTTACGCTAGTAGAACTTTAAATGATCACGAGAAGAACTATAGCACAATTGAGAAGGAACTGTTGGCTATAGTATGGGCGGCTAAATATTTTCGTCCATACCTTTACGGTAATAAGTTTTTGGTCAAAACTGACCACCAACCTCTCAAATGGTTGGCTTCCTTAAAGGAACCAAACTCCAGACTGAGTAGGTGGAAAATAACGCTCGCCGAATATGAATTCGATATCGAGTATGTAAAGGGGAGAGAGAATAAGGTTGCAGATTTCCTTAGTCGATTGGAACCTGACAGCGAGGACACCGAAGATTGTGATGTAAAGTCACTTTTTGCAATATCTGATGGCATCGCAACGGTGCATAGCCAACAAGAAGATGATGGCAGCACTAACTTTTATATAAGTGATTCTATTGTAAATAAATATAGAACACAAATAAGAATTTTGCGAGCTAAACAGCGGGAACACGAAATTTTGTATGGGAAATATAATATAATATACGTAAGTGAAAATGACTTGCGAAACGATCACTATCTGAACGATCTGTTCAGAAGGACATTGAGAAAAGGAAGAGTCGGAATATATTCCGAACTTCCAAATAACTTGTATTTCTTGGTTCAGGAAAGGTTGGAATCGCTTTTCGGAAGTGACCAAAATTTGAGTTTCATTAAATGCACGAAATTGGCTATTGATGTGCCTAACGAAGAGGAAATGTATGGGATAATTGAGGGTGTACACAATAATGGAAATCATAGGGGAATCTTGGAAAATTTCGAACAAGTGAAAGATTCCTATTTCTATCCAAATTTGGTAAAATATATAAATAAATACATAAATTCCTGTAGAATATGCGGTGAAAACAAATACGATAGAAATCCCTATCGTAAACATTTTAACCATACTGTAACCCCTGATAGACCGAATATGATAGTTCATATGGACATATTTCAAGTCCACAGAACTTGTTTTTTAACGACGATTGATAAATTCTCCAAATTGGGTTCCGTACATAAAATTACGGATAGGAACATGTGTACCATTAGGGTGAAGATTGAGGAAAGGATTGCCCTTCTTGGCAAACCGGAACTACTCGTTATGGACAACGAGTTTAATAATGCTTTGATAAGACTCTTCTGTTCTGAAAGAAATATTCAGACGCACTTTACTACCCCGAATTCACACACGGGAAACTCCGATATAGAGAGAATGCATTTATCGCTCTTGGAACACATTCGAGTTTTAAAGCGAAGCAATGAGAATGTTGACATTGAGGAGTTAGTGATTAGAGCAATAGGCTTTTATAATGGTACTATTCACTCGACAACTAGGCTAAGACCTATAGATTTTATAAACCGTTCTGATATCGATTATCAGAATGTAGCGCAGTACATGAACAGCCGAAAGAAAAAGGCTATAGAGAGAATAAACTCAAAAAGGGAACAAGTTCCTCGATATGATAATCGGGATCTGTTTTTGAGAAATCCTGAAGCCCAGAGACAGAAAACTGCGAAAAGATTTTTGAGATACAATGCTAATAATCCTAATAAAGTTGATTTGGCTAATATACTAAGAAATAATTATGATGACTGTCATAAGATTGAAATGAAGAAAAGATCCATTGTGGAAATTGAGGTTGGAAATTTATTGTTAACTAATGTAAAAAGCATTTTACACGATTCATGTACTAATTTTTCATATCCCTTGAACGGAAATTATATTGTTAATTTTGAAAATTGTCAGATTGAAATAGACGAATTTAAGATTGAAAGATTTGAGAGCCGACTGAATGTAATTGTTCCAAATTTTAATGTTTTGCCTACTAATGTAACAGAAATATTACCCGAATTTAATTTTACTAATATAAGCGAAATAAAGGAACAGTTAGAAAACCAGCAAGGTAATCATCATTTCTATATACTTTATATATTGTTTTTTGTATTTATATTCTGTTGCATTTTAATTAAAATAAAAAATTGTATCGGCATTCGAAGGGACTCGAATCTTAGTGGTGGGGGAGTTATATGTGAAGCACATATTGCTAACCCAATCGACCTGCCTATGTCAATTAATACATAGGTTGATAAATCCTGAACGTCATCATAGTCATGTTGCATGGTACTGTGAATTATTGATCATAATTGTTTTGCGCGGTGCTGTACTAAGATAATATCATGTTGCGTTATGATATCATACAGAAGCTTTTGCATTGTACTTCAAGCCACTCTTTCATCTTTTAAGTAAACAAGGGCGTTGTTCATGCAAATCGTATGATTTCAGATCGTATAATAAAATAGTTTTGTTTATCCAGTAATTTTGTTTATCCTATTGATTTTGTTGATCTGCTTTTGTTAAAGACAGATCAATGCTTTTGTTTACATCATGCAACCGATGGGATGATGGTTTGGATTTTGTGCTTCGATTGCACTTTTAATCGAAGAACTTTGGTGCCTTAGTACTTTTAAGATAGTTTTAAGTTTAGTTATAGAGAAGATACTCACAAATAAAGACATCTGTAAATGTTTGTCGTTTAATCTCGGCTTTTATTTAACTTGCACGAGCTGCTGCTGCTATAACAAACAGCCAACCTCTTTTGTCTGCTGCTTCATCTGTAGCTTCATTACCTACCGAGTCTGATGCTCAAATGAATAATGCCATGTTTGATGACAACATACAACAATCACAGAAAACACATGATTGGGTTGAAGTGCATAGGCGTAGACGACGAAAGGGGCCTGTAGTATTTGGGGTTAATACTTCTAACGATCTGGAAGTTGTAATCAAAAAGAAATGGGTGCATCTTTCATCATTTAAGCCAACTGTTACGACTGATCAAATAATAAGTTATGTGGAAAAAAATGCTGGTATTGGTAAACAGCATATTGAGTGCTATTTATTAATTAAAAAAGATACTGATCTTAAGCAACTCAAAAGAGTCAACTTTAAGATCGGTGTTTCTCCCAGTGCTTATAATGAAATATTAAAACCTGATCTTTGGCCATCAAATATTAAGGTTCGCCAATTTGTAAATTTTCCAAGGAAACCAGCGCCTGCGGAAAAACTTTAGACTCGGTGAAAACTGGCTTTCAAATTTATTACCAGAACTTATCTGGAATGCGAACAAAATCTAAAAGTATATATGATTTTTCTTCTCAATGTCAACATGATGTCATTGTCTTGGTGGAAACTTGGTTGAATGCTGATTTTTGTAATGCCGAATATTTTGATACTAAGCTGTACAATATATATCGTAAGGATAGGAATGCTGAGCGTACTGGTCATTCTAAAGGTGGTGGTGTTTTAGTGGCCGTTAGAAGTCATTATAAATCTTTTCTTGTTAATATTGATGATAATAATGGTTTGCTTGATCAACTTATAGTATCAATTTCCGGCTTTAATATTATACTGCATTTGTGTGTATCATATATTCCTCCTAATAGCTCAGACTTAATTTATTCCGCACATGTTTCCAATATTTTATCATTGGAAGAGAACTTGTCAGTAAATTCTCGCTTTTGTATTATGGGTGATTTTAATCTTAAAGATGTTCTTTGGTCACAACTTTATGATAATGCTATTTTATCACCGACTAATGTAAATAAATTTCATGAAATTGAGGTTATTGATAGTTTGATTGGTTTGAATTTAATCCAAATTAATCATATTGCTAATCAATTAAACCGATTTTTGGATCTAATTTTTGTTCCTCAGGATTGTAAGTTTAAACTATACGAGAGTTTACTGCCAATATCGCAATCTAATATTCATCACCTGCCACTAGTCATTGAAATAGAATCATATGAATTTTTTAAATGCTCTCAATCTTTAAATTCTTTAAATTTCAATTTTAATTTTTGTAATTTTGATGTACTTAACTCTATTTTTAATCGAGTTGACTGGTTGGAAATCTTTTCCGGGCTATCAACATCAACATGTTATGCTCGATTTTTGGATAAAGTTTTGAGTATATGTAAAGAAAATATTTCTCTTAAAAGGGCTAAGCCTTACAAGTTGCCATGGTACACTAGTGGTCTTAAGAAACTTAAAAATCTTCGTAATAAGTTTCATAAACGTTTTAGGGAATCAGGATCTACTGATTGTAAAGATAAATTTATTCATTATCAACGTGAGTTTAATTGTTTAAATAAGTTTTTGTACAAACAGTATCTTCTTGAAAAGGAAGATGATATTAAAAATAATCCTAAATCTTTTTGGTCATTCGTAAAATCTAGAAAACAAGTATCTGATATACCATCTACTGTTAAATACGCTGATAAAATATCCCAATCTTGCACTGAATCTGTGAATATGTTTGCAGACTTTTTTAAATCTAATTTTGAGCCTTCAAATGGTAATATTTTTGGCTTTTCTAGTTCCATGTCTATGTTAGACATTGGTTATATGGTTATTTCTGAGGATGAGGTTTTTAATGGCATTTTGCTAATCAAGGATAGTTACAAATCGGATGATGATTGCTTATGTGCTCACTTATTAAAGAAGTGTGCATCTTCTATTACTTTAGCATTGAGATACATTTTTAATTTGTCTCTTAAGGAAGGTGTTTTTATTGACCGATGGAAGTTGGCAACAATTACACCGGTTTTCAAAGACGGAAAGAGGGATGATGTAACTTGTTACCGACCTATTTCTAAGTTGTCCTGTGTGTCTAAGATATTTGAACATGTTCTCTATAAAAGACTTTTTTTTATTACTAAATCATGGATTTCTCCTAATCAACACGGTTTCTTTTCTGGTAGATCATCTACAACAAATTTAGCAATTTTTAATGAATACTGTATATCAGTCTTAGAACAAGGTAGCCAAGTTGAGACAGTTTATGCAGATTTTTCTAAAGCCTTTGATAAGGTATCTCATGGCATTCTTCTTGCCAAGTTACATCAAATGGGATTTCATTCTATTTTTTTAATTTGGATTAAATCATATCTATACAATAGAGTTTGTAAAGTTGGCATAGAAAACTACTTTTCTGATCCGTACATTCAAACTTCCGGTGTACCTCAAGGCAGCATCTTAGGTCCACTTCTATTTAATTTATTTATAAATGACATTTCGTCTTGTTTTCATAAAGCTAAATTTCTGTTGTATGCTGATGACTTGAAAATATTTCATAGAATCGACTCAGTTCGTGATGTTTTAGATTTGCAAGTAGATTTAAACAATCTTGCATGGTGTAATTTAAACAAGCTCCATTTAAATCTCAACAAATGTTTCCACATCTCGTTTTCTAGGTCTTTAAATCCTATTTATACTACCTTTAATATAGGTGACTATAATCTGGTTTCTGTGGATTCCACAGTGGATCTGGGTGTTGTTTTTGACTCAGTGATGTCCTTTAAACAGCATGTGGACTATATTGTTCCGAAAGCTTATTCTATGTTAGCTCTCTTAAAGAGAAATTGTGCTGAGTTTTCTGATCCTATGACATTGAAGTTAATTTATACTGCCTTTGTCAGATCTAAATTAGAGTATGCAGCTATTATATGGGCTCCCCATTGTGGAACTCATATCTCGCGTATTGAGAGAGTGCAAAGAAAATTTGTTAAATTTGCAATCTCATCTTTTACGTTTGTTGATCCTATACCATCCTACAGATCTAAAAGCTTATTAATAGGTTTGGAAACCCTTGAGTTTCGTAGGTGATTGCAATCTGCTTTATTTGTTTTTGATATTATTAGTGGTGGTATTGACTGTTCAGAGTTGCTTTGTCTTATTAGATTTGATGTTCCACCTAGAAGTGTTAGGTATAACAATATTTTTAATGTATCACTACATCGTACCAATTAATAGCATTTTGACCCGCATGTTTATTCAACTGAATGACATTAATCATTATCAACAAATTCATTTAAAACCGCAAATAGAGTTTTGTGCATCAAAATCTGACTTTAAGCAATATTTATATTCTATTTTGATGGGTTTAAATTTGTAAATTAATAAAATAATGTATAAATTAATATTTAGATTATTCTAAAATTGTAACATCATAGTCTGTAAGGAATTTTGTATCCATAGACTGAATAAATGAAATGAAATAAAAGCCCTTTTCTCTCTACGAGGCTTAGTTTTCGAGAAAAATGCGATTTTAAAATCTAGCAATACAAGTCAAAATTTAGTTTCGGTATCGGGGTATTGTTGGTGGGTTTTGACCGTTGGTGCAGTCATTTTTCCTCTAGCTCTTCTAGTTTGGGAGATATGCACGACTAAAATTTTATTTAAGCGATTTTCGCCTTTATTTTTTCACAGATGATTCATTATCGCTTCCTTCCAAAATTCAGTCATCTGTGAAAAAATTAAGGCGAAAATCGCTTAAATAAATCTTAAGTCGTGCATATCTCGAAAACTAGAAGGGCTAGGGGAGATATGTTTGCACCAGAGGCCAAAACCCACCCCCAGTACCCCGATAGCGGAACTAAATTTTGACTAGCATTGCTAGGTTTTAAAATCGCGTTTTTCTCGAAAAGTAAGCCTCGTAGAGAGAAAAGTGCTTTTATTTGGTATATCGCCCATATATCGAAAACTGAATGAGTTAAATGAAAACGGACAACGGTTTTTGAACAAGGAGGTCATAGTGAGTCATCTGTGAGTCATAAGTGCGAAAATCGCTTAAATAAAATTTTAATCGTCCATATCTCCCAAACTAGAGGAGCTAGAAGAAAAATGACTGCACCTAAGGTCAAAACCCGCCACTAATACCCCGATTGCGAAACTAAATTTAGACTTGCATTGCTAGATCGCGTTTTTATCGTAGAGAAAAATAATTGCGAGAAATGAATTTTGGCGATTTTTTCTAATTTTTGACGATTTCTTTTTTTTAATTTTCACCATAGTTTCTAATTCTGACGATTTTCAAAATTTAGAATTTCTGACAGTTTTGGCATTTTTCAATTTTGGAATTTTTTTTTTAAATTTTGAAGATTTTTTCTAAATTTTACTTTTTTTAATTTTTGCAGTTTTTTCAAATATTCGCGAATTTTTTAAATTATGACGATTTTTTCAACTTATGACTATTTTTTAAATTTTGACGATTTTTCAAATATTGACGATTTTTTCCAATTTTTTTGATTTTTTCCAATTTTGGAAATTTTTTCAAATTTTGACGTTTTTTTTCAATTTTGGCGATTTTTTTCCATGTTTTGACGATTTTTTAAAATTTTTTGACGATTTTTCAAATTTTTGCGATTTTTTTTAAATTTTTTTGATTTTTTCCAATTTTGGAAATTTTTTAAAATTTTAACGATTTTTTTCAATTTGACGATTTTTTCGAATTTTTAACAAATTTAGCGATTTTTTCTATGGTTAGCTATTTTTTTTAATGCACGTGAATACGCACTTGCACTCGCACATGTGCGAATTTTTATACGCACTACGTGTGCGTGCATTACGAACCCTTTTTGTATAATATTTGGGTATTTTAGTTCCTCATGTAGTAACAACTTTTAACATTTCTTTTGAAATTCTATTGGAAATGCTGTATTTAATATCTAAATATTTAATTTAAATTTTTTTGTAAACAAGCCAAAAGAGTTTTCAAATTTACTTGAAAAGAGCTAACGTTTTCATAATGCTCGATTTATTTTTTGGAAAAGAGCCTTTTTTTGTGAAGCTCTATTTCATTTTTTGAGCGTAATCATTGAGCTCGCTTGTTTTAAAAAATTGAGGAAGCTATATTTTTTTAGCTACTTTCATTTTTATATAAGAGCGAGCTAACATTTTTTGGCTCGTTTTAAAAAAAAGAGCGACCTTTTTTTTGGGCTCTGCTCTTTTTTTAAAAAGAGCAAGAGCCCGAGCGAGCGAGCTTTTCCATGCCTGATAAATACTATTAACTTAAGGAAATACACTCAGAAAAATTTAAGTTTTTTCTAGTGTGTAATTTTAGGACTCGTCATAAAAATTCAAACATAAAACATATTTACATATAATAAATAAAAATGTAAAAATTTAACTACTAGAATCAGGGTTGGCAGGCAATACCACTAAAATACCGTTATCGATTCAAAACCCTTTCAACTGACTACCGTTACCCCTAAAATACCGTAACCGAAATACCCGGAATACCGTTATCCTTAAAATACCGTTACCGAAATAACTGAAATACCGTTATCCTTAAAATACCGATACCGAAATAAATGAAATATCAATACCCTTAAAATACCGTTACCGAAATAAATGAGATACCGTTACCCCTAAAATATCGTTACCGTTATTTTTAATTTTCTGTTTTTGGTGATTGCACTTGGTTGTTTAGTATTTTTCGTACATTTAGATGGTAAATTCGTTCTGTTTTTAATCTCGTTTGTTTTTTGTAAAAAAAAACTGCGGTAGGCGAAATAACTGACTACCGTTACCCTTAAAAAACCGTTACCGATATAACTGAAATACCGTTAACCTTAAAATACCGTGTCACCGAAATAACCCAAATATGGTTGTATTTAAAATACCGTTACCGAAATAACTCAAATACCGTTATCCTTAAAATACCGATACCGAAATAAATGAAATAGCGTTACCCTTAAAATACCGTTACCGAAATAACCTAAAATATCGTTACCCTAAATATAACCGCATTCGTTTCGGTTACCATCCATGATTAAAATTAAATTATTACGAGTAAGTCATTATTTTATATTTAAAAGCAATGAATATAATAGGTCGTTATTAGGAAGTTATTATTTTATATTACAAAATAATGCAAAAGGTAATGATGTAACATTTTTGGTAATGCAGATGGTAATGAGGTGTCATTACTAATATTTTGCTGGGTATATTATATTTGGTTAAATATTCAAAAATGCCATTTACATCTGGAGAAGTAATTTGCGTTTTCAATTTCACTTTTAAGTGAAATTGATTTCTGTGACATGCCTGATTATAGAATCGTAATTTGGAGTGAATTCTGTTTGTAATAAAGCAATAAAAATTTGAATCGGTTGAAAAACAACTGAGTTATTACAATTTTCCCAGGCAACTGACGTGTCGCAGACTACTTAATCAAGAAATTCGGGTCCAAATTTTAAAATTCATTGAAATAATTTACTACAGACACATTTTTTTATTTGATAAATTCCAAGAAACTCAGATAAGAAGTATTTTTTTCTATTGTGTTTTGCTAACTCGTTTTAAATTCCCAGCAAAAACAGACATTACCGAGTAATTAAGCGAGTAAGTAGCACACAAAGGGTTTCACTACTTACCAGGCTATTTACTCGCAACATTACTTTTGTTCGTGATGTCCAAAAATTCACGGGTGGTCATTACCCTCTCGCTTGCAAAAAAAATGCGAATATAGATTTACCCATAGTGAAAGAATAAGTAGTTACTCACAAAGATAAAATAAGTGGTTACTCAGAAGTTAGGAAATAAGTGGTTACCTTACATTGTGAAATAGTAGATCATATTGGAAATATTACTTTTTACCTCGGAAAATTTTTTATTCAGTGCTAAAACAGTACTTATTTAACCAATTACGAGTAAGTAATTACTTTGCAAGAATATATAAGTACTTCTATAACTTATTATCCGTAAGTCATTATTTTGTATTTTAAATTAATGCAAAAGGTAATGACCTATCATTACTTGCTAATCCGTATGTTTTTGCTGGGTTAGTGCCAAAAAGGTCAAAATTCTTAAACACTGTTTTCAAATCTACAAATTTTAATTTTTCAAAATTTTTTTAAAGAAATTTTAAAAAATCAACGATTTGACTTTAAGGTTTTATTAAGAAAATATTGGAGATTGAAAGCTACAAAAATTGTAGGAATTCCTTTTTTCGTTTGGCTGGGGTAGATACTTTATTTTAGCGGATTTCGAGAAAACAGCGATTTTTTGCATTTATTTAGCTTTTAGGCCAGTTTTTCTTTTTGCGTCTTTTAATACCAAATAATTTTGGCCGGAATATAACAACACTTCAATCCTGAAAATTGGGGCAAAATATAAACACATTAAATTACCCCTGTGTAAGATCAGACGTCAAATTTTAGGAGATTTTAATTTTTTTTAACATAAGTATTAATACAACAGATATTGCTGAGCGAATATTGATGGAACTTCTTGATATTATTTTCCTATATCTAAAAATAATATTCTTAAATTAATTTCAGAAAATTAACCTAGTACCCAGTACTGATTTCGGTAATACCGAAATTGTCGAAATTCGAGCCATTTTAGCAATTTCGAGATACCGATTTTAGAACGATACCGATTTCGGTATTGCATACAATTTTTTTTGTTTATTATTTTAATATATTATATCTTTTTTAAGAGAAATTTTAACAAATTTGGCAATAATTCTTATTTTGTGTTTTATTCTTTAAAAATTTTATATTTTAAAGATGCAAACATTAGGTGTGTTTGCTTACTTTTTCAGTAAAGTCCAGTAAAAATTACTCAGTAACAAATTTACAGAGATTAAGGCAAAATTTACTCTCAAAAAGAAAAATATCTAAAAATGTACGCAAACAGAAAAATTGTAAGAATTAGTAAAATACTGCTGCAACTTCTTTCCTAAAAATATCGCTAAATCAAACTAAAAAATTACTAGAAAATATCTAAATTATAAAAAACTTAAAAAAGCGATAAATCGCTAAATTTCACGAACTTTTCAGGTTCTGTTGAAAATTTTCACAAAAATAGCTATATTTTTCAAACTTCTTAAAACCTTCTTAAAAAATTATCGATACATCGCCAAACTTTTCGAACTTTTAAGTTTTTCATAAAAATTTAGCGATAAATCGCTGAATAATAATGATTCAAAAATTCTATCAAGGAAATAAATGTAAAAAAATGCTAAGAAAATGTCAAGACTGCTAAAAAGAAAAATCGCTAGTTTTCTCGCTAATAGCTAAATTATATTTTACCCGCTAAACGAGTTGAAATATCGCTAGATTTGTCGAAAAAATAGCTAAATTGACAACAATTATTAAAATAGCTGATTGCGAAATAATCCAAATTATTGGATTAATAAATAAAACCTAATAAAATGATTAGTTACTTACTTCTTCCATCGTAAATAAGCTTATATTTAAATATTTTTTGTTTTTACAAAAAATTATTTAAACATTTTTTAGACAAATATTTTGTTTCTTCTAAAGGGCTGAACGATTCATCTTAAATGAGACTTCAAGACACATGATAGCCTACAAGCCATAACGAGTTGTGTGGCAAAAAAGCATATGGATAGTGAGACGAATCACATCATGAATCGTTCATCACGGATGACAACAGTACATTACCACATCATATTATTGTGAACTTAAGCAACCAACACAATATCAACACCATCGTTTTAGTGTTACTGAAAACTTTTGTATAACAGTGTTGCCAGTTTGGGGGATTTATCCCCAAATTGGGAATTGTATTATCAATGGGGATAAAAACTTCCGTTTGTAGAACTGGGTATTTATTGGGGATGATACAAAATTTTAGGGAATCATTTGGGGATAAAATATAATATTGCTTTTTCATATTTTTATGAATTTAAGAATTTAATCCTGATAATTTTTTTAAAGTTATTTAAATTTAATAAGAGTTATAAGAAGCTCTTCTTAAATTAAATATATACTTTACAAGTTACTCAATTGTCAAAAGTTTAATCCATCTGCTGAAATGCTAAAACTTTTTAATGCAGTACCATGCGCAACAAAATGTCTGAAGCTGATGAATCAGACAATTTTTATTCTTAGATATTTAAAATGAAAAATTTTGGTTCAAATTTTCTTTGCTGTTATTTAAATTTATTTGTTCTTTTTTATAATTTGTTGCAAGCAAAAATTTATTGAGTCTGAGTGTACAACTTACCGCAAAAAATAAACGAATATGGTATTTTCCACTAATTTTTCGAAAAAAAAAACGAATTTTTCCAGAAAATAAGTTGGGGATTTTTTGGGATGGCAAATTGAAAATTGGGGATAAGGTATGAAAAAACTGGCAACACTAATGTATGTAACCGAAATACGTACCTACTTTGTTGAAAGCTATCATCATAGATTACATAGATAGCTCACTCTTCTTCTTCTTTTGTCAACAAACAAATTTTTACACATGCATTGAAATTTTTTTTGTATAGGTATACCACGTATGTCTAACACATTCTCATGAGATACGTGCACTGACAGCGAATGTCAAAAAGTAAGATATCTATGTAATCTATGGCTATCATGCTAATGACGGAATATTTTTATTTGTTATTCTCTTAGTTGAGAGTTTTGTTGTCATTCGTGTTATGTATGTTTGAAAAGCCGATTATGATCGGCCACTAGTGGCTATGGGTGACGACCACTGATATATATATAATGAAAAAACTAAAATAGACAAATGTCTACCCCCAAAAAAGTCTTTAGTTGATCGTAATGAATATTTCAACAATTTAATATGTGAAATTCTCTAATGATACCAAAAAAAAGCTCTAAAGCGGCGAATACATTAAGGAACATTGAGTAGGGTTTTTAGCAAACTCTACTACGTATTGGTTTTATTATATATATATAAACCTTGATCTTTGAAAAGTAATGTATTACGATAAATAGAACTTTTCTGATAAATTTTAATAATTTATATATTTTATGAGTAGAAAAAATGTTCAACCATTTCAATTTAGCTTTATTTAAAAACTTTTTGCATCATTTTTGTCGAGTTAAAAATATGCAGTAATTTTTATGAGTCATTTAACATTCTGTTTATAAGCGCTCCAAAATTGGTGGTTTAGTTTACAAAATATTTGTAAAATTAGCAAATCTTCTGTTAAAAATTAGTAACTAAAATTCAGCAAAATACTGTAAAGTTAGCAAATTTATTGTTAAAAATTAGTAACTAAATTCAGCAAAAAAAAATAGCAAAAAAGTTTGTAGGTTAGTAATGTGGAGGTAGCAAAAAAATTAACTAAAAATTAGTTAAAAGTTTGTTAAGTTGAAGTACTAACAGTTTTACTAACTTTTCTACAAACTTTTTTCTATGAGTGTATGTATTTTTTCTTTATTAATTAAATTTTTTTGTTTTACAATTTTAGACTTAAAGATTATTTTAATTTTAAATAGATAAAGAAAATTAAGGCATGGTTATAAAAACCGTCAGCCGGAAGTTTGGATTCTATAAAGATAAATAATATGTGTTACAACAGTATTCCTTTTTTCCATTTCATTCATAAAAATATCGATTTAATTTCAAAATTTCAATCTAAAAATTATACTCTTCTATTAAGAATTTCCTATACGTCAATGCTTTTGCAATATAATTATACAAGCGATGCCAGTCACCATCAGCACCACCATTCAAAATTTCAGTGTCTGAAAACCTTGAGCATCGTAGGAACCTGCATCTAATTTCATTTAAAACTGGGCACCTTCCTATAAAGTGGAGGAGTGTTTCTTCTTCGTTCAAATTGCATAGGGAACACATTCTAGATCGTGGATTTCTATATTGATTTCCGTTTAACCACAGAAGATCTCCTCGGGCTTTCATTATCATGGATATTTCACGTTGGTTATATCGTTCGTTGCAGTATGTCAGGCCCTTGGAATGATATAGATTTTTATATACCCTTTCATCGCTTTGTAGAGCATAAAACTGGTGATCTTGGTATTTTTCTTGCTTCATTGATTGGATTAACTGCAAAAAAGCTTTACTCCAAACGAGTTTATTTTGCATATCCACATTAAATCTTATACCGTATTTTGTGAAACGCTCAGTCAAACCTTTAAACCAGTATATATTTTTGGCTATTATTAAGTTTGATAGTTTGTTCGGTAATCTCTCATTGCTATATTCAAAAATTGTTTTATATATATATTGCAGGTGAAGACGGTAGGTATATATATGAGATTCTTCTTGTTCCGTCTCTAGAGCAATAACATAATTCGGAGTATTATTTGGCAATCTTAGAACTCTTTTTGTAAAAAACCTTTGTAGATTATCGACATAATTAAAACACGAAAACCCCCATATCTGAGCTCCGTATGACTGAACTGACCTGTAAATAGCTTGAAATAACTTCCATTTTGCTTTAAGCGACACATCCCTTTTTCCAATAAAGTTTTTCCATGTAATATTAATACATACTTTTGCAGCATCATTTTTCGAACATACGTGCTTAGAATACGACATTGTAGGTGTTAGTAAAATGCCTAGATATTTGTACTCATTAACAATTCTTACATTTTCATCTTTAAATTTCCACTTCTCCTTTGAACCAATTCGGCCACCTTTTCGAAATATTACAATCTCAGATTTTGTAAGATTTACCTCCATTCCCCATGTGTTACAATAAACTTCAAGATTATTAATCATACTTTGCAGCACATTTCCATCATCAGCTAGTAACACAATATCGTCCGCATACATGAGCAACCTTATATTCATTTCCTCGATCAATAACCCACCTTTCAAGTGATCATGAAGATCATTTAGATACAACGCAAACAACAACGGTGACAACAGGCATCCTTGTTTAAGAGTATATTATCCATTCTCTTATGTTCTCTTTGTTAACTATGCATTTGTTCCTTTTGATAAAACTGGTTTTTATCTTTGTTGCTTTTCCCTTTTGTTATTGTTACTAACACTTTACTAGAGTAAATATATTAATTATTCTTTTATGTTTTCGTTGCTAACTATGCATTTGTTCTATTTGATAAAACTGGTTTTTGTTTTTGTTGTTTTTCACTTTTATTGCTGTTACTAACGCTGTACTATTTTCTGAACAATTTTTATATGATTTTTTAAAAATTTACTTTATTTAATTTATTTAGTTAATTAAGTTTAGCAACATTTTATAATTATTTACTCTTTATCACGATTGTCTATAGTTTTTTTAATAATATTAATTATTTAAAATATTTAAAAACCACCGTTTTCACTACAAATTTTATTTAATTTACGGACAGTACAAAGACACGTCTAATCTTGAGTCATATTGGAGGGTATAAGCCTTGCATGAAGATGAGATATTCCAAATTTCAAAGCTTCTTCATTAACGACAGTTTCATTGACTATTTCGTGAAACTCTGAGCTTTTCTTTGCGCATATATTACACTTCCAGGTCGATGCGGTATCTGTGACGGCATTGGCTACTTTCCCATCAATCATCGTAAAAACTAGTTGAAATGAAATCTTTAGGATCCATCCATTTATTTCCACGTACAAAGGAGATAAGTTGAAAATTTCTAACTCTATTTTCTCCACTATGTTCTTTGTTGAGCTTACAGTTTCCTTCACATACTCAAAACGCACTGGCCGACATAAAAACTTAGAATCTGGTGTAAAATTTGTCCATAAGTCTTCGTAATTCTTATTTAATGCGGAGGAAGTTGATGGGGAAGTGTCTTCCTTAAATAACCGCATTCTGAGCGGTACCAAAGATGTCATAATAACACTTGAATAATGAACTTCTTCTTTGCGTGTAGTTTGTTGTTTGTATTCAGTAAATCCAGACGTTCCATCGCAGCCCCTGTTTCATCTAGTAATTGGGAAAGTTCAACACTGCCACTTTTAGAGTTTACTTCTAATGGTGATGGAACAGTTTTCCGTTTCTTTAATTGACTGACTGTTTGGTAAAATATCATATCCTTTTTCCTGGAGTGCTTTTCTCAAAATACCATACTTGTTTCCCGATAATCCTAAGCTTAGTATTAGAGCTAACGCATCTTTTTCTGTGAAAGATTTTGATGATTTTAGAGTTCAAATACTTTGCACCATACGATTCAATCGCTCGGGAGATGCTGTTGGTAATACGTCTACAATTTTTCCAGCTTTTTTTGGTTGTGTTTGTATTAAAACTGCTTTGAAGGAATCCTTTATTTCGTTCGAAGAAAATTTTTAAACGACTTCTTGTCTTATTTTTTTTTTTTTTGTCTTTTGTTGAACATTTTCGTAATCCTTTTTTGGCCGACCTAATTTCTTTCCGCCGATCTCTACATTGAGCTCCATATTTAACCAATCATTATATTTCTCCTTAAACCGTGTCTTTGTCATCTTAGCGTCGTATTTCTTTTCATAACTTTAATAAAATGTTTCAATTTTGATATTTCCCTCAGATGTAATATTTAAACCATACGTGTGATGGATAGTATCAAGAAGTTTTGATATTTTTCCCGCACGTAAAGATATATCTCCGAGATTTTGCCAAATGACCTCGCACAAAGAATAATGTTTTAATGTTATCTACATGATAGATTATACTTAATAAGTCAACCATTTAAACAATATCGCGGCTTATATATTGAATAATAATTCTCAACAATTCTCTCGTATTTATACACACATTTGAATATTGTCAAAAAATAAAATTATTTTATATTGTTTTGTTTGTTTTTTTTATTTTCTGTTTTATTTATTTTTAAATGATACAAATTTAAAAAATTCTGTGTTTAATTAATAAAAAGATAAAAAAAGTGGCTAAATGCAAAATTGAAATGTGAATAGTTTTAAAAGGTGCGTTCATTCAAATAAACAGGTAAAGTTACAAATATACGCGATTACAAAAATACACGGTTTACGAGGGCATAAATGCAGTTAGATGAATTATATATTATACTTTAAAATATGCACCTGTAAAAGATTTGTCTCATGTTGAAAAATGTTTCGTTTTTACCTGGGCTGTATGTTTTGAATGCAATAGTTGTACCTGTCCCAAAATTAAAAATATTTTTTTTACCTGGGGTGTATGTTTTGAATGCAATAATTGTACCTGTTACCAATATTTTTTATATACCTTTAATACATGAATGGAAAGGGAAATATGTCTAGTTTATTGAAGTGTTAATTTTTTAGTAACACTCAAAAAAACCTTAAACACTTCTGGGAAAAATCTACGACAAAACTAAAAAACAAGAAAGTGAATGTTTGCACAATATTTGCATGTGGTTATATTTTTTGACCTGAGGTGTGTGTTTTAAATGCAATAATTTTACCTGTTATCAATACTTTTTATATACGTTTAATACATGTCTAGTTTATTGCACTGTTAATTTTTAAGTAACATTCAAAAAAACCTTAAACACTTCTGGGAAAAATCTACGAAAAAACTAAAAAGTGTATTTTTTACAAAATCATCTTTAAAGATTGACTTTCAATATCTTAAAAACTATCCAAGGTAAGTGAATAATTTTTTGCACCAATAAAGACTATTTTATTATTCATGTAAAACAATTAAAATAATTTTAAAAAAATAAACCGAACTATCCTTTTTTGCAATTAAAATTATGTTGTATGGAAATTTGCAATTTTTTATAAAATCATGCGGAGTGACTTTTTATACCCTCCATCCCACTGTGCAGGAGGGTATATATCATTTTGTCATTCCGTTTGTAACTCATCGAAAAAAAAATCTGGGACATAAAAAAAATATATATTCCTGATCGTTATCAATAGCGAAACCGATATAGCCGTGTCCGTCTGTCTGTCTGTCTGTCTGTTGAAATCACGATCACGCTCAAAATAGTTGTGCTAGGATGTTAATTTTTAGTCAAAATTTTGGTCCAATTTCTTAAGCAGTTTGCTATTGGAAATGGGCATATTTGGTCCAGACGTTTAAAAGTTATGAAAGAAAATGTAGAAGCACCTCTAGAATTTTCCATATTAACATGAAAAATATATTAACTGTGTGTTGTTGTTGTTACTGAATAAGAAAAAAATACAAACATACACACTAGAGCGGGTCGATTTGTAGGGAGTGAAAAAATTCACCAATTTCCCTATGATTTCCGTATTCTATGGGTTATTCCATGAAAATTTGCCGAAGGAACCATACCTCTATCGTTAAAATCGAGTCCCCTACTTTTTGTTGGTAGATTTTTTCCCAAATTGACGTTCGTATGAAATATTACCTACACGTTCACATCCATAACTCAAAAACTATCGATCGGGTTTAATCCCCAGTAGGCGCGTTGGAAAGGTGAGCTCATTTTGATCAATTTACAAAAAAAAATCTCGAACATTGGTCCAACGGTTCAAAAGTTACGGGCATTTTTGTCCAAATTTTGGAGCATTTTTCATATTTCATAAACCCGATCGATAGTTTTTGAGTTATGGATGTGAACGTGTAGGTAATATTTCATACGAACGTCAATTTGGGAAAAAATCTACCAACAAAAAGTAGGGGACTCGATTTTAACGATAGAGGTATGGTTCCTTTGGCAAATTTTTATGGAATAACCCATAGAATACGGAAATCGTAGGGAAATTGATGAAAAATAAATCGACCCGCCCTAATACACACCCAGACATTGAAAGAGTTAATTCTTTTTTTGAATTTATATGCATAAAATTGGATTCATTTTATAAATTACTGAATAATTCATAATGCCTTTGAATCAATGATTGGACATTGAATAAAGTGAGATAAGATTTGTTCCTATTTGTGTTGATTCAATTTCGATTCTATTAAATAATTTGGACGTATGTTGGCTTTAGAGGCACCTCACCGATTGATTCTAAATTTTTATTACTGATATAACTCTCCTTTGGGGGCCCGAAGAAATTTTTTTTTCAGCGAAAAGCCTGTATGGGGAGTTACTTCGGTTTAAAGTTTAAAAATTAACTTAACTATATTTTCTTCATTTATGATAGGGTTGGAACAATATGTACACCATTGGAAAGGTAATAAAAATATCTTTAGGATAGCATTTTTTTGTTGACCCATTATGATTCGGCGTAGGAATTTTAATTTTTTCGTTTTTTTTTTTTTAAACCTATATAAGAAAATATAATAGCCGTGTCCGTCTGTCTGTCTGTTGGAATCACGATCACGCTCAAAATAGTTGTGCTAGGATGATGTAGCATTTTTTTGTTGACCCATTATGATTCGGCGTAGGAATTTTAATTTTTTTGTTTTTTTAATGTTTTTATTCCATAAAAATCCTATATAAGAACAAAAATTGTGCTTATTAGAATGTTATCAAGACGAAAATCTTTTATTTGATATATAGATAGGCTTGACTTCTAATATCTTCGGTGTTTGAAGTGATAAAATTTAAACTACATCTTAAAAGTTTTTAATCTTGAGAATATATTAATAAGTAAAAAATTATTTTAAAAAATCTGAAAAATAAATCTCATTCGCCGGTAATGGGTAAACAAACAAAAAAAAATGTCGTCCATAAGATATTTTTACTATCTTTCAATGATATATATATATTGTTCCAATCTGACTATAAATGACTTAGATATATGTAGCTAAGTCCATTTTCAAACTTTTCACAGAAATAAACTCCCTACAGAGGTCTTTCCGCGGATTTTTTTTTTTAACAGCTTGAAAAGTACTACATCGGGGTAAAAAAAAAATTCAATGAGATCAACTTATTGAAAAATTGAGATTTAAGATACGAATTAAGGAATTATATTTTTAAAGGTCTGCATACATCTATATGAATAACATAAGCAGTGTTGCCACTTTATGGGTAGGGCATGGATGACAGCAATTATTAAATTGTTTAGTTTTTCACTTAAATTTCAATTCAAATGAATGAATTGAGAAAGTTATCAAATTATCAAAATATATTATACATAAAAAAAGAATTTAAATCATAAACTAGCCAATAGATAGTGGGTCTATGAATACAACTTAGCAATTACTTCAAAGCATTGTTGGTAGCAGAAACGGTGCGATTATCGGTGAGGGTAAGTAACGCTATCATAGATTATTTCGGTTACAGTATTTTAAGGATAATTGTATTTCGATAACGGTATTTTAAGGTTAACTGTATTGCAATTATTTCGATAATGGTATTTTAAGATAAGCGGTATTTCGGTGCATTCCGCAAATTTTTTTTTATGAAAAAACAAAGTAAAGTAAAATAAATTTATTAACTAAGTGTATGTAAAATTCACAATTACGACGTGGAATTACAAAAATTTTAAATTAAAAAATAATGGTGTTGTAAGGATAATAGGATAATGGTATTTGATTAATTTCGGTACTGGTATTTTAAATGTATCGATATTTGAATCTATAACAGTATTTTAGCGATAGAGCCTACCAACCCTGCCTCAATGTATGTAATTACTTTTGGCTTATGAATGACTTAACATCTAATTGTGAAGTTTGCATAAAAATTCCAATATCTATTTTTTATTCATACGAGTTAATGAATTGATTCACAGCGACTGATCATCCACGAATTAAACCGATACATCAGGAAAGTGTATTAATCTATACATGCTTTGAAATTCTTTCGTTATACAAATAAGCTATTAACGTACACAAAAAAATCGTTACCAAGTAATTAAGCAAATTTCAACTAATAAAGTTTTATCGAATAATTTATTATATTGTGTATGACACAAAAACATTATTTTAGTTGAAGTGATCCCAATTGCTTGCCAAATATTTTTTTGTGTGTATTTAAAAACGCAAATAAAACTTGATTTTTGAAAGACTCTAAAATAAGATTGTTTTTAAATCGTTTACATGTGATCATAACTGACTCTTATTTACAAGCTTTTTAAGTGTCTTGTTCTAAAGTTAATTTTTTCTCTAAATTATATGAAGATTCATATAAGACTCAAAAGTTCATCATAAATGCTGCATATTGCAGGAACTTTTCTTTATAATAATATAACGCCCAGAACGATGGGACAATTGAAATGGCCAAATCACTTTTTTTTTAAGTTTACTGATGAGGTTTTTACCTTTTTTCGGAGTTCAAATTGTAATAATATGTTAATTGAAGTCATTTATAATTTCATATTTTTTGGGTAATTTTGTCTACACTTTTGGGAATTTTGAATCTTGCTTGTGGCAGCACTGAGATTAAACAAGATTAAACTGAAATATTTACTTGTAGTGGTGGAAAAAATCATACACATTTGTTGCACAGTGGATTGACCGAATACAAAATGGGTAATAATTCATACTTCTTTGTACTTAGTAGAATCCCCGAATAAAAACACCAGGATGGAGGGTATCTAAAGACTCGGCATTTAATCTTTGGTTTGTATAAGTTCCCAGTCACCTGGGGACTTATTCAAACCATCGAGCGGGCTTTAGCCCGCTTGTTTGTTATATGATCGAAAACTCAAAAATTCTCATAAAAATTAGACCAATTTCGGTCAATGCTGTACGTAGGGTGAATGTTGTACCGACTTCAAATTTGGATTAAAAGCATCTTAGAATCCCATTCTCTACGAATATATAATAAAACATTAACTTTTATTAAATAACTTCTCACTAAAAATGAAAAATTGATAGCATCTTTTTGAGAAAAAAATGCAATTTTTTCGATCAGCGAAAAATGTTTGACTTTGGAAATTTCTCAACACTAAATGGTTCGAGATACTTAAAAAATGGTTTTCACAGTTTCATTTCTTAAACTGTTGCCTATATGTCAGTATTTTTTAAAAAATTATCGTTATAATATCGAATTCACAATCGGCCAAAAACTAAAAAATTCGAAGAGAAAAATGAGTTTTTTTATTTTTGAAATGAAATATCTTAAAGCCCATAACAGTTATTATAGTAAAGTAAGCTTGTTTTTTCTTCGTTTCTCCAAGCTCATTCCAAAATATAAAATTTCAACCATATTGGGCAATAATTGAAAGAGCTACACGGTCCAAAAGCTATTTTACTTTTGAGGTGGTCTACTTTGACGCCCTATAAGTCACCCTGTGATAACACAGGGTAACCATGAATCCAAAATTCAGAAAGTCTGGGTCCTCCTTAACAATTATCTCATACATACTGATGCAATCGGATTTATAGTTTAGAAGATACAGATTTATTACCACTTTTTTTTGTTTCAAACCACTGTGCTGCGTTGGCTTCACACTCGGTATAATTGATGCCAGCGCCTTCTCGTCATCGGAGTCCCACTTTGCTTTGGCCACATCATCACCTGCAGATTCACGTTTTATGTCACCACAAACCTTTCGCCAAAATACACTGTGTGTCAGTACACTTTTCATTTGCACTGACCAGCTTTCATAGTTGGCGTCATCCAGCTTTTCAATCTGGAATACGTTGTTCATGTTTCTTTTTCTGTCCCAAAACTTTATTATTTATATAGGATTACTGTACGGTTATGCCTACTGGGCCCATAACCTGTTGAATATATTTTATTCTCTTCGTTTTATTCAAATATAAAGTTTAAAATGCGTCTTTACGCTACAAAAGTTTTACTAAGAATAACTACAATGTAAGATGGCTGAAGAAACAGCCAACAAAGCAAACGTAGACACATACACGTTGCATGGTTGCCATCTATCTCCAACAATACGTCTCGTTAACTTACAAGGTCTCAGATTTGAAAAAAATTTGGATATTGACAGCTTCTTATTCGTTTGAATGTCTTTTAAAATCAAATTTACCCATATAATTGTAGAATAGCATGTGCAATATAAACGAAAATCGATAAATGAATGCCTCAGTTGCAAAATCGACAAATTTGAATTAACTCAATTAACTGAGTCTCAATGAGTAAATGAGAAAATATTATATATAATTGTTTTTTCAACTTTCTGTTAACAACCTTATTCCAAACTTTATAACAATAACAAAATTGTGACAACACTGAGGTGAATGGTCAGTGTTGTCACAATTTTGTTATTGTTATAAAGTTTAGAATAAGGGTGTAAATTATAAATTTTGTTATTTAGTAGTGTTAATATTTGTTATCAGAGAAATTTGTTTTGAATATTTTACAGTTAGGAGTCAATAAAGTGTTTTGAAATTAAAGTTTTATAAAATTTAGAAAGTGGAGTTAATCGATTTGGCAACTGAAACATTCAAATAATTTTTTAGTCTGTGACTGGGAAATTTCGTTAAGCGTCTCCTTTCGCTTGTGAACTGTTTTTTTTGTGATCTGGCTAAATAAAATCTAAACTTAATTTGAAAAAGCTTTCAGAGAAATTTTAAACCCTTTCGTCAATTTGTATGTTTAGAATTTTTTAAGGCCTAAATAAATAAAAACCAATTAAACGGCATAGTTGATGTAGTTTTTTAAATAATTATTTAAATAAATAAACTAAGAATAGATTAATTTTATGTATAACTATGTGTGTGTGTGAGTTGCTTTCTGTTTTTTATCTATACACATCAAATACCTAATGTAATGCATGAATGTTTTAATCTAATATAAATCATATAATATTGCTTACAAAAAGTTTATTTAATATATGATACATATTGTTTATCTATTTACGTTTTTTACACTTATTGCGACCTTTTCTTCTACGTCCAGGCGATTTTGGGGATTTACCATTTTTTTGTTTGGGTGTCACAGCATTATTGTTTGTTTGCTTACTTATACGATTGACAGCACTTTGGCCACCAATTTTTTTCGATGGCAACAAATGTTGGCTCACCAATTCTCCTAAAACTCCTTGATGTGCTAACATTGAAAGAAATGTACAAATGAATTCATCATAATTGTGGGTACGACGACAATCATCAACCTAAAATGATTAAATAAATACAATTTTAGTTATCAATTTAAATAAAAGAAGGACCTAACTATTAAAGTTTTATAAAAATAACTTGAACAAATAGCTACTCTGCCTGTCCATTTACAGCGGTATTCATAAGTTTTAGTTACGAACTCGATGTGTGCTACACACAACGAGTTCACAACTAGAATGTATTTTAGGCTTATTCAATGGATGTTCGCGAGTCTGTTCATAAGTCTTTTGGATATCGTCTGTCTAATTACAAATTTACCAACCCTGTTTTTGAAAAAAAAAAATATAATATGCGTAATATTACGCTTTATACAAAATTAAATTCGAAAAAATATATACACACAAAATATATTAAAGGGGAATATTGCCTTGGTTGGCATAGGTAGGTTCTTTTTTTATTAAATTAATAAAACTCGTCTATTACCTATGCCTATATAAAAATATTTTGCCTATTGGCAATGTAAATTCTTCTGTAGAGAAAAGGTAATACCAAAGACCATATCATTAAAAGACTAACCAACTCTCCCTACCTCTGTTAAATCACTCTCTTCTTAATTTATATCGAAAATTCAGCCATAAGAATTAACCACGTCTATAAAGGCTAGGGTTGCCGTCCTCTTTTCCCCGGACACCGTCCTCTTTTTTTAGGGCGTCCGGGGCAGTCCTACTTCTTTTTCAGTAATTGTCCGGGGTTGTCCTACTTTTTGCACTTTTATCCATAACTTTTTTTATTGCTTCTAAACTTTTGAATTGTTAGCATCGCTGTTTTGTTGCTATTATTTCAATTGACTTGGCATCACTTACTTTGATTGCCAAATTTGAAGCTTATCAGCAGTGTGCCAACTGTTGAATTAAAAAAAATTAACATTGCTTTTTGTCCTGAAAAATGTCAAAAACTTAAATTCAATTAACACGACTGATAACAAGTTTTGGTGCGATTAATTTTTATTAAAAATGATGTTTGCCATGAAATGCGAAAACTTGCTGAGTTCTATTTTTTCTTACCAGCACATAATGCCAATGTAGAACGTATATTTTCTTTAATCAAGAAAAAATTGAATCCAGAAACTATTTTTGATATTATTAGTCAAATATAACTTTGATATGAATTGTCAAGAGTTTTATGAATATTTGAAGAAATGCGACAGTAATATATTGATTCAAATTGGAAGCGTTAAAAAATATTCATGAACCTCTTGAGAATTCGTATCAAGAAATTATAGAAATATACAGTCCCGAAAATGTATGTAATAAATTTGTTAATCGTTGTTTTCTTTTTTTGTTTATTCAGGTACTACTAATTTTAATTTTGATTTTTTATCATTTTTGTGAAAGTTTTTTAATCAAAGCACAGTGGACACCAGAAAACAAAAAATTTTATGTCTGATGTTATTAGAGTCAAATAAAATTTTGCTATGAATTGTCAAGAGTTTTATGATTATTTGAAGAAATGCGACAGTAATATAAATTTTTATTTGTATATTTTATCGCGTTGTTGATTTTTGTAAAATTAATTTATTAAAAAAATGTCCTCTCTTTGAAGACAAATGTCCTCTTTTTTGAGGTTGACGTCCTCTTTTTCTCAAAATGGAGATGGCAACCCTAGTAAAGGCTAACATTTTAGATATAAATTGTCAATACGAATACCGCCTGGTAATACCTCGAAATTTTTACTTTGTTCTATTTGTTTATTTCAGTGTCATCTAATATTTATATTTTTGTAAAACATAATCGTAATCTTTTTTAAATGTTTTAATTAAAACTTTTTAGCCGAATCCCATACAATAAAAAAAACCTGGCCATCATTAATTGCGGGATATAAATTAACTGAAATGAACTTGGAAAAATAGTTCAAATACATACGATCAATTTGTTTGCGATTAAGTAAAATTTAAGGCAAATTGGTTTGTTGAAAATGTGTGTAATTATTAAATTAATTCTTCATTATCATGTAGGATGGCGGCATTATGAAAAAAGGTTGAAACTGATCATTTTCATTGGAATATATTAAAAAACAAAGCCATTTATTTATCAAAACCTCTAGGAGTTATTGGAGTATTATTTTCGATTCCTGTGTCGATCAACTTTATTATTAAATATTGGCTAACCACCGCTTATTTATTAGGTATTATATACAATCCCATAGAAAAATATTGGTATCTGATGGTTTTCTTCAGAAAAATACTCAGAATCTGAGTGGAAAACTTCCCAGAATCTTATTTTTTCTATGAAGATATTTTAAAATCGTCAGTTTTTTTTATAATACAGAATGGAAAGAAAAAAGACTCCATAATTTAAGAGTTTTTCAATAAAAACGTTCGAAACGTTTTCTCTACGGAAAAATCCGCATAACCTAAGGGTTTTTATGTTTTTATGAAACTTCTTCTTAAGACTTTCTCGAATAGAAAAATCCAAAAGTTCAAAGGAATTCTTTCTATAGCAAAACCTTTGGATTCTGAGGTATTTTTCCTATTGAAAAACTTTCACAGCGGTATTCATAATGAATATTTTGAATAGAGTTAACATAAATTTTATTCATAATACTGTTGTTAAACCCAGGCCACATCCACATGTGAAAAAAATTATGTGCCTTACCGCTTGGCACATCCACATGTGCCATGTGCCAATCGTCGGGCACATGGCACATTTGAATGTTCCATGTGCCAATAGTCGGGCACATGGCACATTTGAAATGTGCCAATGTGCCATGTGAAAATATCTTAGGCACATCACATGTGCCAAGACAAAAATGTGATGTGCCCGGCACATTTAAATGTGAAATATGCCAGATGTGTTGACACATTTCACATGCAAAAAGGCGAATGTGGCCACATGTGGGGCACAAGTGCCCAAATATATTTACAAAAAGTACCACAAAAACAAGAGTACAATTTTTCAAAAAAAACAAGTACAATTTTTCAAAAAAAGGTAAATTTTTGAAAAATATTGCAATTTTTCAAAAAAAGTATAATTTTTGAGAAGTAAAAAAAAGTACAATTTTTCAAAAAAATTGCAATTTTCAAAAAAAAGTACAATTTTTCAGAAAAATTGCAATTTTTCAAAAAAAAATTTAAATTTTCAAAATAAAGTAAAATTTTAAATAAAAAAGGATAATTTTGTTCAAAAAAAAATAATAAAAAAAATAATATTTTTCCAAAAAGGTAAAATTTTTCAAAAAAGTACAATTTTTCAAACAAAAAGTAAAATTAAAAAAAATTTAGAGATATACGTCCTTTTCCATCTGGCATTGCTAGTTTACGAGATATTTGCAATTTGAAAATCTAGAAGAGTTAGGTGAAATTTATTTTCGCTAAAGGGGTTCTATGGGTGTATTAATACCCGCAGGGCAAAAATTTTAACCGTTTTGATCTATCTCGCTTAGTTTTCGAGATATAGGCGAAAACCCAAATAAACGTCCTTTTCCTTCTATTCTAGCATTGCTAGTTTCCGAGATATTTGCAATTTTAAAATCTAGAAGAGTTAGGTGAAATTTGATTTCGCTAAAGGGGTTCTATGGGTGTATTTATATTAAATATTAAACGATTAAAATGTTTGCCCTACGGGTATTAATACACCCATAGAACCCCTTTAGCGAAAACAAATTTCACCTAACTCTTCTAGATTTTAAAATTGCAAATATCTCGGAAACTAGCAATGCTAGAAGGAAAAGGACGTTTATTTGGGTTTTCGCCTATATCTCTAAAACTAAGCGATATAGAGCAAAACGGTTAAAATTTTTGCCTTACGGGTGTCAATACACCCATAGAACCCCTTTAGCGAAATCAAATTTCACCTAACTCTTCTAGATTTTAAAATTGCAAATATCTCGTAAACTAGCAATGCTAGAAGGAAAAGGAAGTTTATTTGGGGTTTCGGCTATATCTCGAAAACTAAGCGAGGAAACGGTTAAAATTTTAAAATTGCAAATATCTCGTAAACTAGCAAAGCTAGAAGGAAAAGGACGTTTATTTTACTTTTTTTTTAAATTGTACTTTAATTGCAATTTTCAAAAATTGCAATTTTTTTTTTGAAAATTGCAATTTTTTCAAAAATTTAACTTTTTTACAAAAGTTGTACTTTTTTTCAAAAATTGTACTTTTTCAAAAAGGTCCTTTTCCTTGAAAATTGTACTTTTTTTGAAAAATTTAAATTTTTTTGAAAATTTTTAATTTTTTTGAAAAATTTGAATTTTTTTGAAAAATTTGAATTTTTTTGAAAAATTTGAATTTTTTTTTTGTAATTTTTTCCAAAATAATATATTTTTCACGGGAAAACGGGAAGTTTTAAAAATATTAAATTTTTTAAATTGTTTTTGTTTGGAATAGGATTTTTTTTAATTTTAGTCATAAAGGCACACGGGATAGAAAACTCGCAGCTTTGTATAGAAAACTTGCAGATTTGTATAAGTCTACGAAATGCAATCTCTAGGTCATTGACAATTGCTGTCATACATAATTTTTTTAATTAGCAACAATTTTTAAGATGTCTTGTAACATTACTGAACATTTCAATTTATTAAATGCACCTTTTGGTACTTGGAAAAGAAAATATTCTTTAAAATACAATAATTTTAATAAAAACAATTACTTGACAACTAGAGATGATACTTTCACGATAAAAATTAGTGCCAACTATATTAGAGATGACAAATTTAGCGTAAACTCTACGAGATTTCTATCCCGTGTAGATGTGCCTTAAAAAAACATTTTAAATACCAAAACAAAAATGTCATTGTTAAAATCTTTTAATAAATGTGATATATGAATGTTCTTTAGTTTGACTATGGATCATAAATTAATATCACTTTCTGTTTAAATTATTTTCAAATAAAAGAAAGATGATACACTTTTTACAAGTAAATTACAAAGAATAAAAAATTTTGAAAGAATTCGATAAGGCCAGCAAGACAGAATACAGCTGTATTTTGTCTCATGCCTATCAACGTTAAGTATTTAAAGCAAATCTACGTTAAACGAACTGCAGTATAAAAAATTTTTAAACAGGTTATGTTTATAATTGTTCCGTTATAATCGAACGTACATCAGCAAAATTTTTTAGGAAATAACGCGAATAAGTTCCGTTAGATGTGAAAATGTATAAACGTTGAGTTTTCAACGTTGATAATTATCCGTGTTGAAAGTTAACGTGCATACGAAAAGTAATGTGTTAGTTTTTGTCTTAAACGCGTTTTTATGCACTTTGAGTTTTTTTATGAGTTAACGGATATAGTTAAGTCGAAAATACAGCTTACGTATTTTGGCTTTCACTACAAAGCCATCATCAGTGTCATTCGTCTTGAATGGGTTAATAATTGATAATTGTCTACTTATGTTACAGTTGAAAGCAAATCGAATATGTTAACAACTCAACTTAGACTAATATCAACGAAATCTAACAATGCTATTTTTATCCTTTGTTATTATTACTCTTTTTTGCTTTGAACCTTGATTCTTAACCCTCTAACCGGCAAGCCCGCCTCCAGGCGGGGTATATTAAATTGACCAGAAATTCGGCAAAGGGGTATTTTATAATAAGAAATTATGCTTTTTCAACAGAAAACAAAATTTATAAACTTTTTTGTGAAGAATTTTTTTGTGTACAATGCACGGTTTGGAAGCGAGAAAGTGTCAAAGATAAAATTTCGTAAAATTTCAAAAATTAAATATTTTAAAACAACCAAAAGTTTCAAAAATCTTAAAAACATATTTAAATTGACTAAAACAATTGATAGTGACCACGAAGTAAGATTGGAGCTTAAGCTATTCAAAAAGTTCCTTACTTTGGTCCAAGGTAAAGGACATCGCCTTAACTTCAAAACGAATGGACGGATTTTTTTTGAAATTTGGTAAAAAGAATATATTTGGTATAGGTAGCAAATCTTATAAGTTTGAATAATATATATGGAAGTTTTGGTGCGTTTTCGCTCAATTTCGCATTTTTCGAAAAACGAAAATCGCTACATCCTCTTAAGTAACAGCACAAAAAATTTAATTTTTTTATTGCAATTATTTCTTGGTAAGAGAAATAATTTGTGCCTAAACCTAGTAATTTTTATGCGCTAGTTTTTAAGATTCACCCTTAAACTATTTTGGCCCATATCGCCTAAAGTAGGCAACGAAAAAAAAATTTGTAGAAGAACTTATTGTTTATTTTTCGTGAGGAACACATGGTATAAATTTCATTGCAAAAAAGCTTAGGCCGGTTAGAGGGTTAAGGTATCTCAGCTGATTCTATTCAACTCTGTGTAACCACAGATTTTTGAATTACAACGAACCGTTTAAATTATATTTTGCACCGTGTCAATGTGTGTTTTTAAATGAATGAGGGGAATGTTTATTTGATCTCTTATTTTGGTAAATGAATGTTCTTTAGTTTGACTATAGATCAACGGTGGGCAAATGCGGCCCTTGTTGAAACTCAAATTTATTTTTTTTTATTAATAAACTTTTTATTTAATATTTTGTTTCTCAATTTTTTAAAGTTTTTTTCTTCGAAAATTTTTAGATAAAAATTAGGGCCAATTTTATAGTTGAAACTAAGATCGATTTGAAAATTGCTTACTTAAAAAATATTTAAAGCAACAATCGATCTTAACCTTATGGCTACTTAAGTAACAATTTTCTAACTAAAATTCAGTATTTAAGACAAAATTCGGTCTTAATTCTGAGTATAAAATTGGCTCTTAATTCTTTTTATAATTTTTAAATTCAACTTCTTTTACGAAACATGTCGACATTCAGAAATACATGACAAACTATCATTTCATAAATATAAAAACGTGATATTATGCATTTAAAAAAAAAATTATCACGTTTGTCAAGTTTTAATTTTGTTTTTCATCACATTTATGGAGGTTTTTATAAATATGAAGGAGGTTTATCTTCCAGTGCTATTAATATTCACTAAAATTTTAGCTAAGTTTAGCAAATAATTTTTCAATTACAGTTTACAACAATTTTATTAAAAATTAGGAGCGATTAATAATTTTTTCTACTAATTTCATTATACTGCAAATCAGTAGGATTGAGTTGCTAAAATTAGCAAAATATACCAAAGATCCCAAAATAGTTAAATTTCCAGTAATAACATCAACGTTTTCAGTAGCCATTTCAGACTTTTTTGTTGAGTGGGCGAGTTTTATAGTCAGAACAAAGCACGAGTTTAAACTTAAATTTCACTTTAGTGAGAAATTTTGTTTGAAAATTTATTACTCAAATAAAGGTTTATTACATGGCTATTTTCCAAAATATTGGAGACTCTTTCATTATTCCTTTATTTAAATCTGGAAATAAGTCGACTATTACTAACTACAGAGGAATAGCTAAACTAAGTGCTATTCCTAAACTGTTTAAAAAATCTTTAACTGATTATCTCTGTCATCAAATTTCTCCTATACTGTCAACTCACCAACATGGTTTTCGAAAAGGATGCTCTACTTCAACAAATCTTTCTTGAAAGGTCAACATACCGATGTCATTTATACTTATAAGGCGTTCGATAAAGTAAACCATAATCTTTTGATAGAAAAATTATATTTAATGGGTTTTACGGAAAATAGTTTAAGCTGGATAAAAACATATTTAGTCAACAGAAATCAACGAGTATATTTCAATAACACCAAGTCAAAGAACATTATTGTAAAATCTGGAGTACCTCAAGGAAGTCATCTTGGACCGTTGTTATTTAATCTTTTTATTAATGATCTACCATGTGTATTCAAATATTCTAATGTTCTTATGTATGCTGATGACGTAAAAATGCTTCTAAGTTTTAATAATTTTTGCGATCAAATTCGCCTACAAGACGATTTAAACAGTTTTTATATATGGTGTTGCACAAATTTAATGGAATTAAATTTAAAAAAATGTAAAACCATGCACTTTTCTAGAACAATCGGTGCTTTTGGCTTTTACTCTCTTGGTGGCTATCTGTTGGAGCAAGTGGATTCTATCATGGACTTAGGTGTTCTATTAGACGCTAAATTAGATTTTGCTCAACATGCTTCAATGACAATTAACAAAGCTCGTGGAGTTCTGGCCTTTATAAAACGATGGGCAAAAGAATTCACAGATCCCATAGTTACCAAACAGTTGTTTACATCTCTGGTGAGACCGATATTAGAATACGGATCTGTTATTTGGGACCAGAGATACAAGCCGGTCCATTCTGTCGGCTGGCGGCGGCTAATGGCTAAAATGGTCGGCGGCGATTAATTTTTAGAGTTTAGCCGCAAATGCATCGGCGGCGGATGGCTTAAAAAAATAGTGTCGACTGGCGGCGGCTAACCGGCTAATGTCGGCTAAAAGGTACATTTTCCAAAAATTTCAACAGATACATACACGCAAAAAAGCAACTGCAAAAATATCGAAGTCAGCTTTGTAATTTTTTTTAGGTACACTTAAAATAATACATCAGTAAAAAAATCTGTCAAACCGGTTTCAAATCGATTTGACTAATTTTTAACAAATTTTTAGCTGAAACACTGATTTAAGCAAAGATTTTAGTAATTTTCATTTAACACTATACTAAAAATCCGCAGTACTTTAACTAATTTTGACTGTTAATTTTCAAAATTATTTAAAACTAATTCGTTAAATTTTATAAAATTTATTGTTAAAATATAATATTTTCATGTTACTATTATTACCCGTTAGATGACGCCACCAATGTTTCCGAAGTTTTAAAGATGGCGCCATTTCTTTCCGTCCCGATTTTTTTAAAATGGCCCATATCTCGAAAATTAAGAGAGATAGAGCAAAATTTATGAAAATTTCGACTACCTCTAACCATGTTATACCCCAAAGAAAGGGGCTACCTCTATCAAAAAATGGACTTTGGTGGGGCCTTGGCCCTTGGAAATTGTAAATAAAAATTTTCCACTTCATAAAATGGCCCATATCTCGAAAACTAAGCGAGATGAAGCAAAGCGGACAAAATGTTTGCTCCATTGGAGTGCCCTTATATGCCCTCACATGATATGGATTGCCCCGGGGAGAGTCCCGAGACCCTAAATTAGAATAAATTCTACGACTCAGTATAATTGCAGATAAAACTAAAGTTTTACAATTTTTTTACTTAAATTAATTTGTTAAATTTAACAAAAAAAAGTTTCAAAATCAACAAATTTTCCCAGTCAGAAATCGCCAGTGGTACAAAAAATCAAGCACTGGCATACCACTGGGTAACCACGGTGTTAAAAATAAATGACTGGCAGAACACTCATTTGGGACGCTTTGCCAGCGTTTGCAAAAAGCGTTTTGCCAGTATTTGTTTTACAAAAATTTCGGGGGTTTATAAAAAAAACCACTGGCATAGAATTGGCTTAGAGTGATATGCCAGGGTTTACAACCAGTATTTATCCAGTGCTACCTAGCCAATGCTACCAGTGGTATAAAAATCAATTCACTGGTAGACCAATGATTTTATACAAATGCTGACGCTTTGTTAAAAAAGGTTTGTAGTCAGAAGGTTCCGAGTTCAAATCCGGTTGCAAGGAAATTTTTTTTTTTATTTTTTTTTAATTTCGGATTTTTTTTGTTTTATAAAATCAATTTTTTGTTTGTGGGAAAGCTCCTTCAAGACCAACTTTTCTTTTGCCCTCCCAACGCTGGCATATTAGTTACAAAAAATTGTTTGCCAGTACTAGCCTTTTGGCACAGCCAGTAGTTGTCCAGCTATTATCACTCATTTATGTGTTTAGGCATCAAATATTATATGTCTTGTTAGCTCATTGGGTAGAGCAATCGTCTGTCAATCTGACGCCCTGGGTTCAAATCACGGCAGGACCAAAAAAATACACATGAACTTTTTTTAAATTTTATTTTGGAAAATATATTTCCAGACCACCTATTTATTAGTTTTGCCAGTGTTTTGCCAACGTTCAAAAATTTTGTTCCTCCAGTGCTTTTCCGGCGCTTTTTGAACAGCCGGTCCTTTTGTCTAATGATGTTATCATTTTGGGAATGGGAAAGCACTTTTTGCCAGTACTTGTACCACCTGTTATAGTGCTTTACCACTGCTTTCCCGTTTGTATTTTTCTGATTGGGTTATTTTAAGCCAAAAACAGGAATAAATTTTGTTAAAGTAACAAATTTTGGCAATGTAAATTCTTCTGTAGAGTAAAAAAAAGGTAATACCAAAGACCATATCATTAAAAGACTAACCAACTCTCCCTACCTCTGTTAATTGACTCTCTTCTTAATTTATATCGAAAATTCAGCCATAAGAATTACACACGTCTATAAAGGCTAGGGTTGCCGTCCTCTTTTCCCCGGACACCGTCCTCTTTTTTTAGGGCGTCCGGGGCAGTCCTACTTCTTTTTCAGTAATTGTCCGGGGTTATCCTACTTTTTGCACTTTTCTCCATAACTTTTTTTATTGCTTCTAAACTTTTGAATTGTTAGCATCGCTGTTTTGTTGCTATTATTTCAATTGACTTGGCATCACTTACTTTGATTGCCAAATTTGAAGCTTATCAGCAGTGTGCCAACTGTTGAATTAAAAAAAAATTAACATTGCTTTTTGTCCTGAAAAATGTCAAAAACTTACAATTCAATTAACACGACTGATAACAAGTTTTGGTGCAATTAATTTTTATTAAAAATGATGTTTGCCATGAAATGCGAAAACTTGCTGAGTTCTATTTTTTCTTACCAGCACATAATGCCAATGTAGAACGTATATTTTCTTTAATCAAGAAAAAATTGAATCCAGAAACTATTTTTGATATTATTAGTCAAATATAATTTTGATATGAATTGTCAAGAGTTTTATGAATATTTGAAGAAATGCGACAGTAATATAAATTTTTATTTGTATATTTTATCGCGTTGTTGATTTTTGTAAAATTAATTTATTAAAAAAATGTCCTCTTTTTGAAGACAAATGTCCTCTTTTTTTGAGGTTGACGTCCTCTTTTTCTCAAAATGGAGATGGCAACCCTAGTAAAGGCTAACATTTTAGATATAAATTGTCAATCTTCGAAAGAGAGCTACGAATACCGCCTGGTAATACTTCTAAATTTTTACTTTGTTCTATTTGTTTATTTCAGTGTCATCTAATATTTATATTTTTGTAAAACATAATCGTAATCTTTTTTAAATGTTTTAATTAAAACTTTTTAGCCGAATCCCATACAATAAAAGAAACCTGGCCATCATTAATTGCGGGATATAAATTAACTGAAATGGACTTTAGGAAAATAGTTGAAATACATACGATCAATTTGTTTGCGATTAAGTAAAATTTAAGGCAAATTGGTTTGATGAAAATGTGTGTAATTATTAAATTAATTCTTCATTATCATGTAGGATGATGGCATTATGAAACGAGTAAAAAGGTTAAAGTCGGGCATGCCGACTATACAATACCCTACACCAGTCTGGTGTATTGTTTGGATCCGAAATTCGAATGGGTTAAAATGGGGCTCGTGTCAAAATTTTCTATAATGTGAGTCAGCGCACCAAATTTCATTAAAATATCTTAATATTTGCGACCTGCAGTTTGTAACCAAGCCAATTTTGGGGGGACCCTTATATGGGCACTAGTTCTAAACATGGACCGATGTTCACCAAAATCAATAGGCTTCGTCCTTGGGCCAACATGACCAAATGTGCCTATGTACCAAATTTTATCAAAATATCTTAATATTTGCGACCTGCAGCGTATAAACAGTATAATTTTGGTAGGACCATTATATGGGCACTAGGTCTAAACATGGACCGATGTTCACCAAAATCAATAGGCTGCGTTATTGGGCCAATGTAGGTCTGTGTACCAAATTTCATCAAAATATCTTAATATTTACGACCTGCAGCGTATAAACAGTATAATTTTGGTAGGACTCTTATATGGGCACTAGGTCTAAACATGGACCTATGTTCACCAAAATCAATAGGCTGCGTTATTGGGCCAATATAGGTCTCTGTACCAAATTTCATCAAAATATCTTAATATTTACGACCTGCAGCGTATAAACAGTATAATTTTGGTAGGACCCTTATATGGGCACTAGGTCTAAACATGGACCGATGTTCACCAAAATCAATAGGCTACGTTATTGGGCCAATGTAGGTCTGTGTACCAAATTTCATCAAAATATCTTAATATTTACGACCTGCAGCGTATAAACAGTATAATTTTGGTAGGACCCTTATATGGGCACTAGGTCTAAACATGGACCGATGTTCACCAAAATCAATAGGCTGCGTTATTGGGCCAATGTAGGTCTGTGTACCAAATTTCATCAAAATATCTTAATATTTACGACCTGCAGCGTATAAACAGTATAATTTTGGTAGGACTCTTATATGGGCACTAGGTCTAAACATGGACCTATGTTCACCAAAATCAATAGGCTGCGTTATTGGGCCAATATAGGTCTCTGTACCAAATTTCATCAAAATATCTTAATATTTACGACCTGCAGCGTATAAACAGTATAATTTTGGTAGGACCCTTATATGGGCACTAGGTCTAAACATGGACCGATGTTCACCAAAATCAATAGGCTGCGTTATTGGGCCAATGTAGGTCTGTGTACCAAATTTCATCAAAATATCTTAATATTTACGACCTGCAGCGTATAAACAGTATAATTTTGGTAGGACCCTTATATGGGCACTAGGTCTAAACATGGACTGATGTTCACCAAAATCAATAGGCTGCGTTACTGGGCCAATATAGGTCTGTGTACCAAATTTCATCAAAATATCTTAATATTTGCGACCTGCAGCGTATAAACAGTATAATTTTGGTAGGACCCTTATATGGGCACTAGGTCTAAACATGGACCGATGTTCACCAAAATCAATAGGCTGTGTTACTGGGCCAATATAGGTCTGTGTACCAAATTTCATCAAAATATCTTAATATCTGCGACCTGCAGCGTATAAACAGTATAATTTTGGTAGGACCCTTATATGGGCACTAGGTCTAAACATGGACCGATGTTCACCAAAATCAATAGGCTGCGTTATTGGGCCAATGTAGGTCTGTGTACCAAATTTCATCAAAATATCGTAATATTTACGACCTGCAGCGTATAAACAGTATAATTTTGGTAGGACTCTTATATGGGCACTAGGTCTAAACATGGACCTATGTTCACCAAAATCAATAGGCTGCGTTATTGGGCCAATATAGGTCTCTGTACCAAATTTCATCAAAATATCTTAATATTTACGACCTGCAGCGTATAAACAGTATAATTTTGGTAGGACCCTTATATGGGCACTAGGTCTAAACATGGATCGATGTTCACCAAAATCAATAGGCTGCGTTATTGGGCTAGCATAGGTCTGTGTACCAAATTTCGTCAAAATATCTTAATATTTACGACCTGCAGCGTATAAACAATATAATTTTGGTAGGACCCTTATATGGGCACTAGGTCTAAACATGGACCGATGTTCACCAAAACTTGTTCGTCCTTGGGCCAATATAGGTCTGTGTACCAAATTTCATCAAAATATCTTAATATTTGCGCCCTGTAGAGTGCGCACAAGATTGCATGGACAGACAGACGGACGGACAGACGGACATCGTTAAATCGAAATAAAAAAAAATTCTGAACCGATCGGTATACTATAAGGTGGGTCTACGACCAATATTTTTTGGTGTTACAAACATCAGCACAAACTTATAATACCCTGACCACATAGTGGTGTAGGGTATAAATAGGTTGAAACTGATCATTTTAATTGGAATATATTAAAAAACAAAGCCATTTATTTATCAAAACCTCTAGGAGTTATTGGAGTATTATTTTCGATTCCTGTGTCGATCAACTTTATTATTAAATATTGGCTAACCACCGCTTATTTATTAGGTATTATATACAATCCCATAGAAAAATATTGGTATCTGATGGTTTTCTTCAGAAAAATACTTAGAATCTGAGTGGAAAACTTCCCAGAATCTTATTTTTTCTATGAAGATATTTTAAAATCGTCAGTTTTTTTTATAATACAGAATGGAAGGAAAAAAGACTCCATAATTTAAGAGTTTTTCAATAAAAACACTCGAAACGTTTTCTCTACGGAAAAATCCGCATAACCTAAGGGTTTTTATGTTTTTATGAAACTTCTTCTTAAGACTTTCTGGAATAGAAAAATCCAAAAGTTCAAAGGAATTCTTTCTATAGCAAAACCTTTGGATTCTGAGGTATTTTTCCTATTGAAAAACATTCACAGCGGTATTCATAATGAAAATTTTGAATAGAGTTAACATAAATTTTATTCATAATACTGTTGTTAAACCCAGGCCACATCCACATGTGAAAAAAATTATGTGCCTTACCGCTTGGCACATCCAAATGTGCCATGTGCCAATCGTCGGGCACATGGCACATTTGAATGTTCCATGTGCCAATAGTCGGGCACATAGCACATTTGAAATGTGCCATGTGCCAAGTGCCGGGCACATGGCACATGTAAAATGTGCCATATGAAAATATCTTAGGCACATCACATGTGCCAAGACAAAAATGTGATGTGCCCGGCACATTTAAATGTGAAATATGCCAGATGTGTTGACACATTTCACATGCAAAAAGGCGAATGTGGCCACATGTGGGGCACAAGTGCCCAAATATATTTACAAAAAGTACCATAAAAAAAAGAGTACAATTTTTCAAAAAAAACAAGTACAATTTTTCAAAAAAAGGTAAATTTTTGAAAAATATTGCAATTTTTCAAAAAAAGTATAATTTTTTTACTGGGCCAATATAGGTCTGTGTACCAAATTTCATCAAAATATCTTAATATCTGCGACCTGCAGAGTATAAACAGTATAATTTTGGTAGGACCCTTATATGGGCACTAGGTCTAAACATGGACCGATGTTCACCAAAATCAATAGGCTGCGTTATTGGGCCAATGTAGGTCTGTGTACCAAATTTCATCAAAATATCGTAATATTTACGACCTGCAGCGTATAAACAGTATAATTTTGGTAGGACTCTTATATGGGCACTAGGTCTAAACATGGACCTATGTTCACCAAAATCAATAGGCTGCGTTATTGGGCCAATATAGGTCTCTGTACCAAATTTCATCAAAATATCTTAATATTTACGACCTGCAGCGTATAAACAGTATAATTTTGGTAGGACCCTTATATGGGCACTAGGTCTAAACATGGATCGATGTTCACCAAAATCAATAGGCTGCGTTATTGGGCTAGCATAGGTCTGTGTACCAAATTTCGTCAAAATATCTTAATATTTACGACCTGCAGCGTATAAACAATATAATTTTGGTAGGACCCTTATATGGGCACTAGGTCTAAACATGGACCGATGTTCACCAAAACTTGTTCGTCCTTGGGCCAATATAGGTCTGTGTACCAAATTTCATCAAAATATCTTAATATTTGCGCCCTGTAGAGTGCGCACAAGATTGCATGGACAGACAGACGGACGGACAGACGGACATCGTTAAATCGAAATAAAAAAAAATTCTGAACCGATCGGTATACTATAAGGTGGGTCTACGACCAATATTTTTTGGTGTTACAAACATCAGCACAAACTTATAATACCCTGACCACATAGTGGTGTAGGGTATAAATAGGTTGAAACTGATCATTTTAATTGGAATATATTAAAAAACAAAGCCATTTATTTATCAAAACCTCTAGGAGTTATTGGAGTATTATTTTCGATTCCTGTGTCGATCAACTTTATTATTAAATATTGGCTAACCACCGCTTATTTATTAGGTATTATATACAATCCCATAGAAAAATATTGGTATCTGATGGTTTTCTTCAGAAAAATACTTAGAATCTGAGTGGAAAACTTCCCAGAATCTTATTTTTTCTATGAAGATATTTTAAAATCGTCAGTTTTTTTTATAATACAGAATGGAAGGAAAAAAAGACTCCATAATTTAAGAGTTTTTCAATAAAAACACTCGAAACGTTTTCTCTACGGAAAAATCCGCATAACCTAAGGGTTTTTATGTTTTTATGAAACTTCTTCTTAAGACTTTCTGGAATAGAAAAATCCAAAAGTTCAAAGGAATTCTTTCTATAGCAAAACCTTTGGATTCTGAGGTATTTTTCCTATTGAAAAACATTCACAGCGGTATTCATAATGAAAATTTTGAATAGAGTTAACATAAATTTTATTCATAATACTGTTGTTAAACCCAGGCCACATCCACATGTGAAAAAAATTATGTGCCTTACCGCTTGGCACATCCAAATGTGCCATGTGCCAATCGTCGGGCACATGGCACATTTGAATGTTCCATGTGCCAATAGTCGGGCACATAGCACATTTGAAATGTGCCATGTGCCAAGTGCCGGGCACATGGCACATGTAAAATGTGCCATATGAAAATATCTTAGGCACATCACATGTGCCAAGACAAAAATGTGATGTGCCCGGCACATTTAAATGTGAAATATGCCAGATGTGTTGACACATTTCACATGCAAAAAGGCGAATGTGGCCACATGTGGGGCACAAGTGCCCAAATATATTTACAAAAAGTACCATAAAAAAAAGAGTACAATTTTTCAAAAAAAACAAGTACAATTTTTCAAAAAAAGGTAAATTTTTGAAAAATATTGCAATTTTTCAAAAAAAGTATAATTTTTTTCAAAAATTGCAATTTTTCAAAAAAAGTACAATTTTTCAGAAAAATTGCAATTTTTCAAAAAAAAATTTAAATTTTCAAAAAAAAGTAAAATTTTAAATAAAAAAGGATAATTTTGTTCAAAAAAAAATAATAAAAAAAATAATATTTTTCCAAAAAGGTAAAATTTTTAAAAAAAGTACAATTTTTCAGAAAAATTGCAATTTTTCAAAAAAAAATTTAAATTTTCAAAAAAAAGTAAAATTTTAAATAAAAAAGGATAATTTTGTTCAAAAAAAAAATAATAAAAAAAATAATATTTTTCCAAAAAGGTAAAATTTTTCAAAAAAGTACAATTTTTCAAACAAAAAGTAAAATTATAAAAAAAATTTAGAGATAAACGTCCTTTTCCTTCTAGCATTGCTAGTTTACGAGATATTTGCAATTTTAAAACCCGCAGGGCAAAAATTTTAAACGTTTTTCTCTATCTCGCTTAGTTTTCGAGATATAGGCGAAAACCCAAATAAACGTCCTTTTCCTTCTAGCATTGCTAGTTTACGAGTTATTTGCAATTTGAAAATCTAGAAGAGTTAGGTGAAATTTGTTTTCGCTAAAGGGGTTCTATGGGTGTATTAATACCCGAAGGGCAAAAATTTTAACCGTTTTGATCTATCTCGCTTAGTTTTCGAGATATAGGCGAAAACCCAAATAAACGTCCTTTTCCTTCTTGCAATTTTAAAATCTAGAAGAGTTAGGTGAAATTTGATTTCGCTAAAGGGGTTCTATGGGTGTATTAATATTAAATATTAAACGGTTAAAATTTTTGCTCTACGGGTATTAATAAACCCATAGAACCCCTTTAGCGAAAACAAATTTCACCTAACTCTTTACCACTGCTTTCCCGTTTGTATTTTTCTTATTGGGTTATTTTAAGCCAAAAACAGGAATAAATTTTGTTAAAGTAACAAATTTTTCGGTGCAGCCAACAGACTTATTATTTTAAGTGTAGTTTTCCGAATATATAAAAATTGAGTTTATATTTCACAATGTCTATAAAATTATACATACATTTGTTAAATTTTACAGAATTTATTGTTAAAATATAAGATTTTCAACTCTCTGCCATCACCTATTAGATTGCCCCATCAGTATATCCGATGTTTTAAAGATATCCCTATTTCTTTCCCTCCCGGTTTTTTTAAAATGGTACATATCTACTAAACTAAGAGAAGTAGACCAAAATGAAATATTCCTAGCTTTACCTCACCCAGAGCTTTGAAAAATTAATTCTTTAATTCAGTTTTTGAATTCTGAATTTAAAATTCAATGAATTAATTCACAAAAGGCTATATATTGAATGGAATTAATTCATATTTGTTTTCGTTCGATTTATTTTGTTACGAATTAATTAACAGAGCTTTGAAGAGTGAATTCGTTAATTCTGGGCTTCGTTAAAAAAGAAACTAAGGTAACAAAAAAAGTCGCCAACGATGTCAAAGATTTCCGAGGAAAGTGGTATTTAGCAGCTCGAAAGATATTTAATAATACCATAAAAACGTTGATGGAAAGGCATCAGAAAAATTAAAAAAATTTTGTAAAATAAAAATAATAAAAATTTGTATATACTACCTCTGTTCCGAAAAAAAGTTAACATTTCTATCGATTTTTTTTTTGTTAACATTTTACTAAGCAAAGTGTTCTTATTCAAATAAAAGAAAATAAATTAAAATAACAGTTCATGTGCATTAGACCACCCATGAAATGTATGAGATTTTCAAAAGTGCTTTTTTTGTTCGCTCCACCGGCAGTTTCCGATAGATTGGGTACAAAAAATAATATGTGTACAAAAATTGGATCCCTCGGGGGCATACAGGCCAGTCAGTTTGAACTTTTGACCCTAAAAATTACCTAAAAACACTTCAAAGCTTTTTTGCGCCATAACTTCTAAATTTGACATTTTTATGTAGAATAAGAAGACAAACAGTTCCTTCATACTATACTTCTACCTAAGTATGATGTATAGTGAAGTTTTAAGGCGAAAAAGTCAAAATTTGTGTGAAGACTTCATTTTAAACGACCCTCGTTAAAATTTCGACAGAGACACTTAAGATTGGTTTTCCTTATTTTGTGTAGTAACATATATAGTTTTGATAAAGTAATTACATTTTTAACAAATATCGGTTATTCCGTGACAAATTGACCAAAATTTGACTTTGAAGTATCGGTTTATTATACATATATATTGTATGGAAACCCTTAGCAACAAGATTTGGATACCCTAGAACGCCTAATTTTGTGAGGTTTGAAAAAAAGCGTAAGCCAAAAATGGGGGAAATGGGGTGGGGACAAATGTCTCCTCATCGGGGTCAAAGCTGGTGGTGAAGGGTTAAAAATCCACAAAAAGCACAACTTCCCCCCTAGAGCGGTAAAAATTTTTTTTTTTGATTTGTCTTTTTCAGCATTTTTTCCGAACATACCTATCCCCTATCTCCACTCTGTAAGAGGGCTCCCATACAAATGACATTTTTATAAAATTTACTCTCACCGCTTTAACTGTCCTAGGTGTGCCCCTAGAGAAGTCAAAACTATGGCTAACCCCCAATATTTTTTTAGTTACAACATTTTCTGGGAACATATCTACCCTCTATCTTTAACCCCTAAGGCGGTCCCCATACATTTTTTTTATAATTTTTTTTTTATGAAATCAGCCTTACCAGTCCCATGGTGCCTCCTAGAGGGGTGGCATGTAAGACCGATCCCCATTAATTTTCCCTCCCATTATTGTTTCAGAACATGCCTACCCTCTGTCTCCACTCTATAAGGGCGCTCCCATACAAAAATTAAATTTTTTCAAATTTGCTCCCACCGCTCTAACTGTCCCAAGGGTGCCCCTAGAGGAATCAAATGTATAACTGACCTCCAATATTTTTACAACCTTAACATTTTTTCGGAACATATCTACCCTTTATTTTAAACCCTTAAGGTGGTTCCCATACAAATTTTTTAGTTTTTATAAATTTTTTTATGAAATCGAGGAGGGATTTTTTTGCCAGGACCTGTTCAAGTGCCACGCTAGCGCTTTTCCGTTTGTATTTTTCTGGCTGGATATTTACTCCATTGATAAACCAAGAAATATAGGGAATTAATCGAATATGCTGCTCCATAGCACTACATTTGTATGTGCACAACGTATAATAAATAGGTACTTAAGTCCGATTTTGGTCTTTCTTTCGTGGAATAAGAGATCTATGTTGCAAATGTAATTGGTTTTTAAAAACAACATACCTTACTCTACAAAAAAATGATAACCGATCCTTACTGTCTCTGTCCAAATTTTAACGAGGGCCGTTTAAAATGAAGTCTTAATACAAATTTTGACTTTATCCGCTTAAAACGCCACGAGAAGTAATACTTAGACCAAAGATTAGTATGAAGAGAGTGTTTGTCCTCTTATTCTGCATAAAAACATTTATAAGGTATTTTTTTGGAAAACCGCAAATTTAGGAGTTATGGCGCAAAAAAGGTTTGAACTGTTTTTAGTTAATTTTTATATGCGCCCGAGAGATCCAATTTTTGTACACATATTATTTTGTATGCCCAATCTATCGGAAACTGCCGGTGGAGCGACCAAAAAATACTTTTGCAAATTTGGGTGGTCTAATGTGCATGTGAACAATATTTTGACGAGCGTTGCTAATGTCTCTTCGCTGCATTTAATAGAAACCAGTAAAAGGCCATCTCGGCGAATTTTGTAATTATTACCATCTTAGTTAATCATTATAGATTCTAAACATGTTTGTAATGTCAAAAATATGTTTTCTAATTTATCTGAATTCTGTTAATTTTTTCACACAAAATCAATGAATTATTTTAATTCTAATTTTCAACTTTGACATCGAATTAAAAATAATTAAAAAAAAAATTGGAAAGCTATCTATAAATTCAGAATCACTGATATGTCCTAACAACTATCCAAAAAAAAAAAAATAGTTTTTTTTAAAAAACCTCCTTAATCCCATCAAAAATATAGAAATGTTAACCTCATTTCGGAACGGAGGTAGTAGTTTTACAATAATCTTAAAAATTACGGTTATAAAATAGCTTTTATTTTTAAAATTGCATGACTGTTTCCTCAGTTTTTTTGGACTATGTGATGGAAATTTTTTTCAAACGCAGTCCTTATAATGCGGAAACCTGTATAATTGTAGTATCAACAAAACCGACTGGTTGTGCTACCGCCAGTTTGATGCAAAACATTTTAAAAAGCAACGATATCTAAAAACAAGAAAATTCAACTTTTCAAATAATTATGTATATTTAAAAAAATTTTATAAATTAAAAAAAAAAAAAAAATATTTTTGCATTTTTCTACCGGCTTTAGCCGAAAATTGGCTTGTGTCGGCTGGCGGCGGCTAACCGGCTGAAGTCGGCTGGCTTGTATCTCTGTTTGGGACCCATTGTCAAACATTCGCAGTGGCAGAATTGAATCGGCTCAAAAGCAATTTCTTCTGTTTTGCTTAAGAAGTTCATATCTTGATTATTTAAATCTACCGTCATATACAACTAGATTGTCACAAATCAAATTGCCTTCTTTGAAAAGCCGGAGGACAATGCTTAATGTTAGTTTTTTAATAAACTTAATCAATGGTGATATTTGCTCTAATTTTCTAGTGGACAACATTGCGCTCAACGTTCCTTCACGATCAACGTGTTATTACGCACCACTATTTATACCGTTCAATCGTCAAGTGTATGCAGAAGCAGATCCGTTTAGAAAAATGTGTAGCGATTTTAATGATCATTATAATTTAATAGATTTCTCGTTAAATGTCAACGTTATTAAACGCAATATTATTTTGTTTCTAAATGCATAAATGTTAACATGATTTGTAAATGTAATATTTTTTACCTCAGTCTGTAAGGATTAATCCATAGACTAAATAAATAAATAAAAAAAATAAAAATTCGTGCTTACACTCAGATAAAAAAAGTTTGCACTATACTATTTTTATACTGATTATTAGTACAATTTTTATTTTTAGTAATCATTTTTGCTATTCCCTTATTACAAATTACGGATTTTTTTTACTAATTTTCGCTGCTGATTTCAGCAAAACATTTTACTAATTTTTCAAAACCGAGTGCTGAATTTAGCAGAAAAATATACTAATTTAAAAATATTTTATTTTTTATTTTTTACAATTCTTGTTTAGTTTATATTTGTTACTATTAATATATTCTTAGTTTAGAAATAACACCCAGAAAATTTTATTGCATCTCCAATACATAAAACGGCAATAACTGGAGAACCGTTTGCAATTTTGACTCCAAATTTCAAGTACGATGAAGTAATTATACGCTTGTTACAATCGAAAGAAAAAAAATTTTTTTTTAGATTTTACAGTTTTTTTATTTTTTAGTACAATTTTTTGCTAATTTCAGCAGATTGATTTTAAACTAATTATTTATACTAATTTCATTGATATTTAGTAAGTTTTTTAACTGATTTTAGCAAATCGATTTTGAATTGCATTTTACATAAATTTTACTAAAATTTAGTAGCGGCTACTAATTTTTTCTACTAATTTTATTGTACTACAGATCAGCAGACATGTGTTGCTAAAATTAGCAAAAAATACCGCTGGCAAAATATACCGAAGAGCCCAAAACAGTTAAATTTCCCGTAATAACAGCAAAATTTTCAGTAGCCATTACAGACTTTTTTGGTTGAGTGTAGTGCTGACTATAATATTGCGCCGCATTGATCTGTATGAAAAAGTAGGCGTTTTAATTTATCAAAAGCACTAAATTACTGACTAAATCTTTAAGTTTGTAATCATCGTCTAAATTAACCCTTTAGTGTATACATGCGCGGTTCCAGCAATTAATAAGGGGAAAAATCATACGCCATAGTAGACAAATACATTGAGTTGTCCACTGAGGCGTATGATTTTCCCCCTTATATTAATTGCTGGAACCGCACATGAGTGTATAATATCCCTTTAAAGGGCAGATTTTTTTGCTCTGCGCAACGAAATTGTTAAATAAAAATTCGAATCCAGGAGGATATGAATTTTTATATATGTTTTTGTTGGCGGAGTAATATTATGTCTCTTGTAACTAGTTGAGTTTTAAAATTTTCGTTGCCCGATTCCGCGACACCGCGGATCAATGCAAAACTATAAAAAAGTGTTACAATAATGTTTAATTCTACTTATGTTTTGTAATTCAAAAATACCACAACAGGATTTGAAAAAATTTGAGATTACTATGAGTTCTTGTGGAACCAGTTTCGGAATAGATGGATTTGAAACCCGATTTTGTTTTACAAAAAAAAAAATATTAGTTCCTTCCGCATTCATTTTACTTAAAGATTTGTAGCTGGTGCGGCCCTTTATAATCTATCAAAACCCACAATATGGCCCTCGCGGACAAATCCGTGCCCACCCTTGCTATAGATAATAATTAATATCACTTTCTATTTAAATTATTTTCAAATTAAAGAAAGATGATACAATTTTCACAAGTAAATTACAAAGACTAAAAAAAATTTGAAAGAATTCGATAAGGCCAGCAAGACAGAATACGTATTTTCGGCTTTCGCTACAAAGCCATCATCAAGTAAGTTTACTTTATTTTAATACACCTGCTTTCAAACTAATATACTCTTTTATATAAAGAATAAAATGTCAGGAGTATGGAAATACTTTACAGAAAAGGACAATGCAACGCAGTGCAATATCTGCCGTAAAAGACTAATGGTTAACGGAGGTATCACCAATGGCCTTATGGACATCTAAATTTTTTTTCCCAAAAAAAAATTGATAGTCATGCAACTTCTCTTGAAGAAAACAACAACAAGAATAACGTTCCAGCTAAAATTAGCAAAGTACCCGAAGAAAAAAGTGTAAGCTGAATAGGCATTGAACGTTTTATGGTAGGGCAAAGATTTCCTGAAATGGTATCCAAATTAGCCGCAGTCGACGGAATGTCAATCCGCACCATAACTAGATCTTCGTTTATTCGAGAAAGTTTTTATAATAAAAACCTGGCAAAAATGAAACCGATGTAAAAAACATTATATTAAATTACTACAATTATGTAAAAGATATCACAGGGACAGCAAACGACGCCATATTTCTTGCCGCTCTTTTGACATTTCTCTTCAGTAAGGTTTGCCATTTCATGATGGAAAGATATACGAGCCAACGAGTCGAAATTATTAAAATTTACTACCGAAATTCGGAGTCAGTGGCCTCAACGTTAAGAGCGCTACGTCCAATTTATGTTCGTCATAATCGTCCTAGCAGATCAACAATTGAGCGTGGGGCTACGTCAAATCTATGGTCTATGCCAACAAGCCAGCGACGATTGATGAACTTCGTACGAACATCGAACTTGAAATTGCAGCAGTATCGGCCGATTTATGCTTGAAAACCGTCGAAAATTGTGTTCAGCGTCTGGACTTCTGCAAGCGTGCCCGTGGTGGCCATGCAAAAGAGATCGATTTCCATACATAATGGCATCGAACGTACTTTCACAGGAATAAAGAATTTCATTGATATCCAAAACCGTTTTTGTTTTATTTAAACTTTTTTACTTTTGTAGCGCTCTTATTGAAAAACCCTTTATTTCTAACAATAGGAGATTTACTATAATCTTAGATGAATGGACAAGAATATCACAAAAGAGATATTTGAACATATTTATAAACGGAAATATTTAATTTTATAACCTGGGGTTGGTTTATATATCAGGAAGATGTAATGCTGATGATATAAGAAGAATTGTAGAAAGAAGACTAGAAGAGTTTTATTTGTCTTTGTTTCATAACATTGTGGCCAAATGTGATGAAACGGTTTATTTCCGACAGTACAGTGTCGTGCTTTCTGCTGGAATCATGCAATTCATTTGGCAGTGCTTAGAGTAATTTATGTGAAATCAAATGTTCAACATTCTAATATTTTTTACTTTGAATTCTCACTACACAGACTGAATATGTACTGAAATAGTGTTTTTTTAACAAAAATTACTTATATAGGTGGTTTTCATTAACAATTTTTTTCAAAAATATTTCCCAGGAATCAAATTTTTTTATTCCCGTTTCCAGGGAAATAAAAAAGTCCGGGAAATCCCAAACCCTAGTCAAGACTTAAATAAATTTTCATTATTTGTTCGTTTATGAACGACAAAACAACCGGATTTTTCAACGGGCTTTGACCGTACCAAAGTACGCGGTATGGTAGGTAAATTATTTAATGTCTTGGATGAATTCCATTGATGATAACACCTGGCGGTAGTGTAAGTTGATCACATTATTCCCTTTTTTTTCATTGTTAAAACTCGCTTAATTCTATTTTCTAGCTTCATAGTCACGTCACGGACGACGATGTAACCAGTAAGAAACTTTTACAAAAAGGCCAATTACGACGTTTTACCATTATACCTGTAGCGTATTTGACAAACCAACGTTGTCATATCTTCTGTATGACAACTGATACCTTAATTGTGATTGGCTTACTTTTTTGGTTGTCTGCACAACCTACCTTTACTTACACGCAAAAAACTAGAGTATCCCGGTGAAAAATGTTCATATACGCTCAAACATGTTCATATATGGTTTTTGTATGTACACATATGAACAAATATGGATTTTTTATGAACATATATGGATTTTATATGAACATATATGGAAGTATATGTGATTCCATATATGGGAAAAATTTCATATACAGACATATATGGAAGCATCTGTTATTTCATATATGGAAATGGCACTCATATATGGACAAATATGAAAGTATATGTTTTTCAATTTATGCAAAAGGGACTTGTATATGAACATAATTCGAAGAATACATTTTTCCATATATGTAAAAGGAAATCATATTTGGATAAATATGGAATTATATTTCATGCCATGAATAAAAAAATGAATGTCATACATAAATTTATATCTATCGTACAACCTTATAATAAAGGACAGCAACGTTCGCATGTATTCGCATATATTTAATAAATGTATATGTTCATATATGTCCATATATGAACATATACTTAGGTGTTACCTCATTTTTCGGATCCATACATATATGGTTGAACAATAAATGTTCATATATGGACATTTTTCACCGGGATGTTATATTATACAAACATGCTTGGTAAAAACGATTTCCTACAGAAAAAAAATAGTTTTCATTAGCTTAGTTTAAATCAAACCCTTAAATTTTTATATAAATTACCTAAAAACATAATTTTTTATTGGTACAATAAACTTTGGAAATTTTAGAATTCAATTATTTGTTGCCAGATGTTTGTAAAATGTATTTAATTCCTAAAAATAGCATTAAAATTGCCAAAGTTGAAAATTGTTAAAAAAAAAAAAAAATAAAGAAGATAAAACGATATGGCGAAAAGTAGATGCCAAAAATGAAAAAAGTTAGAAACATGTAAAATAATATAAAATTTTATTTTAAATGTCATATGGAATTGTCGGTGGGTAAGGCTAATGGACAATCTCAAACGGATATGGCTTTATCTTCACATAAGACACAACTATCGGTGCGTTTACAAATTTATCGTCCACATTTTCATCAATGGGTTCACCTAAAACTTTTCGGTTAGCAAAACTATTATATAATAGTATAATAATAAAATAATTAATAACTTTTATTATTGCATTGCAGTTTAAGTTTTTAATAAGTTGATGTCATCTATAAATGGTTGGCCGATTATCCAGAAAGGGCTGATTGTTATTTTTCATGGTTGCTGCCACAAGCTAGGGGTGATCAACATGTTTTAGGCTTGAAGACTATTATTTATATGGCCCAACGATTGAGACTGGAAAAGGAATTAGTATTAAAAACAGGACACGCTGACAATGCTTTGGGTGGAATGGTAACAAATTAAAAAATTAGTTTTTATGTTGTAATTAAATAGTTTTCCAAATTTAAGATATTAAAGCAAAAATGAAGATTATACTGCTTTATTTGCATCCAACTATTAATACCAATAATCGGCCTAATTGCGGTTGTCGTATACGACAAGAAAATTTGTCGTGTTTGCCAAAAGGCATTTTTTGGTACCGCGAGTGTCGTTTTTTTCGGTCAATACACCAAAAACTGTCGTATAAATTTTTGTGCACGACAGCCTCAAAAAACTTTTAAAAAAAGTATTCAAATAAGTGAAATTAAACATAAAATCACTTTAATATACGAGTATTAACAAGTTAAATTAAAGAAGAAATTTTTTTATTTAAATAATTTTTTTAAAGAAAAATTAAAAAAATTTAACGCACTGGGTATTTTACAACTTGTGGAAAAACACACTATACTTAAAATGAAAAGTTTCACTCTGACACCTTGATTTTATGAAACAATAATCGTTTTATTATTACAAAATTTTATTTTTTTTTTGATTATTTTATGAAAACACCACAAAAATAGATTTATTTAATTTTCTTATATTCTCTGTCGTATATTTTACACAATACCAAAATATAATAAAAACGACAACGACAACGCCTGCTGTCGTAATACGACAACGACAACCGCAATAAGGCTGAATAAGTTTAATAAATTAGTGCTAACAATTCCAAAAACAGAATAACAAATATTTACCAAATTTTTTTTTGTATAGTTATTGTTAGTTTTTGTTTTCTTATTTTATACCAAGCATATTATATAAGTTATACCCAAAACTTGGGTAGAGCTATAATACATACCAAAACTAGGTAACTTATACCCTTATTTTATGTGATTTCCCCCTTTTTATTTTTTGCGTGTACTTGTACCGTAGGATATTGTTGACTGGGCATATTCCACAATATTTTATTCATTATGTTAAGTTAGCTTAAGTTTAGTGATTAAAATAAAAAGTAGTTGCTCAGTAGAGCTAAAAAGAAGCAGTGCATTTTTAAATTTGTATCATAGCTATCCTGCCAATGTTATACGTCAAACACATAGTGTAAAAAGTGAATAGTGTACAGAAAAAATTAAAATTGCATACTTTTAGATTATGAAAAAAATTAAAAGTAAATTTAAAGACTTAACTGCAATAAACCATATACATTTTGTATAAAAAAACAAAGTTTGCAAAAATTTATAAACACCAGGTGAAAAATGCTCATATACGCTCAAACATGTTCATATATGGTTTATGTATGGACACATATGAACAAATATGGATTTTTTATGAACATATATGGATTTTATATGAACATATATGGAAGTATATGTGATTCCATATATGGAAAAAATTTCATATACAGACATATATGGAAGCATCTGTTATTTCATATATGGAAATGGCACTCATATATGGACAAATATGAAAGTACATGTTATTCAATTTATGCAAAAGGGACTTGTATATGAACATATTTCGAAGAATACATATTTCCATATATGTAAAAGGAACTCATATTTGGATAAATATGGAATTATATTTAATGCCATGAATAAAAAAAGGAACATATGTTGCGCCTAATTTGAATGTCATACATAAATTTATATCTATCGTACAACCTTATAATAAAGGACAGCAACGTTCACATGTATTCGCATATATTTAATAAATGTATATGTTCATATATGTCCATATATGAACATATACTAATTGACCTAAATTGAATGCCGGAAGTTGCTGGAATATACATACCCTACGGGAAATTTTAACAAACTGTCACCGAACTGGCACCTTTATATGAACATGACTGGTCACTTTTACATGGCGAAATTACAGGGGGAAATTGACCCCTTGTGACATGTCACAAGACAAATCCCAGGACAGGTCCCTGAACTTTGTTTTTTATGAGAGTTCAGTAACCTGTCCTAGGATTTGTCTTGTGACATGTTACAATGGGTCAATTTCCCCTTCCTATGACAACGCCATGTAAAAGTGACCAGTCTATTTCATATAAAAGGGCCAGTTCGGTGACAGTTTGTTAAAATTTCCCGTAGGGTATTTACTCACTTTAAATCACTGTTCAATCTTTTATTAACACTAGTTGACATCATCAGGATATTATAATTGTTGAAGTCATTGGTTCTATGGCTTTTGATTTATATTCTTAATTGTTATTTTTTGATAAAGAAAAAAATCACAAAATAACTTTTATTATTTTTGAAAAAATAAAAATCGTGTTTGGATTGTTTTTGTTTGAATTAAAAATAAAAATCAAACAGAGCAAATAAACAAAAAATTAAAAATAAAAATATTGAAACAAGAAATAATTGTAAAACAATCAGTTTTTTGAATAAAAGTTATAACTGTTACGTCCCTGTTTATAAACAATCTAAACACTAAAAACAGATATCAGATACATATGTATTTACGAAAATTATATGAAAAAGAGATACACAGAAGTTGCTCCTCACTCGCAATAAAAGTATAGTACATATTGACTTAATATTTGCTGTAATTTGCCATACTATTAATGATATTTCGCAAATAGTTCATAAAAGTGTATTTTAAAAATGTATGGTGAATTTAATTTATCTAATACCATCGGTATCGGTTTAAGCATCGCTGGTAGCGAATGGCGATGAAGTACATCAACAACAACCACCAACAACAATATTCTTCTCTTCATGTTAACTATCATCAAACAAATGTCAATGCAGATCCCACAATTGTCAGTGGAAAAGAAAATCCTATTGGAATTAATAATAAATTAATTAATAAATGCTACAATAACAAAAACAACTATGAATAATATCATCACCACACCACCAACAACAACAAGAACATCAACAACATCTGCAACAACGTCCGTAATAGTAAGTTATTTTGAACAAAAAGAAAAAAGTAATTTGTTTATATTATCAAAAAAAAAAAAAAAAAATAGGAACATAAAATTATACTAACCAGCTGCTAGTAACTCTAGCGGTAATTTTTTTTTTATTTTTTATCGACTGAGGTGAATCACAAGTGACCCTCCCACAGTGCGATAAAAATAAAGGCGGTCTTCCAAAAAGAGGAGACCGATTTATGCCATAGCAATCAAAATCTATTTACCTGAAGGGAACGGATAGTGGATGCTATGACATAACTGAAATTTTTTTAATTTTTTTGTATGGTTATTAGAGCAGGCCGGAAACCCTTACATTTTATCATGCCAACCATATGGACTGGCAGGAAATTGTGGGAAAAGCGAGATTGTTGAGAGAGGATTTCGACAAATCTCATAAATATTTAAATACCTGCAAAGGACCCTCAAGAGACGAAACGGTGGAAAAGCACTTTAGGAATTTGTTCAACCGTCTTGAGGAAATTAGGGTATTATTCGACGGCAATTATTCTCGTCTCACCCAGGCCCATCAACTAGCAGCGGATGCTTTTTTCGCTGACATTAGTGGCAATTTTTCAAGTCTCTCAGATAAAAAAAATTTGAAAGCGGAGTTACCTCAGACGCTCCATGAAAAAGTTGTCTACTCTTGTTAGCGCTTGGACTTCCCAGGATTTGGAAATAAGATCCGAAAAACCGGGGACTAGTACCGGAAGTACCACATCCAATCCGGGTAGCGGATCGAAACTTTTACCAGATTTCGATGGAAAACCAGATAACTTACAAAGTTTTCTGGATGCACTGATCCTTTTGGACTCCGTAAAGGATATCCATGAAATTGTGGCAGTGAACCTGATTAAGAAAAAATTAAGGGGCTCAGCCCGTAACTTAATTTCAAATGAGACCACCATTAGTGCGGTTGTAGCCACATTGAAGGGAACTGTGAAGAGTGAGTCAGTTGAGGTCATATCGGCCAAACTTATGAATGTCCGTCAAGGTGGCAAAAACGCCAATACCTACGTGTCGGAGATAGACTCCTTGACTAAATCGTTGGAGAGTGCCTATATTACGGATGGCCTCTCGTAACAACTAGCCCAGAGGTATTCGACCAATGCGGCAGTAAAGGCTATAACCAGAAATGCGACAAACGAAAGACTTAAACTGGTCATGGAATCAGGAACTTTTTCGAATATGAACGAATAGGAAAAGTAGACGGCGGCCAACAAAACTCCGTTCTTTTCACTACGGCTAAACCACAGAACCGTAATCGAAATAATCAGCGTGGTCGGTCAAATGGCGGTAATGCCGGTGGACGAAATAATAATTATCGTGGAAATAGCCGCAACGGTAATGGTAATGGCGGTAATAATAATAATTATAATAATAATAATTATAGCTATAATGGCAATGGCAACCGTGGCCGGAACCGTCCGAATAATAACGGAAACCGCCACAATGTACGCCACGTTACCGAAAATGTTTCGGGAAACAGGCTAGCACCCCTGAATTAGAACACACTGTCTACAACATAAATTTGAATCTCTATACCTACCCTACGGGAACTTTTAACAAACTGTCACCGAACTGGCCCCTTTATATGAAATAGAGTGGTCACTTTTACGTTGTCATAGGAGGGGGAAATTGATCCCTTGTGACATGTCACAAGACAAATCCTAGAAAAGTTTATATAAAGGGGCCAGTTCGGTGACAGTTTGTTAAAATTTCCCGTAGGGTATCTTCCCTTTAGAACATCTTTAAATGATCGAAAATCAACACTATTGGTCGACACGGATGCGGATATTTCTATATTAAAGGTCGGACAAATCCTTAACGGACAAATAGATGAGACTACAACAACCCAATTAAGCGGTGTTGGCCAAGGATTGACGACTACCCTTGGTAAAATTCATGCTGATCTGAAGTTTGAAGAACTCCTAATACCGCATACATTTCACGTGGTCGAAGATGATTTTCAGATTCCCTCTGACGGAATCATTGGTATGGATTTTTTGCGTAAATATAAATGCCTTCTGGATAACCAGGATGACCAAGATTGGTTGGTCCTGAGATCCAATGATCTTAAACAGCACATCGCAATAGCGATGCGCAGTGCCCCACAGATTAACTCGATTTCATTACCTGCGAGATCAGAGGTAATTAACCACGTTAACATTCAAACCGGTGAGGAAAATGTGTAAATTCCAAGTCAGATGATTCAGAATGGAATATACATTGCAGGCACCATAGTCTCAAAATCAATACCACTGGTCAGGATTGTCAACACAACAAAGAAAAATTTTGTTATTTTGAATACTAAAATTCAAACTGAAAGTCTTAACGACTATAAAATTATCCACCCAACCGGAGATCCCCGTGGCAATCAGGAGAAATTAAATAGATTATCCAGGAATTTCCCAGAATTTGCGAAGAACAATCTGAGGAACTTATGCTCAGAGTATGTTGATATTTTTGGATTAGAATCTGAGAAAATGACGACAAATAACTTCTACAAACAGAAGCTCAGATTGAGGGATAACGATCCCGTATACGTTAAGTCATATAGGATACCATACTCTCATAAAGCAGAGGTTGATAAACAGGTTAATAAGCTAATAGAGGATGACATTGTAGAACCCTCCATTTCAGAATACAACAGCCCAATCTTATTAGTAGCAAAAAACTCTGTACCTGGTACGGATCAGAAGAGATGGAGATTGGTCGTTGACTACAGAGGGATTAATAAAAAACTCGTACCAGACAAATTTCCTCTCCCTAGAATAGACGATATTCTAGACCAATTGGGCAGGGCGAAATTTTTTTCTTGCCTTTATTTAATGTCCGGTTTCCATCAAATTGAATTGGAAGAAGACTCTAGGGATGTAACATCTTTCTCCACGGATAAGGGTTCATTTCGTTTCAAACGATTAGCCTACGGTATCAAAATTGCTCCGAACTCATTCAGCGAATGATGTCGCTTGCTTTTTCGGGATTATCCCCAGACCAAGCATTTCTTTATATGTGACGCGCAAAATAGAATGGGACCTAAGGGTAAAAACCGGTTTTGTTCAGGAGAGCCATTTTAAAGATTTAAATACGTGTATCTTTGGTGTACCATCACTGAGCGTGTTGGTATTGGTCTCATTTGAAAGCGACACATCTCATGACGTCAGGAACGTGTTGGTCAACCTTGAAAATGCGCGTAGGTCGTCCCTACCTCTTGTTTTGTGTAGTTGGTTTTTACTGTTTTCTACCTAGCGCGCTGTTTCCATGAGTTTGATATCAATTTTGCTCGCGGTTTTTCGAAGCCAGCTTTATTTTCTGAAATTATTAATTGTGAATTATAATAAATACTCATTTATAATTCTTTTAAATCGTGAATATCACTCTGTTAGTACGAAAATTTTTTCACATAACCTTATTATGTTATTCGCGAAAATAATTTAAAACTGATAACATTCTTACTGTTTGTTTTAGGATGAAATGGTGGACGAATTCGAAGAAGTAGATTTACTTCTACGCTTAGAATCGTCGACTTCACTTTCATAAAACGCGCATATCTCTGGGAGGGAACACTTTTGGGGCATGGAATCGGTCTCATTCGATGCTCAGATGTTGTCCACATCAAAAAAAAAAAAAAATGATTTTTTTACCCTTAGGTCCCTTTCTCTATGCGCTGTCACATAAGGATAGTACACTCATAAAAAAAAGTTAGTACAAAAGTCTGTTAAACGCGTTCTTATTGAGTTGAACTAATTTTTCCTGTTGTTTTCGTTTAAATCCGTTGTTTAGCTAAAGTTGTTAGTTATCCAATTTCACCACAAAAACATATTTGTGCTGTACTTGAACTAATTTTTCCTCCTGATATTTAGGTTTTTTTTTTATAAACGATTTTGACACTATATCAGTTAATATAGATAAATTTGTTGGCAACTTTTTTAATATTTGTGGTTTCAAAAGAAAACGATAGGGGCGCCATCACTATACGATGGTGCTTGATGGCGCTTGATGGCGAGGTGTGTATCAAGGTTCCAAGCCGACCCAAAATTTTCGACGGCGGCAGCGCAACTAAAACAACTACGGCGGCGGCGGCGTTTATGTATATAAACCGGCGGCAGCTGCATTGACGGCTCGAATTGTTTTCTATGCACTGTTTATAACAGAGCTTTGAAAAATTAATTCTTTTCTGATTGAATCCGATTAAGACCTGTTAACTTATCTCAAAATAAACTGAGTTTAGTGCTTAACCATAGTTACCAGTTAGCCATACAAAATATATGAAAAAGCATTTGTCGTTGTTGACCCAGTTCGGCGGCTCTTGTTTTGGTCGGCTGCCCTTTCGAAGCGAGTCGTTTGAAACGGCGGCGGCTAATAAAGCATAAAAGTGGCAGGCGGCGGCGCGCCGCCGATTTTGAGCCGGTCGGCTTGGTACTCTGGTGTGTATTGGTGAGTTTGTCGACCAATACAAATTAGAAAATTTCTAGTAAGGATATTTTAATATGTGTGATGAGTCATCACTGATGACGCTTACTAATACAAATAAAAATAATATGGCGTGTTAAGAAAGTTCTAGTAAATAAAATAATATGACAAGAGCATGTTTTCTTTTGTTTCTGTTAGTCAGCAAAGGAACGCAAAAGAAAACGGAGGTATACTGGACATTAACATTTCGTAGTTAAAATTATTAAAAAATAATAGAGGTTTGTTTTATAATATAAACTATATTTATTTACGGGAATACTATTAAATATGTTATTGTTTTTCTTTTATTTCAACTCTTTAAAATTTTCATATGAATCTACCAGGTAGACGAAAAAAAGGAACGCAAAAGAAAGCGGAGGTATACTGGACATTAATATTTCGCAGTTAAAATTGTTTTAAAAAAATAAAATAATAAGGTTTGTTTTATAATATAAACTATATTTATTCACGGGAATACTATTAAATATGTTGTTTTTCTTTTATTTTAGCCCTTTAACGTTTTCATCTAAATTCAACCTACCGCTGGCACACATATTGGAAAGAAAATACAAGTGATATTTAGTGCAAATAGTGTTTTTGGATTGTGTAATTTATTCAAAAATAAAATTAACAATATTTACATTAATTTATTTTTATTCAATTAATAACAAAAAGTGATTGTAATTTTAGCAGCATGTTTTGCAGATTTCAACTGATCCACTTTCATTTCTATTAAACGAACATTCTTCTAAATTTTTGAATGTTAACTGAATTTTTTACCTGTTTATAACCAACTAGAATTTAGCAGAAAACATGTGCTGATTTCAACTGAGTAATTTTCATTTCCATTAAACAACATTTCTTATAAATTATAGTATTTGAACTAACTTTTTTACCTAAAATTTAGGTCACCTAAATTTAGCAGACCATGATTCTCAACATCATTGAAATTTCTGCTGGCGCAAATTCAGGTACTATTTCCTGTTATTTTAGCAGAATTTTTAACTATTTGTACGGGCTTTTTTTATGAGTGTAGTAGTAATTGGTTGCTCCGAGCAACACATGTTGCGGAATTTAAGAAATTACATCCGGACAAATGTTCTTTTTTCTGTACTGAAGTCACAGTTTTGGGACACAAATGTACTGACAAAGGAATATTGCCTGATGACTGTAAATTTTCAGTAATTTTAAATTTCCCGAGACCGAAGAATGGTGATAAAGCTACACGCTTCGTAGCCTTCTGCAACTATTATTGAAGATTTTTTCCTAATTTTGCCGAACATTCGAGGCACATAACAAAGTTATGTAGGAAGAATGTACCATTCGATTGGAATAGTGAATGCGAGAAAGCATTCCACTATCTCAAAAACCAATTATTGAATCCGACTATTTTACAGTATCCTGACTTCGAGAAAGAATTCTGCATAACGACAGATGCAAGCAAATTTGCTTGTGGTGCAGTCTTAAGTCAGAGATACTCTGATCAACAGCTACCTGTGGCTTATGCATCGCGGTACTTCACGAAAGGCGAAAGTAATAAGCCTACAATAGAACAGGAATTAGCGGCTATCCATTGGGCAATTCAATACTTCAGAACATATATTTATGGCCAAATATTTTTGATCCGGAGTGATCACCGTCCCTTAACATATTTATTCTCCATGAAAAATCCGTCTTCGAAACTTACGCGGATGAGATTGGATCTGGAGGAATACGATTTTACAGTGGAATATATCAGGGGGAAGGAAAATTGCGTAGAAGACACACTGTCTCGAATAGAATTCGAGGACATTAAAAATACAAAATTTGACAAAATACTGAAGGTACTTCGGGCAAACAGAAATTTAGATAGTGACCAACCATGAACCAAACACGAAAACGGAAAATATCCGGGTACATGAGGCAATAAATGCCTATGAGTACAATAAAAATGCAAGATTGCATTTTGCTAGAGATAAGCTGTTTATCCAAAGGGAAAAACCAAGCTTTACCAATTTGAGTCACGAGATTTTATTACTAATGGAATGATGAATTTAGATCATTTTTTCCAAAGCTTGAAAAAGTAGCTGGTAATCTTAAAATCACGACTCTTCGCATGTCTTTGGACGATGCGTTGTTCGCGAGCGTAAAATTAAACCACTTCAAGAAAGTCGGTAATGGAAAACTTCAGAAGTTAAACATAGTACTCGTACCACCACTTACTAAAGTCGTAACGGATTCCGAGAAACTGGGGATTAGGGAATTGTACCATAACAATCCATTGTTTGGAGGTCACCCTGGCATTACCAGAATGCTCAGGAAGATTAGATTGAAATACCACTGGAAGAACATGACGAGGTATATCACTTGTTATGTGAGATCCTGTGCGGGGTGCCAAATAAACAAATCAATGCCGAAAACAAGGGAACCAATGGTTAAAACGGAAACACCAATACGCGCGTTTGATGCAATCATCATAGACACAATTGGTCCTTTTATGTGATCTAATAATGGCAATGAATACGCGGTAACGATAATATATGACTTAACTAAATACTTAGTTACTGTCCCAATTCCCAACAAATCTGCTCAAACAGTCGCCAAAGCGATTTCCGAAGGTTTTGTTTTGATTTATGGTCCTATAAGAAAAAATGATTTCTGATATGGGGACCGAATATAAGAATCAAACTATTAGGGAACTATGTCAATTGTTGAACATTGATTACGTCACTTCGACGGTATATCATCATCAGACCTTGGGTACCATTGAAAGGTCCCACAGAACATTCAATGAGTATGTACGCTCATACATATCCTCAGATAGGACTGATTGGGATGAATGGTTAGCTTACTTCACGTATTGTTTTAATACAACACCTTCCACAGTACATGGTTACTGTCCATATGAATCAGTCTTTGGTAAAATTCCACCAACCATAGACGCTTTAAAATCGGACAAAGTTAGTCCACTTTATAATGTAGATTCATACGAGAAGGAAGTGAAGTACAGACTCCAAACAGCGCAGAGGAGAGCCTCGATGATGCTTGATAAAGCGAAACTGGATAATAAACTCCGGTATGATAAGAATACCAAACCAATTAGTGTAAAGATATGGGACCTAGTTCTTCTAGAAGACAATGCTGGTCACAAATTAGAACCACTCTTTAAGGGCCCATTTGAGATCAAGAAGGTGGATGATCACGACAATTGTCTACTAGCTATTGACGATAAACGGACCATGAAAGTCCACAAAAATCGTCTCAGATTATACAGAGGATAATGAATTGTAAATTTATTTTTTTTTTTAAATAAATTTTTTTTTGAAACCTAGAAAAACTAATTAGAAACTATAATTATAAATATATAGTTAATTATAAGGAATAGAAAAAATTTTTAAATATAATTAAAAATTACATGTACAATAAATTAAAAATTTTATTTAAAACTATAAAAAAATAAAGAAATTGAGAAAATTTATTAAGTTATAAAATAAATCAAAAAACAAGATATAAATTAAAATTAAATATAGATAAATTGTAAAAGTAAAAGAATGATCAATGAATATTAATCATACCCACTTGATCATTCTTTTTCTGAAAAAGGGAGGTGTAGTGTATTTGACAAACCAACGTAGTCATACCTTCTGTATAACAACTGATACCTTAATTGTGATTGGCTAAAAGACTTACTTTTTTGGTTGTCTACACGACCTACCTTTACTTACAGTAGTGGACTAAAGTGGATACATATTTGAATATTTTTAAAACTGTATTTATAACTTTTGTTCAGTTTGTAATATCCAATTGTAATTTTTCCATTGTATACCTTGTACTCTCTTTACAAAATATAAGTTCAAAAACTAAATGATTTCGATCAGGAAACATGAAAAAATATATATGTGTTTCAGAACCGCAATTATCCAGTTTTGTCCACTCTTTGCCTTTCTTTGTTTATCTATTCCTAGTCCCGTTAGATTTGAATGTTTTTGTTGGAACCGAGTGTTTAATAGAAAATATGTAGGAAGAAGTGCATTTTTGTTTCATTAAAGAGTAACAAGTCAAAGGGCGAACACATATTTGATTTAAATTGATTTTCTTATTAATAAAAAAATAACAATTTTAAACGGGCAAAAAATGAGAAAAATATCAAAAAATCTTGAAGATGAAATTGTAAGATTAAGCGAAAAAGTGGCTCATGCCGTAGTATCGCAAAACAGCTAAACCTGTGCCATCGAACTGTTAGCCTAGTAAGAAAACGGCGATGTGTGGTTGTGGCTGCTAACAAGGGAGGTAGACCTAGATTGCTCTCTGACGGAGATGCTCGTTTGGTGGAACGAAATATGATTACTAGAAACGCCAGAACACCAAAAATGACTGCCGAAGGTCTGGACAAATTGGTAAGTGACCGTACAGTAAGGAGAGCTTTGCACAGAATTGGACTTGTGTCTGCTGTAAAAAAAAAGAAACCTGCACTGTCGGACAAGAATGTGAAGGCTCGGATTAATTTTTGTAAAATGCATAAAAACTGGACAACTGATGACTGGAAACAAGTGATTTGGTCGGATGAATCAAAAATGAATCGTTTCCAATCTGATGGAATACAATATTTTTGGAACAGGCCCGGTGAAACCATTCAGCGACACCATGTCAAGCAAACAGTGAAACACAGTGGTGGGAGTATAATGGTGTGGGGATGTTTCACTTATTGGGGCATTGGTCCTCTGGTGAAAATAGAAGGAATTATGAATAAGGAGTACTATCTAAGTATTTTGCAGAATAATTTGCTCGTTTTTATTGAAGAGTGTGCCTACCCTGCAACAGAAATAACTTATCAGCAAGATGGGGATCCAAAGCACACTGCCAAAATTGTGCAAAAATTGCTTGCTAAACAGGAATTCCAAACATTGAAGTGGCCAGCTCAAAGCCCCGATTTAAATCCCATTGAGAATTTGTGGGCAATTGTCAAAAGAAGACTTTCCCAATACGATCGAGCACCGACCAACTTAGATGATCTTTGGTCAAGAGCTTCAACGGAATGGGCTAATATTCCACCTCAAACCATTAAAAATCTCGTGGAAAGCATGCCTTCTCGCATAAAATCTGTTTTAAAGAACAAAGGACTTTGGACAAAATATTAGAGAAAGAACTTCCCGAAAATTTAAAATATGGACAATATTGGATAAAAGCAGTCACAATTTGCAATTATTTTTTAACTTTTTAATGATATAGTCTACATACAGTATTTAGGTTTTTATTGAAGAAGAATGTTTTAGTTTTATGCTTTAAAAAAATCTTTTAAGTTTCTATAATAAAACAAAAATTATAACAAATTTCGGAAAATCTTGAATTAATGTATCCACTTTAGTCCACTACTGTACTTGTACCGTGGGATATTGCTGACTGGGCATATTCCACAATACTTTATTCATTATGTTAAGTTAGCTTAAGTTTAATGATTAAAATAAAAAGCAGTTGCTCAGTAGAGCTAAAAAGAATCAGTGCATTTTTAAATTTGTATCATACCTATCAATAAGAGTTTTTATTTTTTGCGATTATTTTTTGCAACTTATATACTACATATTTATAAATTTAAAAAAACCGCACTTAACAAATAAAAAAATAATGACGGAACGGGAAAAAAGACATTATGGTAGAAAAAATTTATTTAAAAACTCAATCAGCGATTAACATTCTGTTTCCTTTTGGAAAAATTTTTTTTTCGCTATTTTTTTGGAAACTAAGCATCAAACTTTGGTCTATGAAATTGGAATTTTAGTCCCTAGATTATGAATTAAAAAAAACACACTTAAAAACTTGCAAAATAATCGCGAAACGCGAAAACTTAATCAGCGAATTACAGTCTGCAAACAAATTTATTGATGGAAAAATTTTTCTTTTTGCAATTGTTTTCACGATTTTTTTGTTTTTTGCAACTAGCCGTATGAAATTGGTTTATAGTCCATAGATCATAAATTAAAAAAAAAAACATACTGAAAAAATTGTAAAATAATAGCGAAACGCGAAAAAAGTCTTTATTGTACAAAAATTTAATTAAAAAACCTAATCAGCGATTAACATTCAGCAAACGAATATAATGGTGCAAAAATTTTTAATTTTGTAAAAAAAAAATTTATTTTCGATTTTTTTTGCAAACTATGCAAAAAGGAAAATTTTTGAATCAATATATTTGTTTGCAGAATGTAAATGGCTGATTACGGTTTTTAATTAATTTTTTGTACCATAAAGCCTTTTTTCGCGTTCCGCTATTGTTTTGCAGTTTTTTAAGTGTGTTTTTCTTGAAATTCATAAACTAGGAACTATAATACCAATTTCATTCACCAAAGTTTGGTGCTTAGTTTTTTTTTTTTTGATGGACCAACACTCAGGGGATGCCCCCCTATTAACGCAGTGCATTGTGTTGGTATTAGGAAAATAGGTTATAAGGAGGAGGAAAGAGGCAGTAGTGTTTGTGAATATTTGATTTAAATTTCTCAACATTGTAAGTAACAGGGAAGACTTCTGCGGGGAGTTTATTCCACATACGGCTAGTGCGACTGATAAACGAATTGTCTCTATAATGCGTCGTGCGATCCACTGGACAATCGACTACAAACGGATGCGCTCTACTTGATAAGCGAGTATTACGAATAAAAACTGTGGCTTTGGGGACAAGTTCACTTATCTCAGCTGAGCACTTCCCATGATAATATCGATAGAACAGGGTCACACAACCCACATTCCGACGATGCTCCAATGAGTCAATAGAGCTGGATACCCTATTGTCATTGATAAGCGCCGACGCCCTCCTTTGCACACGGTCCAGAAGCTCCAAAATAGACTTCGAAGCTCCTGCCCATATATGGGAGTTGTATTCCATCTTCGGTCGGATATAGGTGGTATAAATAGTGAGTAAATCGGATGGAGTGAAGTACTTCTTGCACCGACGTAAAAAACCTAGACACTTGAATGCTTCCTTCGACACTTGAAAAACATGTTTATTCCAACGGACATCACACTGAATTTTCATGCCCAGAACATCAAGAGTATCCGATTCCTCAATATCACCCATATGTACAGATGACAGTGTTGACCTCACAGCCCTATGGGTCAACATACAACATTGGGTCTTGCGTGCATTAAAGTCGACCTTATTCGCACGACCTCACTCAGAGATTGTAGAAAGGTCACGATTCAGTGTGTCATTCATAATCTGCCTTTTGCCCCCAATCTCCTCAGGGCTTGGCCTACGATCGAAGGAAAATGAATGACAAATGTTGCTGTCATCTGCGAAAGAGTAGATAGGGTTGAAAGTTCGACCAAGAAGATCATTGAGAAAGATAAAAAATAGGGAAGGAGAAAGAACAGAACCCTGCGGTACGCCTGCATTCAGCTGAAACTCGTCGGATGAGGCCCCATCTATAACAACACGAATAGTGCGATCTCTGAGAAAGCTCGAAATAAAACGAGCGAAGTCATTACCCACACCAAACGCAATAAGCTTTGAAATAAGCGCCCCGTGCCATACACGATCAAAGGCCTTTGAAATACCGGTAATTTTCAGGGTTGTTAGCCGCACCCTTTTTAGGGATTGGCTGGACATTGGCAACCTTCCAGCACGAGGGGAAAACTCCCGCATAATACGAAGCACTAAAAAGGCTTGCCAATGGACGAGCTGGCGTCGAAGAACACTGTTTCAGCACCAGTGCTGGTATACCATCTGGCCCCGATGACTTATTTACGTTGAGGTCAGCAAGAACCCTTTTAACTGCTCGAGCTCGAAAGAATATCTTAGGCATAGTTCTCGACACTCTTTCAAGCTCGGGCAGTGGTTGATCGCTTTCCGGCAGGAATGAATTACCTGCAAACATCTCAGCTAAAAGGTTAGCTTTATCAATCGGTTCAGTGAATATTTGGTCATCCTTTATAAGAGTTGTGATAGTTGAACTAGCATTATCCTTTACTCTTTTAACGAATGACCAAAAGCTCTTACTACCCCGTGGAGCAGAAAGAACTTTAGTACGAACACGTTGCTCGTAAAGAAACTTTTCACGACTAAGTACTTTGGAACACTCATATCTCGCTCGTTTGCGAAGCAGATCAGTATTGGCGTTCTTATTATCCCGCCAATTATTGAACGCTAACTCTCTGGATCTGACTGCGTTCCTGCAAGTCTGATTAAACCAACATTTATCTTTTGGTTTAATCGAAATTTGCTTCGAAGGAATGAAAGATTTCATTCCAAGCAATATAACCTGTTCAACCATTTTCGCCGCGGCATCTACGTTGTCGTCAAGGAAACAGAGTTTCCAATTAAAATGCCGGAAAAAATCGTTGAGCTCATCCCAACGTTGTCGAAACGTTTCGAAGGACGGAGAACGAAAAAGATGCGGAAATGGTACAATGATCCGAATTGCCGAGAGGTGCAAGTGTTCTTACTTCATATTTGTATGGATGTGAAGTAAGGAAAAGGTCAAGAGTATTCTGGTGTTCACCTTCAACGCACGGAATGTGCATTGGTTCATTCACTAATTGCGCTAGGTGGTTATGCGCGGCAAAAAGCTCAACATAAAGGCCCTCGGGAGTTGTATGGCTGGAATGGCGAAGCAAGGCAGAGTTGTGAATATTGAAATCGCCAGCAACAACGATTTCACTACTCGGGCAACTCTCCAAAATTTTAGAAATGGAATCAGAAAGGACGTCGAAGCCATTAAGGGTATTTGTCCTCTCCATGTTTGGGCTTCTGTATAAGAACCCGAAATGCAATATGTGTGTACTGATTTTAAATTTAACCCAAAGTGAGTTAAATTCCGTATCATTACAGTTTAAATGTTGCTGATACTGGTACACAACATCATTGCGAATGTACATAGCAAGGCCCCGGTGAAAGATAAAAAGGGATAGGAGTTGATAACCAGGTATATAGAAATCCTGTGGATCAGCATCCCCACATACCTGGCTCTCACATAAGGCGAAAACATCCGGCCGATGAAAACGAATGTGAGCAAATACGGAGAAGAAATTCGCCCTCAGTCCCCGTATGTTGCAGAAGTCGATGCGTAAACTTCCTGCCATTACAACGAATTGAAATTATAAATCAAATCTTTCTAACGCGTGTACAAGTGCCGGGTATTCGGTTTGTTGCTGTTTTGGTTAATTAGTGACCAGTGCTATGCCTTCATCACTAACTAAGCCAACAACAAACAAAACACCAAACTACTTGCACTGCATAAATATATTAAAAAAAAGGAGGAGACAACAACAACGACACTAACAAAGGCAAGCATAAAAGCCCTTTGTTTGGCCATTGTATAGCAGAAAAAAAAATATATTAAAAAAAAACTGAAAAATTATCGGCGGCGGCTTAGCCGCGCCTATATGCTGATCGGCTTCGTTCTCTGGTTGTTAAGATGTAAAAAAAGTCGCGAAAATAATTTATCCACAATGAAAAACTTTTGAATCATTATATTCGTTTGCAGGCTGTAAACCGCTGTTTACTTTTTTTAATTAATTTTTTTACCATAAAGCCTTTTTTCGCGTTCCGCGATTAATTTGCAATTTTTAAGAGCGGTTTTTTAAATTTAATATCTGTTATTTGCATAATGAAATCTATTGTGAAATTTGAATGTGTTTTTATATATTTCTTTAATAAAAATTTAAAATATTTTATTATTTGCGGGGCTTTTTGCAATAAGAAATACCTAATATGAAAATAAAATTATCAATATTTCACCTACGTTAAACTGGGTAAAACAACTTACAAGGGAAGTACCTAAATACTCCGATTTTAATGAAATTTGGATATGTGATAGAGAAAAAAAATCTAAGATCGACCTATCTCAGCTTATCGGCCACGTCGGAATTTTAAGGGTCCAAAAAGGGGTTCAAAAATGGGTCCTTTTTCGGTTTTTTTGCTTTTTAAGGTATTTCGACCAAAGGAACCATGTGCAAGTGTGGTATTGTTGGAAAGGAATTTTTGAGGGCTTTTCACTGGTACACAGAAAACATTTCTCAGTTACTGGCTACTAAAATTTCAACTGAGTCTCAGGTTAAATACCCCTTACTAAGATTCAGTTAATAAAATTAATAGTATATAACTAAGTCGGTAGTTGAAAATAGTTTTAAGGAACTTAACTGAAAAGTTAGTCACCAAGAACCATTTTTTAGTTTAAATTTTAGGGTCTTTGTACATAGTAATTATTAACTGAGAATATGTGTTATTTGCTATTATATTGATAATATTAATTAATAATAAAATAATTTATTTTATTTTTATATTAATAAGAATAAAATTGCATTAGAAATAAGAATGAAAAAAATTTGATTAGTTTTGATCTCAATTCTACACACGATTTGATAAGCTTTTTATTTACAAGAAATTATATTGCATTCCAGGCATAGGTTCTACGGGCTTTCCAATTTTCATTATTTAAATTATTGAACTCAATTTTGTTTGTGTTTTTATTATTGTGGTTGAAAAATATTTGACAATTTCAAAATTAATTTACAGGGTAAGAAAAACAAAATTATTTAAATGAAAAATTAGTTGATAATTCTTATTTTCAGTTAATTAAAATTTTTGTTTTTAACTGAGAAATTCTTTAACTGAGCAACTGAGAAATTTTATCGGTGTACCTTTTTTTGGTACTTTTTTGATCTTTTGAATTTGCTGTTTTGAAATTTTCCAAAAATTTTGGGTACTTTATATGGAGAAGTATACTGCTATGGCTGCTGAATTCATATATATTATTCCTTATTAAATTTAAGCGGACACGTGTTTTTGCGTTTTTGGATATTCGCACTACATAAGGTTTGCCAAAATTTTTCCCGAAACACCTTTTTCGGTACATTTTTAAAGAATTTAGGCCGCTTTCTGTGCTAAACATAGGAAATATGTACATCAAACTTCATATTTTGATGGATATATTAATCCTGTGATATATTCTTTTTTAATTTCGTAAATTTGAAATGTGCTCCCATACAAAAAGTTAAAAAAATGCGTTTTTTACATACTTCGTCTTTTTTATACAAAATGTTATACTTATTTCTACATCAGATCATGTATTTTTTATAAGCTTTCCAGTGATATATAACATGATATATTTATATATATATACAACCGTCGTTAAAGAAAATAAGGGAATAAAGGCATTTAAGTTATGATCTCTTACAAAAAAGTACCAATGGTTATTTTGCAGAGTATAGGCCCTATATACACAACAAATTTTCTGTTGAATTGTAGATTAATATTTAATTAAAATTATGTTTAATAATTCAATTTTATTAGCTTATTTCTTAACATGTTTTCGTTGAAAATAAATTAAAAAAAACATTTTTTATAATTATTTATATTTGTCATTCTTGCTATCATTCATTACTCATTAGTTATGGTATTTCTTTTTCATTAATATTGATACATTTCGTTCATTACATACATTTTTGTATTGCAGCTTACTTTTATTCTGAAATATTAAAAATTATTTTAGCAATTATTTTAATTTTGGCATTAAAAAAACAATTGTTTTTTGTCAAACAACAAACAATGTTAGCTTTATTTTAAAATCGCTAAAAACAAAGAAAAATTTGGTCATGTTTAAGGCATAGTCATTTTAAGTGTGGCGACCACTTGTAGAAAAAAATAATGCAATACTTAAGGAAATTTTATAGGAATTCCAAAAATATACAGTTTTTACAGAACTGATCAGTACTCTCTAAATTTTACTATGCAATTTGATAGAAGGTCATTATCGCTTATTTTTCATTAAAAGCTACGCCTATTTAAAACAAGTGACAAAATAAAAATACAGACATCACGTTAAAATTCTACACAATTTTCTAAACTATCTCCTCGGATTTTGGGGCGAATCTATCTACTATTTTGATCTTTAAAAATAAAGACAACGAGAATAAAATTAGAAAAAAAAACTTTAATGTCCCTATTATATTGCACATGACTGTATATGAATTCAGCAGCCATAGCAGTATACTTCTCCATATAAAGTACCCAAAATTTTGGAAAATTCGAAAGAGCAAAAATGTACCAAAAAAAGGTACCAGTGAAAAGCCCTCAAAAATTCCTTTCCAACAATACCACACTTGCACATGGTTCCTTTGGTCGAAATACCTTAAAAAGCAAAAAAACCTAAAAAGGACCCATTTTTGAACCCCTTTTTGGACCCTTAAAATTCCGAGGTGGCCGATAAGCTGAGACAGGTCGATCTTAGATTTTTTTTTCTCTATCACATACCCAAATTTCATCAAAATCGGAGGTTTTAGGTTGAAGTACTTCCCTTCCCGAGTAAAAAAAATTATATATAATCATATGTGGCATATATTACAATATATAATTAGACATGTGGTTATGTATATCCATATATAATTATATATGACGTTTTTTCCGAAAATTTTTCCTTATATTATGCTATATATAATTTCATCTAATTAGATATCGGCCTTCATAATATTAGATATGGCATATATAATTATATATTACATAACATGGTTGATCTTATTGCATATATAGTTATATATAGAACTATATCTTAATATATATGGTGGCATTTTAGCAATATATAATTATATATGGTATCATTTAAACAATATATAATTATATATGGTGACAGTTAAAATAGATATTATCATATATGGTGCCATTTAAACAATATATGGTCATATATGGTACCTCATAAACAAAATCTTTAATTCAGTTCCAGATATGATAATATATGGTACTATATATAGTGCGATATATATTTATATATGGTGTTATTTAAGCTATATATTATCATATATGGTGCCATTCAAACCATATATTATCATATATGGTGCCATTCAAACCATATATTATCATATTTGGTGCCATTTAAACCATATATTGTCATATATGGTGCCATTTCAACAATATATGCTCATATATGGTACCTGATGAACGACATTTTTAATACAGATGCAGATATGATAATATATGCTACCATATATAGTACCATATACTTTGATATATCGTATCATTTAAACAACCCGAGGAAAAATAGTTACATATAGTCATATATGTGATTAAGTTATATCTGTATAAATATATAGTTTCATCCGAAGAATGGCCCGATATATTTTTATCAATTGTTTATCAATTTTTATCTAAATGTAACAGTTTAGATCTGACCTGATTAAATTATGTGTTAATCAGATGAAATTGTATCAGATTTTTGACCTGATACAATTCTATCGGTTTGATCGTAATTGGTTCAATTTTACATAAATAAAATATAATTGTATCCGACATTTACCTTATACAATTGTATCAAAGTTTTAAACTGATATCAGGTCAAAATTGGGATATAACTATATAATTTTGTATACAAATATATCTATTTGGACCTAAACTGATACCATGTAATATAAACCAATAACATTGTATCAGGTCAAAAATCTGATTAACACATAATTTAATCAGGTCAGATCTAAACTGATGCAATTAGATAACAACTGATACAAATAAGAACTGATACAATTTTATCGGGCCATTTTTCGGATCAAATGGTATATGGATGAATCTAAGTTATATATTACCATATAAAGCTCCATATTGGTGCCATTTAAACAATATATTGTCATATATGGTGCCATCATATATGGTAACTCATCAGCAACTACAATATTAACTGTATTTCAGAAGCTATTAAATGTATTTCAGAAATTTTAAATGTATTTTAGAAATTATGAAATGTATTTCAGAAATTTATTAATTGTATTTCAGAAATAATCAAATCTATTTCAGAACTTGTTGATGGTTTATCATAGTTAATAGAGAAAAATTTCTAAATTACATTTCATAATTTCTGAAATACAATTGATAATTTCTGAAATACAGTTTGATAATTTCTGAAATACAGTTGTGAATTTCGGAAATACAATTAATAATTTCTGAAATACAATTGATAAAACTGAAATTCAATTGACTAGTTCTGAAATACAATTCATAAATCTGAAAAATAATTGATAAGTTCTGAAATACAATTGATAAAACGGAAATTCAATTGATTATTTCTGAAATACAATTGATAAATTTTAATAACAATTGATACAATTGGAAATGGTGTAGAGCGTTAAAAATATGTAAATAAAATTATTTTTAAAAAAAAATTCCATTTAATAAAAAAAATATAATTTTATAAAAACATTTACAGAAAATAAAATTATAATTTTATAAAAAGAAATTCTTTTGAATGGGGGAAATGTTTTTAGTTGATCTGTTATTTTTAAGTAAATGAATGTTATTTTAGTTTGACTCAAGATCATAAATTAATATCACTTTCTGTTTAAATTATTTTCAAATCACAGAAAGATGATACAATTTTTACAAGTAAATTACAAAGAATAAAAATTATTGAAAAAATTTCGATAAGACCAGCAAGGAGAATGCGCATTTTTATAAAAAAAAATGCATAGCCGTGAAAGGTATCGAACTCGAGATCTTCTGATTTTAAACCTTATTTTAACAAAATATTTTAATTTTTATAAAATCAGTGATCTTCCACTGTATTATTTTTTGAACTATTGTCAATATCTGTCTGGGATCTTATTTAATCCCAAATAAATGGAGATCTTACGTAGTACCCAAATATAATGCGGGATCTAATTTTAGCTGTCATTTTTCTGGATAGTTCTAGATGTCAATCTCCAAATATATTGCTGTTTCTAATTCGATCTGCAATTTATGGGATAAATTAAGATCCTACCAAATCCCCAAATATATCACTGGATTTAATTCGATCTGCAATTTATCGGAAAAGTTAAGATCTTACGCAATCCCGAAGTATATTACTGGATCTAATTTTATCTGTAATTTTTTGGATAAATTTAGATCTTACTTAATCCCCAAATATATTGCTGGATCTAATTCGATCTTCCATTTTTCGGATCAAATTAGATCTAAGTTTATCCACAAATATATTGCTAGATCTAATTAGATCTGCCAAAATTGAGATCAAATTAGATCTATATTTATCCCTAAATATATTGCTGGATCTAATTCGTTCTGCCACTTTTTCGGATCAAATTAGATCTAAGTTTATCCACAAATATATTGCTGGATCTAATTCGATGTGCCATTTTTTGGATCAAATTAGATCTAAGTTTATCCCTAAATATATAGCTACATCTAATTCGATCTGCCACTTTTTCGGATCAAATTAGATATACGTTTATCCACAAATATATTGCGGGATCTAATTTGATCTGCCAAAATTGAGATCAAATTAGATCTAAGTTTATCCCCAAATATATAGCTGGATCTAATTGGATCCGCCATTTTTCGGATCAAATTAGATCTAAAAATATCCGCAAATATATAGCTGGATCCGCCAATTTTCGGATCAAAATAGATCTAGGTTTATCCCCAAAGATATCACTGGACCTCCCAATTTTGAGATATAACTTGATCTTAGTTTATCCCCATATATACAATGGGATCTAATACGATATGATTGGATACACCCAATTTTGAGATCTAATTGGATCAGCTAGATATTACAGCAGATCTTAAACAATATCAAATTGGATATAATTAGATATTGCGCGAGATCAATTTTTTTTACTCGGGTTGTTAGTAAATTTAACAATTTGTAGGTGATTTTTCGAACTTAAAAGTCAAATTAAATTTACCAATTTTTCATTGTAATATTGCTATAAAACATAGCAGACTCTATGTTGGCTTTGAAAATAGGTGATATCAACCTATAGTTTTAGGCAATATTACCTTTGGTTTTTTTGTGTGTAGTTTTGTTGCTAAATTCCTTCTGTTATTAAACGCCAAAAATAAAAATATTACATTCACAATAAATAAAAAGCCTTATATTTTCAAAGACAGGGTTGCTCTTAATCGTTGTGCTAAGAAATCATTATGAATAAAACAAACTCTATGTTGCCCAAAGGGTTAAAAGGCTTAATTCTTTAATTCACTTTTTAAAAATTAATGAAATTTGGGTTAAATTTCATTCCGTAATATCATTATCATGGAATTAATTCGATAGCTTAATTCTCGATAGCTTTAAATTATCTGAATTAATTCTATTTTTATTGCATTCCAATTGAATGAAACCAAAATTATCTGAATTCATTTAGTAAAAATTTGAATGATAAATTATTTTTTTTTTCATTCATTTAGGTAAATAAAAATTTTTAATTTGCAATTACAATCTGAAATATTAGCATAACACTCCAGTTGTCAAAACCGGTTTCCGAATTATTCGATAAACCGATTTTTTTCTAGATTTCTGGGTTTTTTATACCGGTTTTTGAAATAGGGCGGTTTTCGAATTATTCGAGAAACCGGTTTTTTCGTGTCGAATAATTCGACGTTTTCGAATATTTATAAGATGAAAATTTCTAATAAAAAATTAATTTTTTATGGAAAATTTGTTTTATAAGCCACTAAAAAATTTTCAAAGTGTATATGCATATATACAGCTATGGACATATAATTGGCACAAATTTAAATTGCGCATAAATTTAAGTATTTTCCAACTAAATATATTTAAAAATGCAAGTTTTATATCTTCTGATTGTTGTTGAAAAAGATGTTTGTCTTAATAGTGCTCAAATGTTCCATTATGTTTTGCTTAAAGTGGACATATAAATGGCAAAATTTACTTAAAATAGGCAGTGGTCGTGTAGATTTAATTCAAAGCAATAAATATTTTTCGTAGTTCAAAAATAAATATAAAAAGTTAAAAAAATTTTAAAATGGGATCAGGAAAACATACCACAGGTGCGGAAAGGCGGATCATATGGAAAATGTATGAAGATGGAAAAAAGCAGCGGAAATTGCTGGGATAATGCAAATTTCTCGCAAAAAAGTCTACAATGCAATTAATTCTTGTGTTGAGGATCCCGATATATTGACTAAGGGTAAAATTCGGAAGCCAAGGCCACGAAAAACAGATGAGCGTACGGATGCAGCTATAGTACGAATGGTGAAAATTGATCCATTCAAGTCATCAAGGCAGATAGCATCGGATATTAATGAAAATTTTAACATGGAAATATCAAGCAGACTTGTCAGAAGAAGACTAAACGATGCAAATTTGTTTGGGCGCATTTCCAGAAAAAAGGCCCTTATCCCAAAAAAAAAAATATGTCAAAACGACTAACCTTCGCCAGAACCCATAAGGAAATTCCCATTAGTTTTTGGAAAAACGTGTTACGGAGTGACGAAACAAAAATTAACAGGATAGGACCAGATGGCAGAATCTTTGTTCGTGGTCCTAAAGGCCAAGAGTTTAATCCTCAGTTCACTCAGAAGACGGTAAAACATGGAGGTGGCAGTATTATGGTTTGGGGTGCATTTTCTTGGCATGGCGTAGGTTCGCTTATAAAAATCAATGGAAAAATGGACAAGTTTCAGTATTTAGATATTTTAGAAAACCATATGGAGCCATATGCCTTCAACTTCATGCCAATAAAATGGAAATTCATGCAAGATAATGACCCCAAACACTCCTCCAAACTAGTAAAAAAATGGTTTTGTACGGAGAAGATTGATGTTTTGGATTGGCCAGCCCAGAGCCCTGACTTAAATCCAATAGAGAACCTGTAGAATGAAGTCAAGGTTGAAATCGCCAAGAAAAATTACAAAAATATGGACGAACTGTGGTCGGCCGCACAGGAAGCTTGGTACGCCATCCCCAAAACAAAATGCCAAAAACTAGTGGAAAGTATGGGTCGCAGGTGCGAACCCAGGTAGAAATTGCCGACGTTACAACAAAAATTGTACTGGGAGAGCACTGTTTTTTACGAATTGCCGGTACTACTTAAAACGTGCTTTGCCAGTACTGTTTTGTGAAAGTTAACGAGCTTTGTTTACTTTACTAAAATTAACAATTTTATAAATTTTACGTATTTTTACATATATAACACAACTATTTATGTAAGAGAGACATTGCGATTCTTTTCTTGTGAATTTTCGAAAGAATACATTAAAAACGTGAAATCGAAACAACTTACGGTGCTTTAATGTTTGATTCCCTCCTTTAGGAAGGTTATTGAAAAAATTTCACCCCCCCCCCCCCCCCTCAGCGAAATCGAAAAAGAAAAAAAAAAGGAAAAAGAGGGAAAAAGGAGAGAAAAAAGAGGAGAAAAAAGGATAAAGTGAAAGAAATACAAATTTGTTATAAATAATAATATGAAATATAAAATTTTTTCCTTATTTTCATTTAACCAGTCGTCATTTAAAAAATCTCAATAGATATTTTAACAAATTCATTAAAAAACTGATAATTTTGATTATAAAAAAATTAAAGTTTGTGGAGAAATGTAGTTAAAAGATCTAAATTTCAAATTAGATTTTCAAAATTGTATGTAGATCAATTTCGTTTGAAATTTTTCTAATTTCAAATGACAAAAACAAATTTCATTTTAAAATTTCGCATTTTTTAATACAAAATTCCAATTTTAATTGAAAATTTTTTAAATAAAAATAAACGCCCTTACTATTTAAAGTTTCCAAATGTATATTTTTGATGACTTTAGTTAAAATTTTGGGTGGCAGCATGCTTTGACCTAGTTTATTTTTGGAGCATTCTGATTGGTTAATTTATTTTCAACCAATTAAAATATTTGGAAATGTATTCTTTAGGATTTTCATACACAAAATGAACAAAGCCGTTTAAATATAAAGTCGACTTTAAAAGTAAAATACTGTTTGATAGTAAAGCACCGTAAGTTGTTCGGATTTCACGTGAAAAAATTGTTATACTCCTCCATATAAAAAAATGATAATTTTCCACGACAATGAATTTCACGTGAAAACTGAGTAGAGATTGTTTTCACGCAAATTTAATGTACAAGACTATTATTTTTCTTGGGGAAAAATCACATTTTTTGTATATTGTGATTGTGTCTTTGATATAAAATTGAAAAATTGTTAATTTTTATAATTTAAATTAAAATTTGAGTAAAATTAAAGTTCGAGTAAAATTTTTCCACGTGAAAAACCACTTACGGTGCTTTTGGGAAAAAGACTAAATTTTATTTTGAATTTTTTTCATTAAAATTGCAGAACTGAACTTCTAATGGAATTTTCTAAATTTGAAGTGGTCAATGCTACTATATTTTAGAATTTTCTCATTTCGAAATAAAAAATCGAAATTTTTCTTAAAATTTTCTCAATATTGTAAGAAAACAATTAATTACCGTTATTTTTGTTCAGATTTAAGATCAAATTTGACAAATTCCAAATGGAATTCACAATTAATTTCACTTGAAATTCTCCAAATTTCATTCGGAAAGATATGGTGGAGTTCTTTTTTAGGTCTTTCCAAAGGATCGTATTGAACTCATTCCAGTCTGCCTTTCGGAAATCCTGAGTATACATGTTGATATCGTAGAGTATATATGTAGTTATGTTCCTGAAATAATTACTTTTGAAATACTCAATTTTTGATTGCCTGCGAGTAATTGACTAGCGTTAGATCCTGCACTTCCTCCCAACCTGCAAAGTGTTTAAACTTTAAAATACGGAATGTTGGTGTAGCGTCAAAGCAAAATTGGCCAGTAATTCTTTTTGTTAATAACGACATCTGACTCCCACAGCTATACCAAAACCGATATGAAAATTTAATTATACAAAGTTTTCCAAATGTTGATCACGAACCCCTGAGCGTCCCTAATCGCATCCTAGGAGGTCTGCGAAACATTCCGAAAAAATAATTAAAAAACAAGAATTTTTTAAATATTAGAAGTTTTTACTTAAAATTTATAACTGAAGTATAAAAAATCAGCTCCTAACAAATAAAGTGAATATAAAAATAATGAAAATAAATTCAAAACTTTTCAGGAAATATTAACTTTTTGTATTGTTGTTAAAAAGTAATCTCTGAGTTAAATCCTTGTAACCATCTCAATCAAATTTTGAGAACTTTTCAGACTCCGGCGACGTTTTTCGTAAAATTTTCAAAGTTTAATTTAATGAAATCCCGCGATTTAAATCGTCATATGTATATCGAAAAATGGATTCTTTAAAATTTCTGAAAAAATATATGCGGTGTGTTCGATTAGTCGAAATTCTTACTACTTTTACTACAATTGGAAAGTTTTGTTTACTTTTTATATTGAAATTTTGCAGCTGTAGTAAAAGTAGTAACTTGTAGTAAGTAAACGAACACGCTTATGTTGTTCCTCATTACTTTATTTTTGCCTTTACGAAATATTATACTGGCACTCAGAGCTTCGAAAAGCTTAATTCAATTTAAGCTTAAATCACCAAAAATTAAATTCAAATTTTAAAAATATTCATGTACCATTCCCTTAAACCATTCGTAAAGAATTCATTCATAAGCTTCATTCCCAAAGCTTTAATATGAATTGAATGAATTCCTAACTTGAATCATTCAAATCGCATGTTCATTCACCATTTTACTAATCGAATGAAGAAATTTTATTACCATTCACTTAGTGCAGTGTAGTTTGAAACTAACATATAATCAAAACCAAAGCATACAAGCTGTAACAAAGCATACGATACTATTTATTTCTGTTAGATGAATTTTAAACGTTTATCATTGGTATTATGCTAATATTTCAGCAATTACATGCAAATTTAAATTTTTCATTTGATTAAGTGAATGAAAACAAATCATTTTTCATTCACCTTTTTATTAAATGAATTCAGCTAAATTGGGTTTCATTCAGTTAGAATTCAATCAAAATAGAATGAATTCATATAATTTAAAGCTATTGGGAATTAAGCTATCGAATTAATTCCATAAGAATGCTATTACGGAATGAAATTTAATATTGTAAGAAAACAATTAATTACCGTTATTTTTGTTCAGATTTAAGATCAAATTTGACAAATTCCAAATGGAATTCACAATTAATTTCACTTGAAATTCTCCAAATTTCATTCGGAAAGATATGGTGGAGTTCTTTTTTAGGTCTTTCCAAAGGATCGTATTGAACTCATTCCAGTCTGCCTTTCGGAAATCCTGAGTATACATGTTGATATCGTAGAGTATATATGTAGTTATGTTCCTGAAATAATTACTTTTGAAATACTCAATTTTTGATTGCCTGCGAATAATTGACTAGCGTTAGATCCTGCACTTCCTCCCAACCTGCAAAGTGTTTAAACTTTAAAATACGGAATGTTGGTGTAGCGTCAAAGCAAAATTGGCCAGTAATTCTTTTTGTTAATAACGACATCTGACTCCCACAGCTATACCAAAACCGATATGAAAATTTAATTATACAAAGTTTTCCAAATGTTGATCACGAACCCCTGAGCGTCCCTAATCGCATCCTAGGAGGTCTGCGAAACATTCCGAAAAAATAATTAAAAAACAAGAATTTTTTAAATATTAGAAGTTTTTACTTAAAATTTATAACTGAAGTATAAAAAATCAGCTTCTAACAAATAAAGTGAATATAAAAATAATGAAAATAAATTCAAAACTTTTCAGGAAATATTAACTTTTTGTATTGTTGTTAAAAAGTAATCTCTAAGTTAAATCCTTGTAACCATCTCAATCAAATTTTGAGAACTTTTCAGACTCCGGCGACGTTTTTCGTAAAATTTTCAAAGTTTAATTTAATGAAATCCCGCGATTTAAATCGTCATATGTATATCGAAAAATGGATTCTTTAAAATTTCTGAAAAAATATATGCGGTGTGTTCGATTAGTCGAAATTCTTACTACTTTTACTACAATTGGAAAGTTTTGTTTACTTTTTATATTGAAATTTTGCAGCTGTAGTAAAAGTAGTAACTTGTAGTAAGTAAACGAACACGCTTATGTTGTTCCTCATTACTTTATTTTTGCCTTTACGAAATATTATACTGGCACTCAGAGCTTCGAAAAGCTTAATTCAATTTAAGCTTAAATCACCAAAAATTAAATTCAAATTTTAAAAATATTCATGTACCATTCCCTTAAACCATTCGTAAAGAATTCATTCATAAGCTTCATTCCCAAAGCTTTAATATGAATTGAATGAATTCCTAACTTGAATCATTCAAATCGCATGTTCATTCACCATTTTACTAATCGAATGAAGAAATTTTATTACCATTCACTTAGTGCAGTGTAGTTTGAAACTAACATATAATCAAAACCAAAGCATACAAGCTGTAACAAAGCATACGATACTATTTATTTCTGTTAGATGAATTTTAAACGTTTATCATTGGTATTATGCTAATATTTCAGCAATTACATGCAAATTTAAATTTTTCATTTGATTAAGTGAATGAAAACAAATCATTTTTCATTCACCTTTTTATTAAATGAATTCAGCTAAATTGGGTTTCATTCAGTTAGAATTCAATCAAAATAGAATGAATTCATATAATTTAAAGCTATTGGGAATTAAGCTATCGAATTAATTCCATAAGAATGCTATTACGGAATGAAATTTAACCCAAATTTCATTAATTTTTAAAAAGTGAATGAAAGAATTAAGCCTTTTAAACCTTTGCTGTCACTCTTATTGGGTCTTATTTCATACAAATGCTGAAAAATCGAACTGTTTTTTTTTATTTAATACTATACTATAACTCAGGAACCAAAAGGAGTACCAAACTGATATTTGACAGTGTCATTGATAAAAAACTAAGAACTAATACAAAAATATTACCAGGCTACGATAAAGTATCCCGAACCGCGTATTAAGATAAAATGGCTTTAGACCTTTGATAACGATAAATGGTTAAAGTTCATCAAAATAGTAACTATTCACGTGGCTCAATCATGACTTCAATTATAAAAGGATAGAAACAATTAATTAATTGTAGAAAAATTCTCAAAAATTTAAATTTTTTTTAATAAATCAGAAATTATCAAATTAAAGAATGAGTTGCAGACCAACTTCAGGCACGTTTTCAGAAGCTTTAAAGTGATATATTAACCAGTCACATAGCTAAAATAATACAAAAGTTACACCCAAATATGTACGGAAAGTCTATAGCTAATTTGATAATTTGCCCCAAATGGAACCCCAATTTTAGCTATACAAAGTATTCCAAGTTATAGCAAATTTCATACAATTCAAATAGATTGCGCAAATTTCAATTGTTGATTTTATATGTTATTTAATATAAACTTTTTTAGGCATTACTAACCCACCCTTGTTGGATGTCAAATACGTATCAAATATTAAAGTTTTTGATGAAAAATATAACTTAGAATTTTCCGTTTATATTTGGCCTTTTTTTTAATCACTGGATTTATTTTTGGATTTATTTTATTTTTTTAAAAAATCCACATTTTGTTTTTTAATTTTTAAAATTTTATATTTTTATCCAAATCTAACACTTGTTCCCTAATATAATGTGAAAGAAAAAATTTTAATTTTGCGAAAATGAAATTTCTGGAAGAAAATTAAGTTAAATCCAAAACGGATTTATTTATTTTTTAAATCCATTTTGGATTTAGCTTATTTCAATTCCTGTGTTCACATTTTTAAAAAATTTAATGATTTTCTTGCACAATTTATTGGCGAATAAGTATTAGATTTTAATAAAAATTATAAATTTTGAAAATTAATAACCAAAATATGAATTTTTTAACAAAATAAAATAAATCCAAAAATAAATCCGGTGATTAAAAAAAAGGCCTATTGTCTTTTATACCGAAAGCGTCGCTCATAAAATCGTTAACCTTGCGCTGCGGAGTCCAAAAACGTCCAACAAGTAGTGTATGGCCAAATCAAAAGGGGTTAAAAAATATTTTTTGTGAAAATTTAAAAAAAAAATTTTTTCCAAAATTTCCCCCGACTTGAGCTGGAGCCGCCACTGGTCACCTTAAATGCAAACGGACGTAACTACACAAAAATTCGAAATCGAGTTTATTATTGATTATGGTTCGTTTTATCAAACTACATGTTCACACAAAATTTTAGGCTTCTAAGATCAAAAATGGCGACTTTATTAAAGAAATTCAAACGGACGTAACTACAAATGCATGTACTTCTTAATGCAAAAAGACGTAACTACACTCTTGTATGAAAAACATACAAACACATGTAGTGTGTAAGCTTGTGTCAGCGTTGCCACAATGGGAATTCAAAATCTACAAAATTTTAACTACACCTTTTGCAACTGTAATTCAGAAAATATCAATTGAAATTCAGAATTTCCATTTGAAATTCAGAAAATATCAATTGAAATTCAGAATTTCCATTTGAAATTCAGAAAACATCAATTGAAATTCAGAATTTCCATTTGAAATTCAGAAAACATCAATTGAAATTCAGATTTTCCATTTGAAATTCAGAAAATATCAATTGAAATTCAGAAAATATCATTTGAAATTCAGAAAATATCAATTGAAATTCAGAAAATATCATTTGAAATTCAGAAAATATCATTTGAAATTCAGAAAATATCAATTATTATTCAGAAAACATCAATTGAAATTCAGAAAATATCAATTGAAATTCAGAAAATATCAATTGAAATTCAGAAATCGTCATTTGAAATTCAGAAAATATCAATTGAAATTCAGAAACCGTCATTTGAAATTCAGAAAATATCAATTGAAATTCAGAAAATATTATTTGAAATTCAGAAAATGTCAATTGAAATTCAGAAAATATCATTTGAAATTCAGAAAATATCATTTGAAATTCAGAAAATATCAATTGAAATTCAGAAATCGTCATTTGAAATTCAGAAAACTTCAATTGAAATTCAGAAAATATCAATTGAAATTCTATTGATATTTTCTGAATTTCAAATGACGATTTCTGAATTTCAATTGATATTTTCTGAATTTCAATTGATGTTTTCTGAATTTCAATTGATATTTTCTGAATTTCAAATGATATTTTCTGAATTTCAAATGATGATTTCTGAATTTCAATTGACATTTTCTGAATTTCAAATGATATTTTCTGAATTTCAATTGATATTTTCTGAATTTCAAATGACGGTTTCTGAATTTCAATTGATATTTTCCGAATTTCAAATGACGATTTCTGAATTTCAATTGATATTTTCTGAATTTCAATTGATGTTTTCTGAATAATAATTGATATTTTCTGAATTTCAAATGATATTTTCTGAATTTCAAATGATATTTTCTGAATTTCAATTGATATTTTCTGAATTTCAAATGATATTTTCTGAATTTCAATTGATATTTTCTGAATTTCAAATGGAGAATCTGAATTTCAATTGATGTTTTCTGAATTTCAAATGGAAATTCTGAATTTCAATTGATGTTTTCTGAATTTCAAATGGAAATTCTGAATTTCAATTGATATTTTCTGAATTTCAATTGATATTTTCTGAATTACAATTGCAAAAGGTGTAGTTATATTTTAGTACAATACAAATGATAATTTACCCGGCTTAATTCAGAAAAACCTTTTTCTGAATATTAGTAGACAAAAAATTTTAGTCCATTTTTAGTTATATTTAAGTTAAATTTAGTTGAATGAAAGTAACAATTTTCCAGTTAAAATAACAAAAAAAAATAATAATAACAATAGCTTAAAAATATATATAATAATATAAAAATAATAATAACAATAGTTTAAAAATATACACTCGTGCTCACGAAATTAAGTCAATTAAATTTTTTTTTTTAATTTTATTGTTGTTGCCTTTATTTTTAAAGATCAAAATAGTGGCTAAATTCGCCACGAAAGGCAAGGAGATGGTTCAGAAAATTATACAGAATTTTAACGTAATGTTTGTTTTTTCATTTTGTCACTTGTTTTAAGTGGGCTTGGCTTTTAACGAAAAATTAGCGATATCAACCTTTTATCAAATTACATAGTAAAATTTAGGCAGTACTGATCGGTTCTGTACAAACTGTATATTTTTGAAATTCCTATAAAATTTCCGTAAGTCTTGCATTATTTTTATCTACAAATAGTCGCCAGACTTAAAATTGCAGCACTTTAAACATGACCAAATTTTTCCTTGTTTTTGGCGTTTTTAATAAAGTTAACACTGAAATTTTAAAGTGAATAGTTTTATGCTTTTCTTACCACAATATAACAAATCAGTCAAGATTTTTTTTACGTTATAGTAAAAAGTATTTCATGTTAAAATTTCGGTGTTGCTAACTTTCTTTTAAAATCGCTAAAAACAAAGAAAAACTTGGTCATGTTGAAAGTGCTGCAATTTTAAGTCTGGTGACTATTTGTAGATAAGAATAATGCAAGACTTACGGACGTAACTACAAATGCATGTACTTCTTAATGCAAAAAGACGTAACTACACTCTTGTATGAAAAACATACAAACACATGTAGTGTGTAAGCAATTTTAAGTCTGGTGACTATTTGTAGATAAGAATAATGCAAGACTTACGGAAATTTTATAGGATTTCCAAAAATATACAGTTTGTGCAGAACCGATCAGTACTGCCTAAATTGTACTACGTAATTTGATAAAAGGTTGATATCGCTAATTTTTCCACTTAAAACAATTGACAAAATGAAAAAACAAAAATTACGTTAAAATTCTGTATAATTTTCTGAACCATCTCCTTGCCTTTCGCGACGAATTTAGCCACTATTTTGAAATTTAAAAATAAAGGCAACAACAAGAAAATTAAAAAAAACTTGAATTGACTTTATTTCGTGAACACAAGTGTATATAATAATATAAATAATATTAATAATAGCTTAACAATAGTAGAGTCCTAATTTCAGTGAGTTAAATCGTTATTCATATTAAAAAAAATCTACATATGCTATGAAAAATAAAAAATTTAATTTAAATTTAAATAATTGTTTTCAGTCGACTAAAACTAAGCAAAAGTTGTTGCTGATTTTAGCAGGGTGAATTGTTATTTTCAGTTAACTAAAACATACCTAGAATTGTATTCTTGCTGTTTTTATCTTACTAATATTTAGCAAAGCAATTCTGCTAGTTTTGGCAGTTTCTTCTGCAGGGCCTCTTATAGTTTTTCTTATTTTTTTTTTAATTTTAACGTTTTCACTACCGATTTTTTGTTTGCGGATATTACCGTTATTTTGACTTCAGATTCTTGTTAAGGGTCCTCAAATTAGAAAAAATATGTAACATGTTTCCCCCCTCCCCCTCCTATCCACCAAAAATGACGTTCGAAAATCGGTTTTTTGGAAATTCTCATCCCCGTTTTACCCCTTAAACATTCGAATAGCCAAAAATCCTTTGGTTGAAATTTCAATTATCTATCTTCATTAGTTTATGAGAAACACCAAAGCCCCCTTTTCTGGGAGATTATGATGTATTAAAAAAATTAGACTTCATTAACAAATATCACGACTACATCGGTATGTTGAACTGCTTATACATTAAAGGGCTGCGTGATTGCAATCGGTTTGTTGTAGTCATTAAATCACATGGTGCTAGTATGTGTGCATTACGATTTAAACCACCCTGTTACGACTAGAAGACAAATCAAAATGTAAGCGAGCTTAAGCATTAAACATGGCAACGAAAAAAACAATAAGTGATTGTAGTGACACACGATTGTTCGCTACCATAACATAGCAATTAGTACTTTGAACTAGTGTTTAAGTATCGCAATGAATGCTATGGATGCGATGGTGTGTTGTGTGGTATGTAGGTTTTATAAAACGAAAAAGTATAAATGTACACTCAGATAAAAAAGTTAGGAGTTAGGTAGTTGTTCTTTATTTTCAATTCAATGTTTGATTTACAATTTTTATATTATTATATAAAAAAGTTAGTAAAAAAAAAATTAATAATGTTATTAATGCATAATAAATTATAAAAACAAAAAAAATAATTTATATTAATTCTTATTAATATAAATATATATAGCTTTTTGGCGATTTTTTTAATGTCGATGATTTTTAATTTTGATGATATTTTCTAATTTTCGACGATTTCTTTAATTTTGCCGATTTTTCTAAATTTTGCTATTTTCAAAATTTTGGCAGTTTTTTATGATTTTTTCAAATTTTGACAATTTTTAAATTTAAACGATTTATTTAATTTTGGCAATTTTTAAAATTTTTAACTTGGTTGGGAAACACTAACCGTAAAATACCGTTAACGATCCGAAACCCTTTCAACGAACTATTTTTAACCCTAAAATACCACTAACGAAGTAACTTAAAATATCGTTAACCTTAAAATAACCTAACGAAATAAATTAAAATACCGTTAACCCTAAAATAACTTAACGATATAACTTAAAATACCGATACCCTTAAAATAACCTAACGAAATTCTATAAAATAAAATTTACCAAATTCATTCCAAAAAAAAATATTTAAAAAGAATCGGTGGTATAATTAAACAATATTGAAAAATAAAATTAAAAATAAATAATATAATAAAACCAATACGTAGTAGAGTTTGCTAAAAACCCTACTCATGTTCCTTAATGTATTCGTCGCTTTAGAGATTTTTTTTTTTGGTATCATTAGAGTATTTCACATATTAAATAGTTGAAATATTCATTACGATCAACTAGAGAATTTTTTGGGGGTAGACACATTTGTCTATTTTAATTTTTTCATTATACCATTGGCCGATCATAATCGGCTTTTCATACCTACACAACACGAATGAAAACAAAACTCTCAACTAAAAGCATAACAAAAAAAAAATACTCCATTCATTAGCATGATAGCTTTCAACAGAGTAGGTACGTATTTCGGTTACATACATCAGTGTTGCCAGTCTTTTCATACCTTATCCCCAATTTTTAATTTGCCATCCCAAAAAATGTCCAACTTTTATTTTATATAAAAATTTGTTTTCGTTAATTTTTTCGAAAAATTAGTGGAAAAATACCATATTCGTTTATTTTTTGCGGTAAGTTGTACACTCAGACTTAATAAATTTGTGCTTACAACAAATTATAAAAAAGAACAAATAAATTTAAATAACAGCAAAGAAAATTTGAACCAAAATTTTTCATTTTAAATATTTAATAATAAACAGACATTTAATAAATAACAGACATTTTGTTGTGTATGGTACTGCATTAAAAAGTTTTAGCATTTCAGCAGATTGATTAACTTTTGACAATTGAGTAACTTGTAAAGTATACATTTAATTTAAGAAAAACTTCTTATAACTCTTATTAAATTTAAATAACTTTAAAAATTTTAGAATCAAAACGAATTTGAATTTTCACCAAGAGGAATTATAGTTTCTAGGAACATTGCCAGACTCAAATTTTTGTAGCTAAAAATCATTCACTATTATCATCATTCTTAGAAAAAATATAAATATTTAGAATTATCAGGATTAAATTCATAAAAATATGAAAAAGCAATAAAATATTTTATCCCCAAATGATCCCCTAAATTTCGTATCATCCCCAATAAATCCCCAGTTCTACACACGGAAGTTTTTATCCCCATTGATGATACAATTCCCAATTTGGGGATAAATCCCCCAAACTGGCAACACTGTTATACATAAGTTTTCAGTAACACTAAAACGATGGTGTTGATATTGTGTTGGTTGCTTAAGTTCACAATAATATGATGTGGTAATGTACCGTTGTCATCCGTGATAAACGATTCATGATGGGATTCGTCTCACTATCCATATGCTTTTTTGCCATGGTGTTTTTTTTTGTTGTTTGTACTGACTCAATCGTTATAAAAAATACAACCACACAACTTGTTATGGCTTGTAGGCTATCATGTGTCTTGAAATCTCATTTAAGATGAATCGTTCAGCCCTTTATTATACATGTAATGATTTCTCTTTGGAGGCCAAGAGAACTTTTTTACAACTCTCCCATTTTTAGATTCGTTATTTTCTGCTAAATTAGAGGCGTTATTTTTGAAAGAGAATAGTCGTTTTGGAACTTAAAAAGTTCTCTAATAAGAATAAATTATGATTTCAAAATGTGAAGGATATAAAAATTATAATATCATAATTTATGTGCGCTTAGAAATATTTTACTGATTAAAGCCTATGATCTTGTTCACTATATCCAAAAAATTCCGTTATTTCCCCCGAGTCTGTTATATTTTTTAATAAAATTCTTTTTCCTTCCTACAAAATATCACATTTGAAAATCTATAATTTTTAATGGAAATTGGCAGACGTTTTCACAAATTTAAGAAAATATTAAAGGTCTTCACAGAGAAGAGATTCATTGTGGCAACCGATTTTTTGCCAACCGATTGGTTTGGTTGGATCTATCGATATATTTGTTTGTGGCAACAGAAATTCGGTGCATACAATAGAATTTCGGTTAAAACAATTTGTCTGTTCCCGTACTTTACCGAAGTTACACAAACTAGCCCAAAGGCGTTCCCGTACTCAAAATTGCCTGTAAATTGTTGTTGTTTAGGCTGTTTTGGGTTCCCGCGGGTACCCGCGGCAACGTACGGGAACGCACATAATATATATAAATTATGTCAGGAATACATTTGATTGCGATAGCCAATAATTCGGTTACTGCCACCAAACCATTCAGTTGGCAAGAAATTCGGTTGTCACAATGAATTGGTTTATAATAAATTACAGCAGAACTTCTAATTTTTTTTAATGAATTATCTGAAAAATCAAATTCACTTCATTTGAATTGGAACTGCCGGAGTTAGTTTTACTTTATTCAATTAACTAAAAAATATGAAAATATCATTTATCCAATTCATGCATTGAATTCTTTTTTAATTGTGTAATTTATCCGATTACCCAAAAACCACGCATGAAAGAAATTACCCGCGCTCTATCCACGAAGGCAAAAATTACCCGCGATATGGGTAATTACCCGTATTGTGGCAATTTTTTTTTTCATTTAAAATTCCTTAAATATCTGTATTATAAATACATGTATTTTTTTTAGTTTAAAAATGAATAACAAATCCTTCCCAGCAAACAAAGATGATCATTAATGACTCAAAAATGAGCTCCGAAAACATAAACATTTTTCCACTTTTTCCTATGAAAGTGGTCCGTCCAAAAGAGCCCCCTTTGTACTCAGAAATGACTCAGAAAAAAGAGCTAATAAATTTGAAATTTTCCTCATAAATTTAAATAATTTTTGAATCTCCTTTGAGTCCGAAAAATGAACCCTTATTTTGAGACAGCTTTTTAGATTATAGAGACAATTTTTTGGATTGTTTTCTGAGGGTTCATATTTTCTACCAAAAAAAAAGAGTGTTTTCAAAAAAACAATAATCATTTCTATGAGCCATTTAAGAATCTTATTTATGAGCGCTCCGAAATTGCTGGATGGGTTTTTCTTTTTTTAATAAAATATAAACATTTAGATTAAAAAAAAATTAATTAAAATATAAACAAGTATTTTTATTAAAAAAGCTTGAAAAATTTACTAATATAACATGCATGTTTTAATTTTTGTGGCGTTATTGGTTGTACATCTAAAAATGACTTTAGTCAACGAGGATATAGGCTAAAGAGTTCCCATAAGAAAAAAGTGTACTCTTTGGTTCCCTTAAAATTTATATAGATTGGGTTCCTGTTAATTCCTTTGAAGAATAAGAGAAACAAAAAGAAAACCGAAAAAGTTAACAGGGTACTGTTTTTATTGTTTCTTATGATTATTGATTAAAGCGGTAACAAAAACAACTTTAAGAGTGAAATAAATAATAAATAATCAATTTTAATTATTTTTTATTGTTTTTAATGATTTTTTTGCTTGTAATCACGTTTTTATTAAATTCATTCATTTTCTCTCGTTCGCTGTTAAATTTCTTCAAATTCTTTGTTTTTCTTCTCATTCGCGTATGAATTTTTTCAGAAATCTTAAAACACCTTAATGGATACCCCCTGCTTTAGTGTAGTTACGTCTTCTTGTTTCAGAAAAAAGCAAGTCAAAAGGACGTAACTAACTTAAAAACTTAAATATATGAAAATAAAACAAAAGTTGTTAAAAAATAAATAAATCTCTATACCATAAGTAAAATTTGTTTTTTTTTTTGTTTTCTGAGGGTTCATATTTTCTACCAAAAAAAAGAGTGTTTTCAAAAAAACAATAATCATTTCTATGAGCCATTTAAGAATCTTATTTATGAGCGCTCCGAAATTGCTGGATGGGTTTTTCTTTTTTTAATAAAATATAAACATTTAGATTAAAAAAAAATTAATTAAAATATAAACAAGTATTTTTATTAAAAAAGCTTGAAAAATTTACTAACATAACATGCATGTTTTAATTTTTGTGGCGTTATTGGTTGTACATCTAAAAATGACTTTAGTCAACGAGGATATAGGCTAAAGAGTTCCCATAAGAAAAAAGTGTACTCTTTGGTTCCCTTAAAATTTATATAGATTGGGTTCCTGTTAATTCCTTTGAAGAAGAAGAGAAACAAAAAGAAAACCGAAAAAGTTAACAGGGTACTGTTTTTATTGTTTCTTATGATTATTGATTAAAGCGGTAACAAAAACAACTTTAAGAGTGAAATAAATAATAAATAATCAATTTTAATTATTTTTTATTGTTTTTAATGATTTTTTTGCTTGTAATCACGTTTTTATTAAATTCATTCATTTTCTCTCGTTCGCTGTTAAATTTCTTCAAATTCTTTGTGTTTTTCTTCTCATTCGCGTATGAATTTTTTCAGAAATCTTAAAACACCTTAATGGATACCCCCTGCTTTAGTGTAGTTACGTCTTCTTGTTTCAGAAAAAAGCAAGTCAAAAGGACGTAACTAACTTAAAAACTTAAATATATGAAAATAAAACAAAAGTTGTTAAAAAATAAATAAATCTCTATACCATAAGTAAAATTTGAAAAAACTGCTAAGAATACTTTATTATTATTGATTTTATAACGTTTTTTGCTTCTCCTGTAAAAAAAAGTGTAGGTTTGCATTTAAGGTGACGATATATAGCAATACAAAATGATTATTTTCAAATAACCGGAAAACCGGTTATTCGAACCAGTTTTGAATTAAAAAAAACCGAAAACCGGTTTTTCGAAAAGGCGGTTTTTAGAAGTATTCGAAAACCGGTTTTTCAAATAGGTCGAATACTTGACAACTCTACATAATACAAATTAAAAACATTTAGGGTCATATGCATAATCACTTTTAAAATTTATAAGTGACTTATAAAACAAATTTTCCATACAAAATTCATTTTATAAATGTATTATAAGGTTTTCAAATCATTATGCATTGGCACTTTAAAATTCATCTAACATAAATAAATAGTATTTTATGCTTTGTTATAGCTTGTGTGCTTTGGTTTTGATTATGTGTTAGTTTCAAACTACACTGCACTAAGTGAATGATAATAAAATTGCTTCATTCAATTAGTAAAATGGTCAATGAACGGAATGGTTTAACGGAATGGTATATGAACATTTTTAAATTCTGAATTAAATTTTTCGTGATTTAAGCTTAAATTGAATTAAGTAACGGCAGTGATCAAATATTTCAAGTCGCAGTTATGCGGCAAATAGACTATGCAAGTCACTTGCACAATAACGGGTTTGTTCAAGTCACCTTACTCACTACACACCATTCAAGTAAACTGTGCAATATTCATTTTAATTTACACATAGCAGCAGAAACATGTAGCGGATTGTTATTGCTATGAGGGAATATTAGTCTTTAAAAGCTTTATTTTACACTTTGTGCAGGCCAAAATACCTGAAATTCGTTGGTGATGTCAATAAATTTATATTAACATTTTTTACTTTACGTTTATTCATATTTTTAATTTTTTTATCCGTATTTATGATGTCCACTCTTCAAAAATTATTGCTGAACTGTGCTAATTTCAGCATACACCGCGCAAATGACTTGTACAAGTTCTAAAATATTGTGTAAAAATCAAAATCGTTTTGATTTTTACTCAAGTCTAAAAATATACTTGTACAAGTACACAAACCAGGCCACACACTGTTCAACTGACCTGCACAAACTCATTATTGTGCAAGTAACTTGAGTAGTCTATAGGCCGCATTACTCGGAATGTCGTTCTTTTAATATTTGTGTACTATTCTTTCTTGCAAACTTCATTGTGCACAGTAATACAAGTTTTTTTTTCAATAACAGTGACTTGCTTTCACACTCTTCTGAATGAAATGTCTCCTTCTATCATGTCTTTGTTACCGGTCGCAACTTTTCTTCTTTTAAGGCCCAGTTTTTAGGAAGTGGATTATTTTTAAACTTAGTTTAACGCAGTTTGTAACTGGAATACTGCTTTTAAAATGTGGTTTATTTTTTTTTTTTTATTTCAATAAAGAAATAAATTATACTCGAAAAAAAGTTTTTCCCGCAAATTTTTGTTAATAAACCTTGAAATGGTTGACAAAATTCGTTTTCGGTGTAACTAAACCAAGTTTAACTGACATCTTAAAAACTCGCCATAAATATTATTTCGTTTATTTATCAGAAAATCGCAGTCTTTTCCATAGAAAAACCGTGATCACGATCACAGTTTAAAAGAACAGCGATTTGCAAATCACATTCACTGAGAACAATGTTACTGAAAAATCGCCGGATCGCCCATAGCTATTACAAACCCGTGATCACGGTCACTGTTTAAAAGAACGGTGATTTGAAAATCACGATCACTGGTAGCAGCGTTATTCAAAAATCACCGGATCGCTCATCTCTAATATCATCCTATAGTTTTAGGCAATATTACCTATATTTTTTTGTGTGTATAAAAAAATTATAAAAAAATTAAGGGGGTAATTTTCTAAAACACTTCGGTGAAGTGTTGCGTTATTTTTATAGAAATTGTTTTTGTTACAAAAACAATTTACATTGAAAGTTCCCTTCACTTCACCCAAGTGTTTTACGAAATTAGGTACTAAGAAAGAGAGTTAAACAAAAAATATATAAAATAATAATAAAAATTGACAAAAACTAAAGCCGAGCACACACGGTCAATGTTATTAGAGAAATATAAATGAAATTAAAATTGATTAATATTTTTCATCCTAGAAAACATTGTAAAAATTAACGGATTTTAAAATGAAACCATGTTTATACACTAATAGAAAAAAGTCCGTAAAAAATTTAGTTAAAACTACTAAAAATGATGCTGCAGAAAAAAACTGCTAAATTAGCAGATTAATTTTGCTATATATTAGTAATATACAGAATTTTAGTTATATTTGAGCTAAATTTTTGCAATTGGAAAATAGCAGTTTATTTTTTCTATTTTTAGTCTACAAATATTTAGCAAAATTTTCTGCAGATTTTACAGTTGCTATTTTCAATTAACTAAAAGTTAGCCTAAATATAACTAAAATTCTGTAAATTTAACAGTTTTAATTTTGCTGTTCTCATTTTACAAAGTATTTAGTAAAAAAAAATCTGCTAATTTTAGCAGTTTTTTCTGCAGCATAATTTTTAACTAAATTTTAGTAATTTTTTCTGCTATTTTTACAGATTTATTTCTATGAGTGTAGTCATTATTTGTTTATTTTGCAATAATTTATATGTTTTGTTAATTTTAATTATTATTTTTTTTATTTATTTATATATTTTTATTTTTTTAAAAGAGAAGCAACACTCAGGAAATTTTTCCTATTAAAAACAAATTTAAAAAACCAACATTTCAATATTGGCTACACACTTTTCAATAATATGAAATTCCAAAACATTTTCGGTGGGTCTCATACTGTAGGTTTAACTTTAACTTAACTCTAAACAAAAGAAAATGTCAAAAAAATGTACACAAAACAACAAATTTTTGGGTTAACTATTAACTAAAGTTTAAACCTGCAGTATGAGACCCACCGTTTGAATTTTTCAATTTAATTGATAAAGTTTCAATACAACGTACAGAGGACCTTCAGTTAATTTATAAAAAATCAAAAATTGATCAATAATATTGACCTACTCAATAGAAATAAAATATGGCTAGCTAGCTAAAGAGAAGTAAAAAAAAACGTGTTATTTTTTGAAAATTACATGCACCCAATGAAAAAGCTTTTTCGTAAAATTTATTTTGCATTAACTTTGTGAAGAAAACTTCATTAGTTTAAACCGAAAAAAACTGAGAATTTAACAATTACACAGTGATACAAAATCGAACTTTCCGAATCGGAATGGGATGAAACCAAAAGTAAATGAAAGTTGTCATTTTCCATAACAAAATCCTCAAGGGTTTTTTTTTTAGTTTAGTGCGAGATTTTTTTTACACGCTTTTGAAGTTGGTGATTTTGGAACGCTGTCTAACAAAAAAAAATCAAAAATTTTATAAAATAATGCTTATTTATTTTTATTATCCTGGAAAGTTGTGATATCTTACTGTTTTTGGGGTCGAGGAATCCATTTTTGATATTTATTTTTACCTAAAACTCACGCTAGATGGCGCTGTCATACAAATTTTGTCCTTTCTTGTAGATAGTCGTAAAAAAAAACGGTGTTTTTACTTTTTTTGAGGCTAAAAAGTGTTCCTTTTCTTCTTCTTATTTTTATTAAAATAAAATAAATTGAATGAGGGGTATGTATAGTTGATATTTTATTTGGTAAATGAATGTTTTTAGTTTCACTCTACACTCAAATAAAAAAGTCTGTAAGTTACAGAAAAAACTGTAATATTACAGAAAAATTAACTAATATTAGGCCAGCAGACCGATTAGCTAATTTTAGCAAAATGTGTCTGTAATTATTAGTAAAGTCAAAGTTGTGGAAAAAATTTGTAATAGTTACTAAAATTTACTATAATTTTAGTATATTCATAATGGAAATCAATTTGCTAAAATTAGCCAAATTTCTTACTAAATATTAGTGAAATTCATTTAGAAGCAAAAATTAGTAATTTTACTATATATTAGTAAAATTTCTGTAAATTTAAAATGGAAATAAAACTGCTGAAACAAGCGAAAAAATTTACCAAATATTAGTAAATAGGAGGTAGTTCAAAAAATAGTACTTATACTAAATATTAGTATGCATACTGTATTTTATTTTCAAAAAATCTAAAATAAAATCCATAAAAAACGCTTACGAATAGTAAAATTTCTTAAACAAACATTTATTTATTTTTAGTTATAAAATGAAAAGTAATTTTAAATACCATTTAATTATAAGTAAAGTTTTAAAATTTAAATAACTTTTAGATGAATGATACATTGAATGTATGTATATTAGTGTTTTTTTTTTTTTGGTTTTTGATTTTCGGATATCATAACTTTTTAGAAGGGTTTTGCGCCAATAAAAATAATGACGTTTTTATTTTTGAAAAATTCCAACTCCTTCAACCCCCTCTCGGCGGCTAAAATCGCGAATTTTGGGTACCTTACTTTGTAGAACAGAAACCGCTAAATATATTTAAAATCTGACTTCACGAATCGATTCTACATGAAAAATTAGGCTTATAGGCAGTTTTGCCCCTTTTATAATGCACCGGATAGCCATTAGGGTGGTCGGAAAAAATGGATTTTTTTTATTCTTTCATTTTAATTATTTTTCGTATACACATTTAATGAGGATACTTACTTGAGAAAAATGGTATACTATACTTATTTCTATTACTACCCGTTAAAAAGTTATTATTCCTTAAACTTTTATTTTTACATACCCTGCCTGCCCAAACCGCTGGAGCTACGAAGCTGAAATTTGGTATGAAGGTTCCTCCTCTGTGGTAGACATCCACTAAGAAGGGATTTTTGGAAATTCCTACAGGGAGGGGCAAAAAGGGGACAAGAAAAAAGAGCTTTTTCCAAAAAAAGTACCTTTCTCCAAAAAAAAGTACCATTTTCAAAAAAAAGTACCTTCTCCCAAAAAATTGAAACCTCCAGAAATATTCAATCAACAAACATTTACACCGAACAACTTGTTGGTAAATTTTCGCGGTTGAACACTTCTGGCTTAGTAAAAATAGAGATATTTTGAATTGTTTAGCTCTCTCAACAGTTGAAAAAAGGGTAATTAATTAAATAATTACTATTTATTGTTTCTAATAATCATTATCATTATTTTGTTAATAAAAAATGTTTACTTTGTTTTTAATAAATAAAATTTACTTTGCAATAAAATTTACAAAACAAACAACATTTTTTTTGCAAATAAATTTAAGGCTTAATAACTTTTTAACGGGTGGTAATAAAAATAAGTATAGTATACAATTTTTCTCAGGAAAGAATCCTCTTTAATTGTGTATATTAAAAAAATAATAAAAATTAAAGAATAAAAAAATCGATTTTTTCCGAACACCCTAATGGCTATCCGTTGCATTGTAAAAGCGTAAAAGACTGCTTATAAGCCTAATTTTTCATGTAGAATCGATTCGTGAAGTCAGATTTTAAATATATTTAGCGGTTTTGTTCTACAAAAGAAGGTACCCAAAATTCGTGATTTTAGCCGCCGAGAGGGGGTTGAAGGAGTTGGAATTTTTCAAAAATAAAAACGCCATTATTTTTATTGGCGCAAAAGCCTTCTAAAAAGTTATGATATCCGAAAATCTAAAAATCAAAAAACACTCCACTGTATATAAAAAGATAAAAAGATTTATTATAAATATATGTACTAAATAATAGGCTTTTGAGAACAATATCAAATTGATATTCACATTTAAATTAATTTTTGGAGTATTAATATATATAAGTATTTAAAAGAAAGTCACACATTCATTACCGGTTAACTAAAAAACCTTCAGTATGAAAACAACCGTGTAGGTGTTTGAGTTTACTTTTAGTTAATCCATAATTTTTTGTTGTTTCGTACACAAATTTCTTGACATTTTCTTTTGTTTAATAGTGAAGTTAAAGTCTTCAGTATGAAACTAAGCTGTAAAGATTATAATTAGAAATTAAGAGTTTTAAAGTTAACAAAAGTAGGCAATTGTTATTTCCTTTAAATAATAAATTGATGCGAAAACAGCGAAAAATAACATGTTTAAAACGACTTAAAATGTGAAATTATCAAATTAACTAACATAGGAGTACAATTTATAAATTTCTCTTCATTTATATTTTTTATATAAGTTGTCAGGCTAAGGATTGCTGTTGATAACTTGCCTTTAGGAAAATTGATTCCAAAAATATGTGATTGAAGAGCCATACATGTTTACATTCAATCGTATATTTAAAATGAAAAACCACATAAATATGAAAAATATATGTCAAAGCCTCTAAAATACTTTCTAGTTTATAAGTAACAGTGTCAAATTTTACAAAAATATATTTATAAACTGCGTGCTATTAAATCATGGATACCATTACCACGATCGCGGTATTCGCCTCCACGTTTAAAGGATACCGACACTTTATTCTTCCAAGCTTCACGTGGGCTACAAAACTCTAGATAACAAAATAGAAGTTAATTTTTGATACATATAAATTAATATAAAGACAATAAACTTCCTAAAAATGCACACATAAATTCACTAAAAGCTTGAATATTTGTACCCACTGTAAATATCTCATGAATAATATCTTCCAAACAAATAAGGCGAAAGACACTGATGATGGCTTTGTAGCGAAAGCCGAAAATGCATATTCTGTCTTGCTGGCCTTATCGAATTCTTTCAAAAATGTTTTTTCTTTGTAATTTACTTGTAAAAAATTGTATCATCTTTCTTTGATTTAAAAATAATTTAAACAGAAAGTGATAATAATTTACGATCTAGAGTCAAACTAAAAAGAACATTAATTTTTACTTAAATAAGAGATGAACTAAAACATTCCCCCCATTCATCTTAAACACATTGACACGGTGCAAAAATGTAATTTAAATAACATACACTCAAAAAAATAAGTTAGTAGAAAAATTAGTAAAACGTCTTTTATATCAAGTGTACTAATTTTCAGCAATTTTTTTTGCTGAAATTCCGTTTTCAGCAAAAATTTTAGTTATATTTCTTTAGAACTAAACTAATTTTGAACTAATGTTTTATTAATTTATTTTGCTACAAAAATTGTGCTGATAACAGCATTCTTAGCTGATAACAGCATTCATAGATGTCGCAGCTTGTCTGGAAACGGAAATGACAAAAAAAGGAAAACAACTCTACACATATTCTATATTTAAATTTTCAGCAAATAAATTAACTAAAGTAAAATTTCGCTACAAGTTTTTTGAGTTTTGTTCAGTCTACTAATATTCAGCAAAAAGTTTAGTGATTTTAGCAAGGATTTTTTTCATTTGCAGTCGACTAAGTGTTAGCAAAACTTTTGCTGAAGATTACTATTTTTTTGGTAAAAATCAGCTCGCTGAATTTCAGCAAACCTTTTGCTGAAATTACCAACTTTTTTGCAAGCACGCTCCTGACTAAAAATTTGCTGACACACCAACATTTTTTGCTGACTTTACTGACTTTTTTTTTTTGAGTGTAGGTACATTTAAATTTAAATTTAACGGTTCGTTGTAATTCAAAAATCTGTGGTTATCATACACAGAGTTGAATAGAATCAGCTGAGATATCTTAAGAATTAAGGTTCAAAGCAAAAAGAGTAATAATAACAAAGTATAAAAATAGCATTGTTAATACGGCGTTCACATATACGTGTTTAACTCGATTTGACGTGTTTAAGCGTTAAACATGTTTAAGTGAGATCTTTCACAGTACATTTTTCCTACCCTTAAAAACGCTAAATTATCGTGTTTAATTTTTAAACACGTTGTTAAACACCATTGTACAACTACCCAGGTAGAATTATTAGTTGTCATTTGTGTCATAATTTTATTCCCTGCAAAGTCAAACGAAGGAAAAAGAGCAAAAAAAATAAATACGTACTCGTACAATAGTTTGACATTTGCTTATTTACTTAAAAAAAATTATAAAATATTCTTCAAAATACATACAGGAGAGACATCAATTATGCGTATTGTGTTTTGTCTTATAAAAGTCTCCTTAAAAGAGATGTATCACATAAAAGAAACTATGGAATATTGTACGGAATTATGATGCATCACTCCATATTTGCACTTTATTCTCCGGATATTTTACAATTTTGATCAATTGTATAATTGCACATATTCTTCATTTTCATTTTGAATATTTTTTAAATAAACTTCTGTAGTTTAAATTTTTTTAAAAATAAAATTCAAAAATAATTAAATACGTATTTTTTTGTTTGTTTTTCTTCGTTTGTTTTGATTTGTTTATTTTTTCTTTTTTTGAATTTGCAGGGTTATCTCAATTCAAAATTTGTTTTCTAATAATTCCACCTTTATATTGTTACGCCATGGTTAAACACGATAAAATTGATATCAATTGGTGTTGAATGACAAGTTTGAAGCAGAAATAAAATAAACTAAATTTAAATAAAACCCAGTTAAAATGTGTTTTTTTCTTATTAAAGTGATAGATGAACAAAACAATTAATTCAAATTTTGCTTCCGGTGAACGAAAAATCCAAAAACAGCCATGAAGTTGTCCCTTAACTAAAAATTGAAAAATCTTGTTTTTGACTGGGGCGGATAATGTTATTTCACTTTTTATAGCAATTATAACGTTGGATAATGCCGAAAATTATTAATTATTGTCTCCGGCCGAAGAAAAAATAACTTTTTGGGAAATTTTGTCAAATTTTTGAAATTGTTAAGGAACAGCTGTTCGAAACACTTCATTTTTAAGTGTGAACTTATATGTTTAACTTTTACATAAACATGTTTAACAATCGTACTGTGAACGTAGTATAAATTTCGTTGATGTTAGTCGAAGTTAAGTTGTTGATAACAAATTCGATTTGCTTTCAACGGTCACATAAGTAGACAATTATCAAATATTAACCCACTTAAGGCGAAAGACACTGATGATGGCTTTGTAGCGAAAGCCGAAAATGCGTATTCTGTCTTGATGGTCTTATAGAATTCTTTCAAAAATTTTTATTCTTTGTAATTTACTTGTAAAAAATTGTATCATCTTTCTTTGATTTGAAAATAATTTAAACAGAAAGTGATAATAATTTACGATCTAGAGTCAAACTAAAAAGAACATTCATTTACTTAAATAAGAGATCAACTAAAACATTCATATAATTATTGCTTTATAATTATTAAGAGAAAAGCATGAAGATAATTTTTCGATTTGATACTGGCAACACTATTGTTTATTTTCTCTCTTCTCCCAAATAAGTCGTAAGTGATTTACAAATTTAGTAAACGATTAGCTCGGTAATCGGAAGTGAAAATGTATTTTCTTTAATTAGAGAACTAATGATGTGCTAAAATAAATTTAAAACCCATTCAAAATATTTTTTTATTTATAAAGAAAATCAATGGAAATGTGTGTAAAAAAGTATTTTTTAGAACATATTATTCGAAGCATACAAAAGTAATCGAATTTTGAATAATCCCAGGTAGAAATTGCCGACGTTGCAACAAAAATTGTACTGGGAGAGCACTTTTTTCTACGAAATGCCGGTACTACTTAAAACGTGCTTCGCCAGTACTGTTTTCTGAAAATTAACGAGCTTTTTTTAATTTATTAAAATTAATAATTTTATAAGTTTTATGTGTTTTTGCACCTATTACAAAATTATTTATGTAAGAGAGACATAGCCATTCTTTTCTTGTGAAGTTTCGACAGAATGCATTAAAAATCTGTGATGTACACTAAAAGGACAGTAAAGTACCAGCAAACTACTAAATTTGTTATTAAATGTACTGGGATAATACCAAAAAAATAAAATCCCAAGCATGCGCCAACGTTGAGAAATAACTACGGCCAAGCGTTTATTGGTGTTATCATTTCGACAACATGCCAGTACAGTGAAAGTTGAAAATCCGACGCATTGCCAGTACATGTACTACCGTCTCCAATACCGGGCCGACATTGTGCCGTTTGTATTTTTCTACCTGGGATGTTTTGACAGTCTCTAAATCACTATTGTTTTGTATTTCTTTTTAATTTTATTTTTACATTTATTTGGAAATTTTTTCGAAAAAGGTCATTGGCTACGCAATTGTTGTAGTTTTTTTTCAGTTTAATGGATGCAAGTTGTTGGAAGCCACACATTCTAGGGATGGGATTAGAGATGAGCGATCCGGTGATTTTTGAATAACGCTGCTACCAGTGATCGTGATTTTCAAATCACCGTTCTTTTAAACAGTGACCGTGATCACGGGTTTGTAATAGAGATGGGCGATCTGGCGCTTTTTCAGTAACATTGTTCTCAGTGAATGTGATTTGCAAATCGTTGTTCTTTTGAACTGTGATCGTGATCACGGTTTTTCTATGGAAAAGACTACGATTTTCTGATAAATAAACGAAATAATATTTATGGCGAGTTTTTAAGATGTCAGCTAAACTTGGCTTAGTTAAACCGAAAACGAATTTTGTCAGCCATTTCGAAGTTTATTAACAAAAATTTGCTGGAAAATCTTTTTCTCGAGTATAATTTATTTCTTTATTGAAATAAAATAAACCACATTTTAAAAGCAGTATTCCAGTTACAAACTGCGTTAAACTAAGTTTAAAGGTAATCCACTTCCTAAAAACTGGGCCTTAAAAAAAGAATAGTTGCGACCGGTAACAAAGACATGATAGAAGGAGACATTTTATTCAGAAGAGTGTGAAAGCAAGTCATTGTTATTTTTAAAAACATGTATTGCTGTGCACAATGAAGTTTGCAAGAAAGAATAGTACAAAAATATTAAAAGAACGACATTCCGAGTAACTGCGACTTGAAATATTTGATCACTGCCGTTACCAGTGATTTATCAATAACTGTGATTAAATCACCGGTATGAAAATATCGCTCATCTCTAGATGGGATGGCTTTAATAAATCATTTCATGCCTGACAAGTGCAGTGCTACAGGGGCCTTGAAGCGTTTTAGCAAATCTGTTGATGTTGGCTTAGCCTCTCCTCCAAAGACCGTCCATGCGTGGTGAAGAGCCGCATCCGGCTAGAGGTGTCCCTGCTTTCACAGAACATGGTGGATCTAGAGCGGACACTCGATAAAAACCCGTAATCCCCGGTGTTATCCAACCGTGCCCATGGGACGAATAGCACTACGTTAGTGTGTTTTTGAACGGTGGCCTCCAGGACGAGGCGAACCCTGGTTGTATTACCCCGCTGGTAGTACAGGGCTCTGCTAACGAGCGTACTGTTCTAATCCCTTTTTTATCTTATTATTCAGATTGGCCAATATACGGAAAATGGGCAAGAGAAGATCAACGCGGATCTATCCTCAATAGGCAAAGGGGCTTTATGCCCAAATGATGCTAAGGGGAAGTTATCCATGGTTCAGCCAACAGAAGACGTTTCTAGTCTTAACTTTGTTGAACCGATGGACGTTGGAATTATAACGGAGGACCTCTCGGGTCGAACTATAGTGACCAATAGCAACATCCCAACGGATGAAGAGGATGAACTTCTTCTTCGCGGAAAGTGGGAAAGGAACTCGGCAGAGGAAGCTGCTCTGCTGAACGCCAATCGGGGCAGAAAGTTGGCAAAGCGTGCTGCCAAACTTTCTCGTAAGTGATTACTGCCACAAGGGGCAGAACACCGAAGCACCTCAGGTGCTTGCAAGTGAACCTTCACCATGCCAAAGCGGCATCTGATGTTGCCAACAGAAGGTTCACAGTCGACGCTCTGGATGTAGTATTCATTCAGGAGCCGTGGGTGCACAATGGAGCCATTAAGGGGCTAAACGTGAACCATGGTAGGTTGATATAATTCCAAGCACAGTAGGCCTAGAGCGGTCATTGTGAGGAGCAACCTAACATTTCTTCCAATTTCGGAGTTTATATTGGGAGACCTGGTTGCGATCTGGGCAAAAATGCCTTCCTTGGCTGGGGAGCACGATGTTGGCCTCCGCGTATTTGCCTGGCGACAGCGACACGGCACCAACCGCCGAGGTCTTGGCCTTCGTGGAATTTTGCGGAGTGAGGAGTCTGAGTTGGATCCTCTGCTGTGACGCCAATGCTCATCACACAACGTGGGGAAGCACCAATATCAACAAACGAGGTGAGCACCTGCTTAAATTTATGTGTAGTAATGGTATAAACATAGCAAATAGGGGTGACGAACCGACGTTTAAGAATGCTATTAGGTCTGAGGTCTTGGACCTCACTCTTACTAGTTCTAACCTTTCTTTCGCCATCTCTAACTGGCATGTCTCCAGCGAAATATCAATGTCTGATCATCAACACCTGGTCTTTGATGTTGTTAATGCGCTAGACTCGTGTCAGAAATATCGTTATCCCAGATGCACAAATTGGGAGAACTTCCGTTATCACTTGGAAAGCGATGCCAATCTCTCTAAAGGGCTGATTCTGAGCCCAGATGAGATTGATTATGAGTGATCAGAGATTCAATCGAGTTTGACTTCTGCTTACTTTGCGAGCTGTCCTCAAAGGACCAGGAAGGTGAAAAGGGACGTTCCATGGTGGAACGATGGTCTGGATAAGCTCAAAAGGGAGGCCAGGAGACTATTCAACAGAGCCAAGGAAACAGGTGACTGGGTCACCTACAAGACGGCTCTAACTAAATATAATAGAGAATTACGTAGATCCAAAAGGTCCAAGTGGCGCAACTACTGTGCGAAGATCTCAGATCTTCCGGAAGCTGCGCGACTTCAGAAGGCCCTTTCACAGGATCACACGAATGGTCTTTGCACTCTCAGGAAACCCGACGGTTCCTACACTGGATCTCCTGAGGAAACCTGTGACCTATTGTTAGACACGCACTTCCCAGGCTGCATAGCCTCCCGCAGGTCTGGGGCGATTCAAAGAATCTCAAACCTGACGGGGAGGTATGTACGCCTAACTGGTGCCGTCTTTCGAGAGGACAGAGTGAAATGGGCGATAAATGGATTTTCGTCCTTTAAGTTGCCGGGCCCCGACGGGATCTATCCATGTCTGATGCAGAGGGGGTGGATGTAATAGCCCCACAACTGGTTAGGATATTTAGATCCAGTGTTTTGCTGGGTCATGTTCCGACGAATTGGAGGGGGGTTAAAGTGGTCTTTATTCCAAAGGCGGGGGGAAATCCGAACAGCTGCCTAAGTCGTATAGACCAATTAGCCTCAGCTCTTTTCTTCTTAAGACAATGGAGAAAGTTCTGGACCACTATATTAGGGACACGTACCTCAGGCGTAAGCCGATACACGAGTTTCAGTTCGCGTATCAACGGGGTAAGTCTACCGAAAGTGCTGTCCATCATGTTGTCACGTTGATAGAGAAGGCACTGGAGGCAAAGAATATTGCCCTTTGTGCTTTTATTGATATACAGGGCGCTTTTGACAACACGTCCTACGATGCGATCGGGCTGTCTACGTTGAGAAGGGGCATATCTCCAATGATTGTAAATTGGACATTGGAGATGCTCAACTCTAGGTAACTTATCGAAAAAAAAAAAATATTAACAACATATATTTTCATATACATATATTTGATATTCACAACTATTGGTTATTTTAAGAAAAGTTAAGGCGCCGAAAACGAAAACTGAAACTGAAAAACGTTGTTGTTCGTCACCGTTTCGTTTCTATTTCGTTTTTGTTTCGGTGGGGAGCGTTGCGGCATAAAACAGAAACTGAAACGAAATTAGTGCGTTCTATTTCTTTAGTTGTCATTTTGAAGTGCACAGGTAGAAATAGCAGGCGTTGGAATAAAAATTGTACTGGGAGAGCACTGTTTTTTAAGAAATGCCGGTACTACTTAATACGTGCTTTGCCAGTATTGTTTTCTGAAAATTAACGAGCTTCTTTTTATTTATTAAAATTAAAAATTTTATAAATTTTATGTATTTTTGCATCTATTACAGAATTATTTATGTAAGAGAGACATAGCCATTCTTTTCTTGTGAAGTTTCGAAAGAATACATTAAAAATCTGTGATGTTCACTAAAAGGACGACAGTAAAGTACTAGCAAACTACTAAATTTGTTATTAAATGTACTGGGATTAGAGTTGTGAAAACCGGTTTCCGAATTATTCGATAAACCGATTTTTTCCTATATTTCCGGGTTTTTTAAACCGGTTTTTGAAAAAGGGCGGTTTTCGAATTATTCGAGAAACCGGTTTTTTCGTGTCGAATAATTCGACATTTTTGAATATTTATAAGGTGAAAATTTCTAATAAATTTTCTTCATTTGTTCAATATTTATGCAAAATATTTAAGTGCCTATTAGGGTTTGGGGTTCCCGGGAAAAGATTGCCGGGAATTCCCGGGAAAATAATATATTTTTCCCGGGAAAACGGGAAATTTTAAAAATATAAAATTTTTTAAATTGTTTTTGTTTCGAAAAGGATTTTTTAGGGAATAAATTTATTAAAAATTTAAGTAGTAAAACCTAAAAACTTGGTAAAATGTTTAAAAGAAATATGAAAAATTTTTTATTCCTTCAAAGTACATTCCGGTTAAGTCCAAACATAAGAGTTGGTTTAACCAGACGTGCAGAAATGCAGTCAGATCCAGAGAGGAAGCCTTCAGTAATTGGCGTGCGAATAAGAACATCAATACTGACATGCTGCGTAAACAGGCGAGAACTGAGTGTGCCAAAGTACTAAGACGTGAAAAGTTTCTTCACGAACAACGTCTGCGTGCTAAAGTTCTTGCTGCTCCACGGGGCAGTAAGACCTTTTGGTCATTCGTTAAAAGAGTAAAGGACAATGCTAGTTCATCTATCCCAGCTCTTATAAAGGATGACCTAATATTCACTGACCCGGTTGATAAAGCCAACCTGCTGGCTGAACTGTTCGCGGAAAATTCTTTTCTGCCGGAAAGCGATCAACCACTGCCCGTGCTCGAAAGAGTATCACATACTATGCCCAATATATTTTTTCGTCCACGAGCCGTTAAAAGGGTTCTTGCGGATCTTGACATAGATAAGTCAGCGGGCCCGGATGGTATACCAGCACTGGTACTGAAACAGTGCTCTTCAACGCTATCGCGTCCATTGGCAACCCTCTTTAGCACGTCGTATCGCATGGGTATCTTTCCATCGTGCTGGAAGGTTGCCAATGTTCAGCCAATCCCCAAAAAGGGTGCGGCTACCAACCCTGAAAATTACCGCCCAATCGCAATCTGCTCTGCGCTCTCGAAGGTCATGGAGAGCATGGTAAACTACCATCTTGTTAATTATCTGGAATCCAATTTGCTTCTTAATGATCGACAGTATGGCTTTCGTAGAGGTCGTTCTACGGGAGACCTGATGGCGTTTCTTTCGGAACGTTGGAGTCGGTCAATTCACAGATTTGGTGAAAGCAAGGTGGTTGCGCTGGATATTTCCAAGGCGTTTGATCGTGTGTGGCATAAAGCACTCGTGTCAAAGCTCATGGCTTTTGGTGTTGGTGATGACTTCTCTCGATTTATATCGAGTTTTCTCAGGGATCGCACTATAAGAGTTGTTATAGATGGGGTCTCATCTAATGAGTTTCAGTTGAATGCAGGGGTACCGCAAGGCTCTGTTCTTTCTCCTTCTCTATTTCTTATCTTTCTAAATGACTTCCTCTGTCAGACTTCCAATCCTATCTACTCTTTTGCAGATGACAGCAACATTTGCCATTCATATTCCTTCGATCATAGGCCAAGCCTTGCAGAGATTGGGGGCAGGAGGCAGATTATGAATGACACACTCAATCAAGACCTTATTACAATCTCTGAGTGGGGTCGCGTGAATAGGGTCGATTTCAATCCACGTAAAACCCAATGTTGTTTGCTGACTCATAAAACCGCGGAGCCATCATTGTCATCTGTATACATGGGTGGTATAAATATTAAGGAATCAGAAGCTCTTGATGTTCTGGGCATGAGAATCCAGTGTGATGTCCGTTGGAAAGATCACGTCATTCAAGTGTCGAAAGAGGCATTCAATTGTCTTGGCTTTCTTAACCGGTGTAAGAACTACTTCACTCCTTCTGATCTCCTTTCTATTTATACCACCTATATCCGGCCGAAGATGGAATACAACTCCCATATATGGGCAGGGGCTTCAAAGTCTATTTTGGAGCTTTTGGACCGTATACAAAGGAGGGCGTCGGCGCTCATTAATGACAGTAGGGTATCCAGCTCTATTGACTCGTTGGAGCATCGTCGGAATGTGGCTTGTGTAACACTGTTCTATCGTTACTACCATGGGAGGTGTTCTGCTGAGATAAGTGCACTTATCCCGATGCCCCGTGTTTTTGGCCGTAACACGCGCTTGTACAGTAGATCTCATCCGTTTGTGGTTGATTGTCCAATTAGTCGCACAACGCATTATAGAGAGAATTCGTTCATTAGTCGAACCGCCCGTATGTGGAATAAACTCTCCGCAGATGTCTTTCCTGATACTTACAATTTAGGGAAATTCAAGTCAAACGTTCACAAACACTACTCCCTCTTTCCTCCTTCCCATAACCTATTTTCCTGATATCAACACAATGCATTGCATTAGTAGGGGGCATCCCCTGAGTGTTGGTCTATAGTAAAAAAAAAAAAAATTAGCTTTGTTTCTTACAAATAATCGCCTATACTATCTAAATTTTTCAAATGTATAATTTAGGTGAAGTCGACTTTAGTTAAAATATTGGGTGGCAGTATACCTTGCCTTGGTTTATTTTTGGAGCATTCTGATTGGTTAATTTATTTTTAACCAATCAAAATATTTGAAAATATAAATATTTTTATAAGGTTTTCATACACAAAATGAACAAAACCGTTTGATTAAAAATAAAGTCGACTTTAAATTTAAAATACTCCTTTATATTAAGGGTCAATAATTTTATAAGTAACGTTTTCATTAATAAATATGAAAAGAAAATAATAATAATAAAATAAGAAGAATACTGATGATGAAATAAGAAGAATTGTAGAAATAAGACTAGAAGAGTTTTATTTGGCTTTGGAAAATAACATTGTGGCCACCATATCTAATGGGCCAAGTGTGATGAAACGGTTTGTTTCCGACAGTCCAGTAGTGGGTGCTTTCTGCTGGAATCATGCAATTCATTTGGCAGTGCTTAGAGTAATTTATGTGAAATCAAATGTTCAAAATTCTGATATTTTTACTTTGAATTCTCACTACACAGACTGAATTTGTACTGAAATAGTGTTTTTTTTAAACAAAAATTACTTATATAGGTGGTTTTCATTAACAATTTTGTTCAAAAATATTTCCCGGGATATGAAAAATTTTGGTACCGTGAGGGTCGAAAAAGTACAATTTTTTTATGTGGTTGGTACAAAATATAAAAACTCATTTCCACCCCTGGCATCGACTATAAACCTATATTATTTTTTTTCGATATTAAGCAAATATGAATACTGGGGGGTTATTATGTAATTCGATTCGAAACGGAAAAGCTTTCGAACAGAATTTTCCCATTGAAAATCAAGTTCCAAAAAACATATTTTAATGGGGCAAAATATTGAAAACGTGTACGGGATAGTTTATCATACACGTTTTCAATATTGTCCCCCATCAAAAACTTTTTTTTTTGGAACTAGATTTTCGATGTGAAAATTCTGTTTGAATGCACTTCCGTTTAGAATCGAATTGCATAATAACCTTCCCGTTTTTCACAAATTAGCTTAAAATCCTGCAATAAGACTGATGTAAAAGTTTATGAATTAGACCATACATAAGTATATAGAGATGTATGGTTAATTCAACTAATTGATTGTTGATGGATTTATAAATTTTTTTATTGGTCCTCTTTTGTTTACTATGTTCGTAAATGATTTTTTTATTAAACTGGATGTTGGGAGGTGTTATCTCTTTGGGTATGCGGATGATATACAAATTTTATTTTGTGATAGGAAGGATAGTTTGGATGTACTTCAAGCGGTGATAAATTATTCAACAAACTTTATTTCAAATTGGATGGTTGATAATTATATATCCATTAATACAATGAAGCCAAAGGCAATGTTATTTTCGACCTCGAACAATTTTATTCAGGATATTTATTTATCTATTAATGATACTAATATTGAGTTTGTACACCATTTATCAATTTTGAGGGTAGTTATTGACTGTAATTTGACATTTGAATATCATATTAGATTTCTTACGTCAAGAGTATTTTTTATATTGAGGAGATTATATAACACGAATCTGATTATTCCAGTTTATGTCAAGGAAAGAATTGTCCATTGTACGATAATGCCACTATTTTTATATTGTGTGGAGGTATTTTCTGGTACTTGGGGTTATAACATTAGGGATATTCAGTTGCTCTTTAACAGAGTGATAAGATATACATATATATTCAGTGCGAATTCGTGAACATATTACACAACACGTTAATCGTTTTCTTGGAACGTCATTTAATGACTTTATTAAAATATGTCTCCTGCTATTAGTACAAATTGCCCGTTGTTTATATTTAATTTCTTTAGATTTACCAGATCCACTAGATCTAATCGTCTAATTCTACCATTCAATACTCCTTGGGTAAGTCGATCTTTTCAAAGGCGTGTGGTCTTGTTGTTTAATGCACTGCCAGCGTTCTTAAGGCATTTCAATTGTACTGATCATACTTATAAAGGGAGGCTTTTGAATAATTTTCAATAACTACAATCTTCTTATCTTTCTGATAATTTTTATTACAACATAGTTCATAATGACAATAGTTCTTTCTTTCTCGTTTAAATTGGGATATCACAAATAATAATTATAATATTTTTTAGAGTAGCAAATAAATATATTTTCTAATCAGGGTTTTATAAATTCTAAATTAAGATTATCTTAAGTGAGTGGAATATTGTAATTTATTAATTGGCCACTAGGCTTTCAAATTACAAAATGATGAATAAATAAAAAAAAAAAAAAAAATCAAATCCTGATGGTTCCTTTAAACGATACAAAGCACGACTTGTGGCTCGGGGTTTCACTCAAGAGTATGGCCTAGATCACGAGGAGACATTTAGTCCAGTTGTGAAGTACGATTCAATATGAATAATACTGGCTATTGCAGTGTCTGAAGGTATGTCAATAAAACAATTTGATATTAAAACAGTATTATTGTATGGTGAATTACAAGAAGACATTTTTATGAGGCAACCAGTTGGATACAATAAAGATCCTAACAAAGTGTTTATGCTTAAAAGAAGTCTATACGGGCTTAAACAAGCACCGAGATGCTTTAACAGAAAATTTTGTAAAATACTTGAAAAATTTTACATGAAAATTAGTCAATCTGATGCATGCGTTTTTTAAAAAATGTCCAAGGATCAAAACTTATATTAGAAATTTATGTGGATGATTGTCTGTTGATATATAATGATGAGAAATTAGCTAATGAATTACTTTTACATTTGAAAAAGAATTTCGAAATAAAAGAATGTAAGATAGATAAATTTCTGGGATTTCAAATGAAAATTTTAAGTTCTGGTTCGTTAGTTTTACATCAATATCAATATGCAGAGAAGATACTTAATAGATTTAATATGAATGAATGTAACAGCGTGTATACACCATTAGAACCTGGTTGGATAACAAATAGTTCAAATGAAAAGTCATATTAGAAATATCCCTACAAGGAGTTAGTTGGATCTTTAATATATCTATCAATTGTAAGTCGACCATATATAGCTTATGCTGTTGGTGTTCTTAGCAGATATATGGAAAATCCAAGTCAAATACATATAAATGCAGCAAACAGAGTTTTGAGATATCTTAAATGAACAATGGATTGTGGTTTAGTATATTCAAGTCAAGAAGAACTTATCTTAAAAACTTTTTCCGATTCTGATTATGCTGCAGATACAGAAAATCGAAGATCAACATCTGGGATGGTAACAAAGTTGGGAAATTGTACTGCAGGATGGAGATCACAACAACAACGCAAGGGTTGCATTGTCAACTACAGAAGCTGAATATATTGCAGCATGTGAAGCTGTAAAGGATATAGTTTGGGTGAAACGTGTTCTGAATGAAATCTCAGATAAAGTTGAATGTAATTATTTGTACCTGGATAATTAAAGTAAAATTAAACCTATTAAAATATAAACTTATTATCACAGAAGAACGAAACACATTGATGTGAAATAACACTGTATACGGGAAAAATTTAATGATGCAGAATTTCAACTAAATTTTGTAAATACAAAGGAGAAATTGGCAGATTTTTTAACTAATCCGCTTTCTAAACCTATTTTTGAATGTTTGAGAAATTTGTTAAATGTTTTGTCAAATACTTTATAGTGTTATTTATATTTTGGGTTTTTTCTTATAATATTTATATAATTTACATTTTTACATAATTTAGAAGCATTTACATAATTTAGAAGCAAAGAGTTTAGGAACTTCGTTCCTTTTCTACTTAGATATATAAATATATTTTTTTAATTTATGAAATTTATGTACATTATTATTAAACGGAAGGAAAATATTTACAAAAACCTTTATGAAGCAGAGGTATAAGATAAAAATGAGATAAAGTAGATAAAATTATGATGAGATCAGTTCATTGATATGTACATGTTGTAAGAGTTGGAATCTTCCATTAAAATTTAGAGTCAATCTTTCGATTTTATCCAGAACGAGTTCAAAGCCAGCGAGACTATGTAGGCGTCGGGTGGAATAGTGCCATGGTAGCTTAAATATAATTTTAAGTAGCTTATTTTGTGCTACTTGGAGTTTTCTTGTATGACATTTTGCAGACGTGTACCAAACTGGAGCACAGTAAAACATTATGGGGTGGAATATAGATTTGATGATGAGTTTTTATTGTCTATGTTCATTTCCGACTTTCTGTTTATAATTGGGTACATTATTCTAATAATTTTGTTCATTTTGTCTACTACATAGGGAATATGATTATTATAATTAAGCTTTGTATCAAGCATTACGCCCAAGTATTTGACGTTGTTTTCCCATGGAATATCATGGTTCATGAAACGAGGTAAACTCTGGGGTATAAAACAAGACTTACGTTTTCTTGTAAAATAAATAGCCTGCGTTTTTTTCAGGGTTAACCATAATCTTCCATTTATCAAAATAATTACTCAACCCAGTAAGAGCAGACTGCAAGTTTGTAATAATATCAGCTGAATACACATCAGAACTAAGAATTGATGTATCATATGCAAATATAGACGTAATGCAATTGGAAAATGTTGGAATGTCAGCAGTAAAGATGTTGTAAAGAACTGGCGATAGGCAAGAACCTTGGTTTTTTGTGTATTACAAATTGTAAGATTTAGGGAGAGTGTTGATGTAAATGTTTAATTTGTATATACTGTAGTTACTTGTTTGTTTTTATTTTGGATAACTTTGTCAAAACGAAACATCATGGAAATTCTTGTAATCAAAAATTTTCACTTTACTTCATTCTTTTAAATAAATTCTACCTACAAGCAACAAATATTAACAATAAGAACATTCATACAGCTTGTTGTTTCGCCAAAATTCATCAAACGGTTATTTGCCTAAGTACTACTTCAATAAATTAACCCACAAAAAGATAATATACAACAACAAATATTAGCTCTGTTCGGGTACTCAACATTGGGATCCCGCGGGATCCCAATTTTAACAAAAAGCGTTTTCTTACTGCACAATTGGGAAAATGAGAGCTGTCATGAGAGAGTAATATTCTTGTTCTTCTTGCACGAAAAATCACAGACTTTTTTTCGTGTAAATTTGGGTAAATTGTTTTTATCAGATGTTATATCATCAGTTGGGTTCAACTAGTTCAGTTGAACTATTCACTAATTTGAACCAAAGACCTAGTTAACAACTAATAGCTTTTTTAGTTCAATCACTCATTTCATTCATTCAGAAAATATGTTTATCATTTATAAAAATTAGTATAAAAGTTGCAAAAGTTTATCGGTTATGTTACAACTCCATAAAATCACCGACAATTTTTTGAAGACGCTTGTTAAAATGTGTTAAAGAGATAAATATGTAAATAATACAAAGCTTTTGTGTAATATTTAAATCTTTACCAAATTTAATAAAGTACGTATTCCTTTTTGTAAATAGAAATGCCTAAAAAGGAAATTTTTATTAAAATTTTTGATTTAAAAAGGGGTTTAACTAGAAAAGCTATCTAGATTTTTACAACAAATTGAACAAGAACTAGAAAGAGCGTTCACCAAAACGAACTATAATGCACAAATCTATTGACGTTTGTTTTCCGGGCTTCAAATATGGTTTTTCGCGTTCGTTTACTGTTGGGCATTTTTGTCACTTCGAGAGAATATTTCTTGTTAACTCTCATTTTACCGAACTTTACCCAAAAAGTAAAGAAACAGACCTATTAGCTACTGTCTATTAAATTAGAGTGATTAAATTAGAATGCAACCCTTTACAATTACTACCAAATTAAACCTGATATATTTACATGGCATGTTTTGTTGAACTACAGGTTTTTCTTTGCGTGTATATTAAATTTGCGTGGAAATAAATTTTATACACTTTTCACGTGAAACTCACTATAGTAAAAAATAATTTTTTTTATATGGAGTATAACAGTTTTTTCACGTGAAATCAAAACAACTTACTGTGCTTAAGGTTGGTTATATGATTGAAGAGTTCCGTAAAAAACTACCTTCGGATTTGAAACTAGTTAAATTCGACATAAAAGATTGTCAGCAGAGTGTTCAACAAGTACACAAGTGACCAACAGCAAGATGCACGAGCTTGAGGGTTTTAACAATATACTGCAGACATTTAAATCGTTGTGAGATTCTTATTGGTGGGCTACCTACCGCAATTAAAAACTTAAGGGAATCTGTTATCAAAATTGCCAGATTTTATTGTGTCCCCCTTCAGCAATCTGATATACAACATACTGTTGCTACATTGTTAATGGCAAAAAGATTTGTGAAATTAATTCTATTCATCAAAGGGACAGGACACCATTATGGGGAATTATTTTAAATTTAATACTGATAAAAAAATTTTATATGTGAAAGATGTTATTGATGATGTCGTCACAGACAAAAATAACCATAATACTGAAATTAATGAACGTATTATCATTAGTGATCACTAGGGCAAGGAATTCCATGCAATGCATGTTTTTTCTCGATAGTCCAAAACTAATGTAGACTAAACATTTGTCCGAATCATCAAATTTAGAACAAAATGGCATCGATTTGTACTTGCATATTTTGTCATAAATGCATGTTTTTGCATATTTTGACTTTAAATGCATTTTTGGTGTCTTTTTAATGCATATTTTGTGCTTTTTAATGCATATTCGTGCATATTGTTCATTTTTAGTAGCATTTTTTATTTTGTAAAAAAATATAAAAAATTGATACGTTTTCATATTTTGATTCAATCAAAATAAACATTCTTAAAACTTTATTGACCTATGGGCAGAGCTTTGAAGAATTAATTCCTTAATTCAATTTTTCAATTCTGAATTAAAAATTCGATGAATTAATTCACTAAGCAACATATACTGAATGGAATTAATTCATATTTGCTTTCGTTCGATTTATTTTGTTACGAATTAATTCAATTGCAATAGCTCTTTTTATTAAATCAAGTGAATTAATTCAGTAAACACGTTAAATTTTATAAATCGAACTGAAAAAAAGTGAATTAATTCCTTACTGAATTAATTCACTACTGAATTCGTTCAATTTCATTTTCATTCAGTGAATTAAAAAAAAATAAAATTACGTTCAGTGAATTAAAAAAAAATAAAATTACGTTCAGTGAATTAAAAAAAAATAATAAGTTCACTGAATTGAAAAAAAATAAAATAAGTTCACTGAATTGAAAAAAAATAAAATAAGTTCACTGAATTCAAAGCCTGTTTTCTGCCGTCCAGTAGAAGAAAACAATAATGTACAAATAAAAGTTTTAAATAAGCAATTTTACAGCGTGTGCTAGTAACAAATTAGAAACCGGATGCTTTTTATCAACCTACATGATTCAAAAATAAAGCCTTTTACTATTAAAAATAAAAACTTTACAGATATAGATAAATTTGGAAAAAAATATAACTATTAATTTTTCAAACTAGTTATATATTTTCCATTTTTAAGTTCATGAAATTCCTTGCCCTAGTGATCACCTAACGCCAAATGCAAACAGACTTGTAATTTTGTGCCGTGACTTAAAAAACAAGGGAGACATTTTGAAATTCACGCACATAAATCATACTTGGGAATTTTACATTGGCATTGAAATTTAATTGGCATTACTTGATCTGATTGCCAATGCCAAAAAATTTCATTACCATTCAATGACAAATGAATTTTTTTTCAATTGGCATTGATTAAAACAATGGTAATGAAATGTACACCCAATGGTAATGAAATGTACACCCAATTTTAATAAAATGTACACCCAATGGTAATGAAATGTACACATAATTGAAGAAAAAACATTGTATACAAAAAAATTGTTTTATAAAAAGGAAATTAGAGCTATAAACATTATAAATATTCGCTATTTTATCAAGTGTACTGCTGTTCACTCTTCTTTTAACACTGGTTAGTCTACATGGATCAGCCTGTAGTAATGTAAACTTGACGAAATAGCGAATATAATACGCGAATTTTTATTTTTTTTTTCTTAATTTGTTCTTTTATTAAAACATGAAAACAAATGCTTTTTTCATCAATTATAATTGGGCATTTAGGCATTGCACAATGCCAATTGAAAAAAATTTCATTGGCATTAATCAATTGTAATGCCAACAAATTTCATTGGCATTGGTCAATTGTAATGCCAATGAAATTATCAATTAATTGGTCCATTCAATTAACTAGTCCCAAGTATGACATAAATACTGATACACCAAAATTCAGGATGACTTTTGAAGATAAATCGGTTAAGAGGAAAAAATAAAAAAAAAATAATTAAAAAGTGTGGGATATGCAGCAGTGAACGACCTTCATGCAGGAAGTTGATGGTTCGAGATCGTCTACATAGTAATGAGATGGTTGTTGATTAGTTTACTTCAAGAATTTTATTTATGACATAACTGTGTGTATTTGTAATTGATAGTTTGTTTCTTTAAAATTTATATTTTGATTTCCCTAGTAAAATAATTTTTATGTAATCATTTATGATTTTATACAACTATATCTCGTGGAGTATTGTGAAATGTATATTTTTATATGTCCGGAAGAGCAAAGTTTATAGAATTGTTCTTATTTTTTGTGCTTTTAAATATATTTACCTGCAATTTTGAGTTTATTTTTTTGATTTTCTAGAATTTGTATTATAGATTTGTAGAATTGAAGGTTTTGAACGCACAAAAGTTTTATAGTGCATTAAGGCGTGTAATTTTAGAACAGAGGAACTTATTACGCATTTTTTGTAATCGAAAGGAATAAAATGTTTTTTTTATTAAAATATATTTTTATATTACAATTACTGCAAAAAGCAGTAATTTTTACCTATCTGTCAGTTATTAAGTTTTTTTTTTTTTGTAAAAAAAAATTTTAATTATTTGTCAAATAGGTATGTATTTTTCCGAACTTGTTCGCTGTTTTTAGTGCATTTCTACAGTTACAAATTGCTGCATTTTTTAGTTTTTTGTTGCATTTTTGATTGTTTATGTCTTTACTTTGGCTACATTCTTGTTGGACTCTACCAACACACTTTTTTTTTTGAGTGCATAATTTTTATTCTTGTGCCAAAATAAATTTTCCCCCATAAAAATGTTTTGAACTATTATATCAGTACCCCCTCCTTTTTGTTGGAGCACATTATTTAATTAAAACTAAATTCAAGCCTTGACGCTGGAAAACAATTTTTAAATTTAACGTGATTTTAAGTAGCGTCTTATTAAAATTATGAAATATATTGACAAAATACCAACCTTAAACATGTATCGTCGATCATTTTCATCATTTAAATGTTGTTCGTTAATGGCAATTTCTGAGTCAAGATTTTTTAACAGAGACTGTAAATCTCGTACGGTAAAAGCATTTGAAGCATCCAAAAGGGGTGATGGCGAAACACTACGTTGTTGAATTTGAGAAGACGTTGAAGATGATGATGAATGGTCCGATCCATTCTCCTCGGCCCTAACGGATGCCACTGCACCTCCGTCCGTTGAATTGGCAGCTTCATTTGCTTTAAGAAGTTTCTGTAACGTGCCAGACACTATGGCCTGATTGGTGCGCAACATCTTCAATTTATGCGTTGTAGCTATACGACGATCTGGCACGACAGCCATTAAATTAAAACGAATATCCTGTTCTCCAGTGGCAATGCCTAAACGGTCGGCCATTACACGTCTGAATTTGTCCGTCCAATCTTCACATTCATCCCAACCACCATGATCCATGGGATATGGCTTCAGGCCGTCAAGCTCGAAGAGATGACCATTAATGGGAACAAAGCTTACAAAATGAAATGCTTCCCCTGTAAAGCGACCAGTGGCTACACCAGAACCGGCATTTCGCTCAAGGAGACGTCTTGCTTGCGGCATGGCGTGGGAGTTGTGGGCACAGGCCAATTCTGGAGTATTACCAATAGCCCAACCTTTATTTTCTGGTGACATACCCTTCGTGTGACCTTTAAGGCGACCCAAAGTGTCCCCCAGGTGTAAATCGGTCTCACAACAATTGAGCAGCACCGAGAGTAAAGCATGTGTAGCACAACTATTTGGAACTACCTGCTGGGCAAAGAATATGTTAGAGACAGCCTCATCATCCTTCACAAATATTTCTGCTGTTGTTTCAACAATTTTCCGACGTGCTCGTCGCTCCTCGATCCAACGAAATAGAAAAATAAAACCAAAAACTGGACCCTCAATGGGTTTTTGAAGATCATAGACTTCTTCCACTTGAACGCCATTAACTCCAAAATCTTCTAGCAGCAGAGTAAACAAACCAGGATCCGATTCTAATTCCAGCCAACCTTCCGTAAGACGATTTATATCCACTGGCATTTTATTTGAGGGCATTCTATATACTAGCGGCAGTATAGTATTTATTTTTCAAAAAATCGCGGAAGAACAGGCATCCATTTTTTAAACCTGTGTTATTCTTGAGTGAAGAGTTGTAAAAGTATTGAGTACAGGGACGGCAAAGATGGTACAATTGTATTTTTTTGTACATGTTGACATTCGTTGGTAGAGTTTTGAAATTTCGATACTTTTTGAGTACTCAATACTTTTCAATTGAGTACTCGATACTACTCAATACTTTTAACGGTTTTTTTGAATTTAAAAATAAAAATGTTATGAATTCGTATTTATTAGGAAAAATAATAACAATTCAAATACACGTGTTAAATAACTATTGTTACTTACATTTTAATTAATTTAAAATATTTTAAATAAATTAATTAAATAATTATTCCCAAAAATTCGTTACAAATTTCTTTGCTGCACAAATAGAGTTGTATTTTCAGAGTTGTATTTTTAGAGTACTATTTTTAGAGTTGTATTTTCATTTGAAAAATACCAAGGTTGGTTACCGTTATCGATATAATGCCGTTAACGCTAAAATACCGTTTCAAATTGAATACCGTTACCGTTATCGATACCTCTAAAAAAATTTCTAAATACCGTTATCGTTACCGATACCGTTCTTTTTATGGGTTGTTTCCGGTATTTTACCGGTATTTATTATTTTATATAAAAATTACAATTTTTTTATTTTATAATCTTGTGGTTTTTTTACAAAAAATTTATAGATAATAATTTTACTTATTAAAACTACCAGTATTGAATTTATAGCTTAAAATCTGTATTTTCAGTACTTAACATAATTTTTTAACATAATTTTTAATAGCGGTACGTACCGGTATTGCTGTTTCGATAACGGTATACCGTTACCGAAACACTCTTAAATACCGTTACCTTTATCGTTACCTAAACAAACGAAATCTGATACCGTTACCGTTACCCTTGCCGTTATTCGTTTCGGTAACCAACCTTGAAAAATACACATTTGTACGGAAAATTGGATCTTTAAAAGTATTGAGTAGTACCGTTTTAGTATTGAGTACTCAAATAACTGCCAGTATTGAGTACTCAGTACCGGAATACTCAATACTTTTACAACTCTATTCGTTGGTACGATGGTACTACCGTGATCAGTGTTGCCATTTCAGTGCTTTTCGAGTATTTTTTGGTGCTTTTTTCCTTCCCATACCCGGTGATTTTTTACAAATACCCGTTTAAAAAAAGCGGGTATTTACAGTGCTTTTTCAGATTTCTGGCAGTGCTTTTAGTACTTTTTGTACAGTTTATATTTTTGGTATTTGTTCTGGTTTTTTCAATTTTTCTTCAATTTTCTGTCAAAGTTGAAAAAATTATACGAACTATACAAAAAATACATTTTTTCACAATGCTTGTAGTACAATTTTAAATAGCAACTTCGTTATATTTAAACTTGAAAATTTTAAAATATTAATTTGGTGCTTTTTTACAAATTTTACAAAGCAAAAATGTGTTTTGAAATTCTTGACTTAAATTTTTCAAAAAATTTATATCGTGCTTTTTTACCCCATTTTTGGTAAATTTTTACCCTTCTTACCCGTTTTCACAATGCTCAGGGTGCGTTCCTGCCCCTTCAAGAGTTGGCAACACTGACCGTAAAAGTATTGAGTATTCCGGTACTGAGTACTCAATACTGACTGTTTTTTTGAGTGGGCCACAAAGTTCAAAGCATTGAATAGGTTTTTCCACAAGCGTTTATAACGTGATCTGACCAGGTTAATGTGTTATTAAATATGTCTGTTCCCGTACTTTACCGAAGTTACACAAACTAGCCCAAAGGCGTTCCCGTACTCAAAATTGTGTGTAAATTGTTGTTGTCTGGGCTGTTTTGGGATCCCGTGGGTACCCGCGGTAACGTACGGGAACGAACATAATATTACACCTAAATTTTTAGCTTTTTTTAACGATTTCTATTTTCTGATCATTAATATAAACGTTGGGAATTTCAACTACTTTCTGTGTTCTCTTACGAAGTAAAATGCATTTTGATTTTTACAGAAGCCCAAAAAGAAACTCGTAAGTCATCATTTAATTTTTGCGTGCAATCTTCGATTTTCCCCTTTTTACTACTAATGTATAATTGCAAATCATCATTCTGAAATTGCAGTGTATCAGTTGATCTGGCAAATCATTCGCATAAATCGAAAAAAGAAGAGGCCCGAGAATAGAACCATGAAGTACACCCCCAGCGACGGGGAGTAAAAGCTCAATTAGCCATACGTAACGTGACGAATCCGCTGATTCAACCTAAAATAATGAGTAAAAAAGAAATAGACTGTCAGCTATGCTCTTTTAACTCATTAGATTTTCCATAAGGACACTCGTCACGTTACGTCCACGTATAGCTAATTCTACCTAAATTTGATTTTATTGACGAGTTGATTTCTACTCAAGAAATATTTTTACGGACTCTTTTACGTCACGTTAGCTGTCCGTAATTAACGTATCCGTCAAAGCTTGTACGTATACGGAACATTAACGGACCGCATAAATGGTATTTTTTTATTTATTTATTTTTATTTTAATAAAAACTAAATTATTGAATGGAATTAATTCATATTTGCATTCGTTCGATTTATTTTGTTACGAATTAATTCAATTGCAATAGTTCTTTTTATTAAATCAAATGAATTAATTCACTGGTGAACACGTTCAATTTTATAAATCGAACGGAAAAAAGTGAATTAATTCCTTACTGAATTAATTCACTACTGAATTCGTTCAATTTCATTTTCGTTCAGTGAATTAAAAAAAAATAAATTTACGTTCAGTGAATTAAAAAAAAAATAATAATAAGTTCACTGAATTGAAAAAAAATAAAATAAGTTCACTGAATTCAAAGCCTGTTTTCTGCCGTTCAGTAGAAGAAAACAATAATGTACAAATAAAATTTTTAAATAAGCAATTTTACAGCGTGTGCTAGTAACAAATTAGAAACCGGATGCTGTTTATCAACCTACATGATTCAAAAATAAAGCCTTTTACTATTAAAAATAAAAACTTTACAGATATAGATAAATTTGGAAAAAATATAACTATTAATTTTTCAAACTAGTTATATAGTTATATTTTTTTTCCAAATTTATCTATATCTGTAAAGCCCAAATTAGTTTGGAAGTATCGTAAAAAAAGTATCGTATCATTCACATAATGAATAAAAAGAGTATGAAAAATAAAAATATTGTATTTTTTATCTTTTTCTTGTGCATAGAATTAAATGTCAAGTAATAAAATAGAAAATTTCTATTTTCATCAGAACTTTTTTACGATTTTACTTGACAACAGTTTCAATGCATAGAAAAAAGATAAAAATATATTTCTATATTATTTTAACACATTGAATTGATTACAGATACGTTTTTTTACTTTACGATTAGACTAATGAAGCCTTAAAGTTTTTATTTTTAATAGTAAAGGTAAAGATTGCTTATTTAAAACTTTTATTTGTACATTATTGTTTTCTTCTACTGAACGGCAGAAAACAGGCTTTGAATTCAGTGAACTTATTTTTTTTTTTAATTCAGTGAACTTATTTTATTTTTTTTCAATTCAGTGAACTTAATTTTTTCTTAATTCACTGAATGTAATTTAATTTTTTTTTATTTCACTGATTGAATTCAGTGGTGAATTAATTCAGTAAGGAATTAATTCACTTTTTTTCCGTTCGATTTATAAAATTGAAGGCGTTCACCGGTTTCATTTGATTTAATAAAAAGAACTATTGCAATTGAATTAATTCGTAGCAGAATAAATCGAACGAAAGCAAATATGAACTAATTCCATTCAATATATGGTGCTTAGTGAATTAATTCATCGAATTTTTAATTCAGAATTGAAAAATTGATTAAGGAATTAATTCTTCAAAGCTCTGCTTATCCTTTATAAAAATTTAATAAAATTGAGTTTGTTTAAAATTAAGAACGTTTTTTTATATTTTTGTAAATTTTTTCAATAATACCGGTATTAATGTTTCGGTATCGGTTATACCGATACCGAAATGATTAAAATACCGATACAAATAAAAAATCGATACCAATACCGTTATTCGTTTCGATTGCCAACCTTGCTAAAAATCCAACTTTAAATTGACTAGCACATCCACATATAAAAGAATTAATGGCTTATATGATATATATCGCAATTAATATTGTTGTAAGTGCTAAAACGATCGGATTATCCGTTTGGTTTCTAAATCACTTTTAGCTCCAAAAATCTATGAAAAGCTACAAAATTTAACCTAAAATGGGTCTGGACAGCAAACTAATAGTACGATCCATTTAGCACTTACCTTAATAGTATCAGCGATATATACCAATCACGCAGCACTGCAACTAATTATTTCTCAAACTGCGGATGTGCTCTTCAAGAAATATCAAATTTCAAGTTGTTCACGCATAGAGATGAAGAGATTATTATTGTCATATTTTCTTTATTTTTGAAGGCACACTTATTAATTTGATCTCAATTTGTTTGTTTACTTGTCAGTTATGTAAGTATCAAAAAATTTTCAATTGCGTTGAGTCTGAAAGCGCAAAACTTAAAAATGTCTGAAATTACTCTTTATTCAAAAAACAGAGTTACATATTTTAAAGAACTACCATTTGTTCCTAATTGAGGGCACCTATTTTTTCAACAAGTGGGAGATTTTCTAATATCATAATTATTATCCACCAAAGGTTTTGGGCGATTTCCTTTTATGCTGAAAAAGTTATAATCAAAAGAGTTGAAAAACTCTTGAAAGTTACAAGCAAAATTAGGGTAAATTAGGGTACTTTTCAATTGAGTAAAGCACATTAACAGTATAGATATTAAAATTTAAGATGTCCGCCTGATTAAATTCGTTGCCTCGAAAATGCTGAAACCATCAAAAATATATTATTAAAATGGTTTAAATCCCGAGTTACATGGAATCGCCCGATTCTGTAGATTTGCCCATATAAATGGAATTAGATTTCAGTTATTAATTTACATTAATAGCAATCATACTTTAATGTATGTAGCCAACAGCGATTTAAATCTCTATAATCGTTTGTTGCATAATATGTAACTAAAAACATAAGCTGCACGATAATTTATTGATTATTATAGAACATTGTTAAAACTCCAGAATTTTAATTTTTATCGAACAATATCTTAAGCAGGGCCACCACGATTTATATATTCCATTTCATCAGCACTAATAGGTTTGCGAGCAAAACGGGGAGGCAATTCCCAATCCTCAATTACATAGGAAGACTGTAAGAGTAAACAAAAATAAAAATTACAATTTTTATTTGTTAGCTTATGGGGGAAATATAATTAAAAGTTAACAGGATGCAAGTTAGTAAAATGCAATTACATAGCAGGGTTCCACGGTATGTGGAAGGGCAGAACTCGCCTGATTTGTACCAGCTGCGCCTGTTTGTGCATTAGCACCATTACGAAATTTGATTAGTGGAACACGTTTTGCGCCAACTCTTGTTACCAATGTACGGAATACCATAATCTCTTTGGTTCTTTTTCGGCTGTGGAAAAGCTATTTAATTAAACCCAACTCCTCCGTAAAATATAATGTTGACAACTCAGTGTTGCCACTCTTTGAATAATTATTCAAAAACGGGACTGTTTACACATTCTTTGGATAATTTTTAATAATGACATTTTTCTGTAGTTTTTGTGTAATTTCACTTTTTAGAGAAATTTTCGTAAATTTCATAAAAATCAGTCGATATTTAATGTAGACTAAATGAGTTTGCCTGTGAAACATTTACAAGATCATTCTCAAATGTAGCGCGAGATTGAAATTTGGGTTTGTTATGATTGTGACTTTTTAATGACTGAATAGAAACTAGTAATAATAGTAGACAAAACTTTTGTAAATATAAAACAGTGTGGCAGAATGGAAAATATATTGAGATAATTCAGCAACTCACTACTTAAGGCTGAAGGGCGGATTATGGGACCGTAAACGTAAATGTGATGTAACTGTACCGTGCCGTAGCTAAAAAGTACACTTATAGATTATCGTAAACGACATTACTATTTAGCATCTATTTCATGTGGTTTTATATTTTATTCTAAAATTTGCCATTTATTTGTTAATTTTTATTCCTTATTTGTTGTTTGAATCAATTTTCTTTATTCAATTTCATATTTTTTCCGACTAAAATTATTCAGCTGTTTCGATGCCGGATAGAAAATTCTGATTTCAACAGAATGATCCGGCAAGTTCGTTTACATTTACGTGTTGGTAACCATTCGTATACATTTCTTCTTGTGGTATCGGAACAGCTGATTCGTTACAGATACTCAAGGCTGAGTTACCCAATCGTAAACATATCTGTAACGAATCAGCTGTTTCGAAACCTCAAGAAGAAATGTATACGAATTTTACAGCGTGTGCTAGTAAAAATGAACAAATTAGAAACCGGATGTTGTTTATCAACCTACATGATTCAAAAACAAAGCCTTTTACGATTAAAAATAAAAACTTTACAGATATAGATAAATTTGGAAAAAATATAACTATATAACTAGTTTGAAAAATTAATAGTTATATTTTTTTTCCAAATTTATCTATATCTGTAAAGTTTTTATTTTTAATAGTAAAAGGCTTTATTTTTGAATCATGTAGGTTGATAAACAGCATCCGGTTTCTAATTTGTTCAGTTTTACTAGCACACGCTGTAAAATTGCTTATTTATTGTTTTCTTCTACTGAACGGCAGAAAACAGGCTTTGAATTCTGTGAACTTATTTTATTTTTTTTTTAATTCAGTGAACTTATTTTATTTTTTTTTCATTTCAGTGAACTTATTATTTTTTTTTTAATTCACTGAACGTAATTTTATTTTTTTTAATTCACTGAACGAAAATGAAATTGAACGAATTCAGTAGTGAATTAATTCAGTAATGAATTAATTCACTTTTTTTCCGTTCGATTTATAAAATTGAACGTGTTCACCAGTGAATTAATTCATTTGATTTAATAAAAAGAACTATTGCAATTGAATTAATTCGTAACAAAATTAATCGAACGAAAGCAAATATGAATTAATTCCATTCAATATATGGTTCTTAGTGAATTAATTCATCGAATTTTTAATTCAGAATTGAAAAATTGAATTAAGGAATTAATTCTTCAAAGCTCTGGGGAACATTCCATTCCACATGGCCATTTTTTTTAGCGATGTTACTGTTTTTGATGTATTTAGTTCATTGATAGCAGTCACGCTATCAGGAGCTTTTGTAATTACGCACTTGAGAAAATGAAAATGACGACAATTATAAATAATGAAAACTGCATTAATTTTATAAATGAATATATTTGCGAGAATTATGGGACATAAAATGTGATAACTAAAAAAATAAAACTAAAAAAACAGCAGCATATGGAAAACTAACAATTAACAAATTAATTAATTTGATTTTCTTCTGCCCATATTTCATGTGATCAGTTCTACAAACAAACAAAAATGATTTTTAGTTTGACGTTTTGTTGTCGTGTGTGCATCGTCTGTATAAAAAATGAAAAAAAGTAGAAACAGATGTTCTGTCACGAATGTTCCCCAGTGTGTGGGCAGCTTAAAGGAGTTTTTGTACCTAATTTCGTAAAACACTTGGGTGAAGTGAAGGGAACTTTCAATGTAAATTGTTTTTGTAACACAAACAATTTCTATAGAAATAACGCAACACTTCACCGAAGTGTTTTAGAAAATTACCCCATTTTACTCAAAAATTTCTTTAATATGTTCATAAGAAGTGTTATAAACTTGTAAATAATGAAGAATTTTACGATTAAGCTGCAAATAATGAATCCCGATTTTCATTGAATTAATATTAGTGTTACCGCCGCCACTGTATATTTCTTTATTATTTTATATTTGTTTTACATATTCACATACATATATACATATGCAGACTTGTTTACGGTATGAATTTTGTATTAACTTTACATATTGCTCTATTAGTTTATATTGCTTAATAACGGTAGTGTCAATTTTTTGTAAATCATTTAAGATGAGAAAATACCAAACAATCAGTCAGTTCATTTTTTATCGTACAGCAAACAAATTGTTTTAAAGTTTGCCACCGAATAAACGGGATATTCAAGAATAAACTGAATATTAAAACTAACAAAATTTGTTTTTATTTAAATGAACTCAACAATTCTTTAAAACAATTTTCGTTAAATAAAATAAAAATTTTTGTCGTGGTGAAAAATTAATTAAGCACATTTAATTAGAGCAAATTATTCGTGTTTCAAATTAGACTAAATAATGTCGGAAACAGATTTTAATTGCAATAAATGTGAATTAAAAGACACCGATCGTATGGTGCAATGTGATTCTTGCGATAAGTGGTTCCATTTTGAGTGTGTCGGGGTAGAATCCAACGTTGCTGATGTAAGCTGGAGTTGTTCAAATTGCCATGAACAATCCATGGCTTTAACGAACGTGTCCAAAGTTATGCAGCAAATGCCGCCTGTCAACACAACCGCCGATTTTTCCGCCGGGACACAAGCTACATCGTCACCTCCACCAACGAAGCAAACGGATACCGGCCATGACAAAGGTGCATATAAAAAAGCACGTCAACCAGGTTTGAATAATCATGGCCGTAGCAATACAACAAATACAATAACGGTGTCTCAAAAAACCGTAGTACCACCAAAAACGACGCAGCCAACGGGCTTGCAAAATAATGAGCAAATACAACGCCATTTTGATAAAAGTAATGTACCCAACACGTCTGAGTACAACTTGTCCTCTCAAACACAGTTGCAGCTACAAATGCTGGAAGAAGAAAAAGAGTTTCAACGTCAGTATTTGGAAAGGAAATATAGGATCCTTTCTCAAGGTGATCCAACACAAGGTTCGTGTTCCATCTCAAATGCCTTTTCGTCGCTTCAGCCAACAGCTGCACAAATTGCTGCCAGACAGGTAATACCTAAAGCATTGCCAAATTTCGATGGAAATCCAGAAGATTGGCCACTTTTCATCAGTAACTACAGAAATAGTACAGAGTTAGCCGGTTACAGTGATGGTGAAAATTTAATGCGTCTTCAATCGTGCCTCCGTGGTCGTGCTAAAGAACTTGTAAAAAGCAAATTACTAATTCCATCGATGGTGGGCGAAATAATTCAAACTTTGGAAATGTGTTTCGGCCGTCCAGAGCATATACTTGACAACATGATAGAGAAAGCAATAAAAATTCCTCCTTTAAAGGACAAGCTGGATAGTATTATTGAATACGCTCTAACTATCCAAAATATTTGCTCTACAATGGAGGCGTGTAAGATGGTGGCACATTTAAATAATCCTATGCTCGTAAAAACTTTGGTCGATAAATTACCAAATAATCAAAAACTGAATTGGGCTATGCATCCAAAAAATGAAAAGGTCCCTATTGTTAAAATTTTCAGTGACTGGATTTATAACATAGCAGCCGCTGCTAGCCAAGTTGTGTCCCCTGCAGCCATTAAAAAGGGCGCATCGGTGAATATTCATCAACAAACTATCACAACAAAGCCGATGTGTTTTTCGTGTAAAAGTGAAGACCATAAAATCCAAGTTTGTGGTGAGTTCCAGTCATTGAATTTAGACGCCAAGTGGGACTTGGTGAAGAAAAATAAATTATGCCGCCAGTGCCTAAACCTTCATCGCCGGAAGTGTTTCTCAAATAAAAAGTGTGGTATTAGTAATTGTACAGCGAAACATCACCCCTTGTTACACAAATATATAAATTCAACACCAGAACGAAGTGAAGTTGTCAATGCTCATAGCGATGAAGAGGTTTCGCGTTTCAGAGTACTACCAATCCGTGTTTATTATAATGGTGGCTCTACAGAAACGTATGCGTTTTTAGACGAAGGCTCGTCAGTGACTCTAATAGAGCAGGAATTTTCTAATAAATTGGGGCTGAAAGGTAAAAGTGAACCACTAGAGCTGCGATGGACTGGTGACACTACACGCTCTGAAGACGACTCAGTGAAGTTTAATATAGAAGTATCCAATGTTCAAGCTGAATCCCGATTCACTCTATATGATGTCCGTACTGTACGTAATCTTGGTCTGCACGCGCAGTCTCTGAATTTCGATGACATCGCCAAGGCTAACCCATACCTCAAAGGTTTGAAAGTGCAGTCGTATACAAATGCCAAGCCAATGATTTTAATTGGACTCAACAATTGGAGAGTGGCAGTCCCTTTGAAGATAAAAGAAGGTGGGCGTGGTCAGCCGATTGCAACGAAAACTCGTTTAGGCTGGGCCTTGCAGGGCGGTGGTAAAAATTCCGGACCATCTGGTTCATTAAATATTCATACATGTGAGTGCGAAAAAAGTTACAAGCTGCTGCATGATGAAGTGAAGGAGTATTTCGCCCTGGAAGTGTCTCAAGAGAAGAATATTTTATCGGCCGACAACGAAAAGGCCATGAAGATTCTCCAAAGTACAGCTGTAAAAATAGATAAACAATTTGAAGTGGGTTTGCTTTGGAAAAATGAGGTAGATCAGTTGCCCGAGAGTTACGAGGTCGCATGTCACCGTTTAAAGTGTCTTCAAAAGAAGTTCCATAAGGACCCCCAGTTACAGCAAACAATGCAAGAGGAAATTGATAAACTAACTTCTAAAGGTTATGCACGAAAGATATTGGACTCTGAAAAATTTCGTATAAAGGTCGTATCTGGTATCTTCCCATTTTTGTTGCTCTCAATCCAAACAAACCTGGTAAAGTTCGCCTAGTCTGGGATGCAGCGGCAAAGTCGCATAATACTTCTCTCAACGATTTTTTAATTAGTGGCCCTGATTTATTGACATCACTTTTTAATATTTTGATCGAGTTTCGAGTAGGGAAAATAGCAATTTGTGGTGACATAGCCGAAATGTTTCATCGTATAAATGTGAGAGACGAAGACATGCACGCTCAACGATTTTTGTGGCTCGAAAATAGCTGTAAATCTAAGCCGTGTGTGTACGTGATGAAAGCTCTGACCTTTGGCATAAGTTGCGCACCTTGCATCGCACATTTTGTTCGGAATAGGAATGCAGACGAATTTTGTGACTTGTACCCTCGAGCTGTCAAATCAATAAAGCAGTACCACTATATGGATGACTTTATCGACAGTGTGGATTCCGAAGAAGAGGCGATAGAATTGGCAACAACAGTTAAAAATATTCACGCTTCAGGTGGCTTCCATATGAGAAACTGGGCTACAAATTCTCTTCTTGTAAGACAACAATTATGTGGTGATGGATCAGCAGCGACGAATTTGTTTGGAGCTACAGAGAAAATTCTTGGTATGTATTGGGAATCCAATAACGACGTTTTTCAATATAATTCTAGATTCTTGAGACTCCGAAGGGATGTGTTCCAGGAAAATGTGGTTCCAACTAAAAGAGAAGTCCTACAGGTGCTTATGTCTATATTCGACCCATTAGGTTTCGTCTCACATCGTACCATCGCCCTAAAAATGCTTCTACAAGACATATGGCGATCGGGAATAAAATGGGACGAAGAATTAACTGAGGAACTAAAGCTCAAGTGGTCTTCGTGGCTATCTAATTTAGCAAAAATATCATCCATCATCATTCCACGATGCTATTCAAAGTTGCCAAAAACAACAATAAATGTGCAGCTGCACACATTCGTAGATGCCGGGGAAAATGCATACGCCGCTGTATGCTATTTTAGGATACAAAATAATGGTGACGTTGACGTTAGTATTGTGGCAGCCAAATCTAAAGTCACCCCTTTGAAGCCAATATCCATACCACGGCTAGAACTTCAAGCTGCTTTAATTGGAACGAGATTGGCGACAAAAATTCGTAGTGCGACAAGGCTTAGCTGTACGGAAAGTTACTTTTGGTCGGATTCAAAAACTGTCCTAAAATGGCTCTCTATGGATCCCAAAAATTTTAAAGCGTTCGTTATGTACAGGGTTGGAGAAATATTAGAAGTTACTAATATAACACAATGGAACTGGGTGCCGTCTAAATTAAATCCAGCTGACTTTGCAACAAAAATTACTACATCTGATGATGATATGTGGCTCAATGGTCCGGAATTTTTAAAGGCAAATGAGACTACTTGGCCAAGATGTCCAGACTTGGGAGGAACGAATAATGAAGAGGTGCGTAATCGCTTCCTACACATTAGCATGTCAAAACGTTTCTCTATCAATATTGAATATTTTTCGTGTTGGAGACGACTTTATAAAGCGCTGGCGCAATTTCTAGTATACATGAAAAAATTGCAGTCCGCGGCCAATGGAACAAAAATGCAAGAAGACATCCAATTTGAATGCATCCAGCAATCTAAAAATATTTTATTTAAATACGCGCAACTGAGCGAATTTTCTGAGGAGATTTGGTGTCTCAAAAATTGCAAGCCGATCGACAGAAGCAGTAAACTAAAGCAACTTAATATTTTCCTGGATGGCGATGGCGTGATACGTGCTTGTGGTAGAGTGGGCATATTAAGTTGTAATCAGGCAATCATTTTACCTAGCAACCATTATATAACTTTTCTTGTGGTTCGATATTATCATGAAAATTATCATCATTGTCTACATGAAGCCGTGATATGTAAAATTAAATCATATTTTTATATCCCTAGATTAAGAATTCTCTACAAAAGTGTACGAAGCAAATGCCAATACTGTAAAAATGAAGCAGCAGTGCCCCGTCCACCACAAATGGCTTCCTTGCCGCGAGCCAGGCTATCAAGTTTTGAACGTCCCTTTACGTGCGTGGGTATCGACTTTTTTGGTCCTCTGTATGCCACCGTTGGCAGACGCAAGGAAAAAAGATGGGGTGTCCTATTCACATGCCTGACTTTGCGTGCGATTCATATTGAAGTAGCTCACAGTCTTGACACCAGCTCATGTATCATGTGTATTCAAAACTTCATTAGTCGCCGTGGCTCTCCTAGAGAAATCTACACTGACAACGGGACGAACTTCAAAGCTGTGGAAAAAATTCTTCGTGAAGAAAAACAAAACCTTGACTTACGCAGCGTGTTTTCTAAGCATGACGAAATAAAATGGCGATTTAACCCTCCAGCAGCCCCACATATGGGAGGCGCATGGGAACGTCTAATACGATCAGTAAAATCTATCCTTTACGCTATGTGTCCCGCGTTTAAATTCAACGATGAAACCTTAAGATGTGCTTTATGGGAAATTGAATTTATTATCAATTCTCGTCCATTGACATTTGTGGCCCTGGAATCATGCGAAGACGATCCCCTAACTCCGAATCATCTGCTACTTGGCGCTGCTTCCGGGAACAAGCCTTTAGTTGAACATGATCATGATCTTCGACATCGGTGGCATCAAACTCAAAAATTTGCTAATCATTTCTGGCGGAGATGGGTACGTGAATATGGCCCAAGTTTGGTACGACGTAGTAAGTGGTTCGAAAAAGTGAAACCGCCATCAGTTGGAGATATAGTCATAATAGTTGACGATACGCTTCCCCGTAATAGCTGGCCCAAAGGCGTTATAGTAGAAGTAGTAGCTGCGAAAGATGGTCAGGTCCGCCGAGTAAAAATTAAAACTAATTCTGGTATCTACGAGAGGCCCGTTGCTAAGGTTGCAGTCTAAGACGTCGGTAATGTAAAGGACGGTAAGCTCTTAGATACGTAATTCGCTTACAAGGGGGGGAATGTTACCGCCGCCACTGTATATTTCTTTATTATTTTATATTTGTTTTACATATTCACATACATATATACATATGCAGACTTGTTTACGGTATGAATTTTGTATTAACTTTACATATTGCTCTATTAGTTTATATTGCTTAATAACGGTAGTGTCAATTTTTTGTAAATCATTTAAGATGAGAAAATACCAAACAATCAGTCAGTTCATTTTTTATCGTACAGCAAACAAATTGTTTTAAAGTTTGCCACCGAATAAACGGGATATTCAAGAATAAACTGAATATTAAAACTAACAAAATTTGTTTTTATTTAAATGAACTCAACAATTAGTATTGAAAATATTCAAAAGAGTGCATTCTTCGGTTAAAAACTATATACCCATATTTTATCGAAATGTGTATTTTTTAGACAGTTCTTTTTACTGAAATCATTTAAGTTGTTTTTTTTATAATAAAAGAATATCAATATGCGAATTTTACAATATTTTTCAACATAAAACTAAATTTTATAAATTATATTACGGCTGATAAAAAATCGCTAGATTTTTGGCTAATAGCTACACACAGAAAAAACAGGGGGAATACTACCTAAGGGCTATGTAATTATACAACTACATAATTTTCAAGTTAGTTTTACAAAGTTCTAGTAAAATATGCACATTTTTTTGTAAAATATATACAATCCTTGCAAAATATATACATATGTAGTAGAGTTGTAAAAGTATTGAGTATTCCGGTACTGAGTACTCAATACCGCCTGTTTTTTTGAGTACTCAATACTAAAACGGTACTACTCAATACTTTTAAAGATGCAATTTTCCGTAGAAATAAGTATTTTCCGTAGGAAAATACAACTCTAAAAATACTACTTTAAAAATACAACTCTGGAAATACAACTCTATTTGTGAAGCAACGAAATTTGTAATGAATTTTTGGGAAAAATTATTTAATTAAATTATTTAAAATGTTTTAAATTTATTAAAATGTAAGTAACATTAGTTATTTAACATGTGTATGTGACTTGTAATTATTTTTCTTTATAATAGTAAAGAAAAATAATAACGTAACATTTTTATTTTTAAATTCAAAAAAATTACATATATTTTGCTGGAAAATTTTAAAACTTACTTGGAACTTATGTAGTTGTATAATTACATAGCACTTAGATATATTTCCACCTGTTTTTTTCTGCGTGTATAGGACAATTTTTACCGCTAGGGGCAAAATAAAATCGCTAGATCTGACGAGAAAGTCGCCGTTATGGCAACACTGGCAATTATTTGACCGAGATTCAAGCAATGTTGCCAGGGTAATTAGGTACAAAATCGTCAAATATTTTTGAAGAAATCGTCACTGCGTTTTGAAATATCGTCGAAATATTGTTAAAAATCGTCAAAACTTTAAATTCACCAGGGCAGCGACTTTCATACACTTTAAAATTTAAAATATGCGCTTAAAATATGCAGTAAAAAATGCAAAATGTGCACTTAAATGCACTAAAGATCCAAAAATAAATGCTTAAAACCAAAAAATGAACTTTAGAGTTTATCGATTTTTAAAAATCATATTTATTACTCGAGAGCGTTTGGCTAAAAATTAAATCCAATATAAATGTCTAAAGTAGATGAAACTTGATGTTTTCCTTCTAGTTAAGTACTACGTTAAGGTTTTCAAATTCTTTTTCTGTATTTTTCATTAAATCTTATTTTTAGTTTTTAAAAAAATATGCAACTTAATGAAAAATATGTTGCAAAACCCTTACCATAGCATTCCCAGAATGACCCTTTTATCTTCTTATTTTCCAGAATTACATCCGCAAAAACCCTAGGATCATTGCCGCAGATTCTGTCAACTGATCCAATAGATGCTATTACCGACTTCCTAATGGCCTTCCTAATTTTGTACCTGGATCTGGCTTTTATATATTTTGGTGTACACAAATCCAGTGTTTCCGAAGCCTGGTTTCCAAAAATTCTATTTCTGACTGCTATATAATTTTTTAATCGTTCTTCATAAGATTTTATTGTTGATTTTCTATGCGTTATGGGTAAAGTATCGTTTCTATCCTGATTATCTAAAATATTCAAATGATCTTTTCTTACAGGCGAGCTAGGTTCAGTCATAGTGCCTATGGTTTTGGTAGCGCGGACGTTTGTGTGGAGCGTGACGTGCCCGCTGTTGCCATGCTCCTCCAGGTGTTTTCCGGGTGACATCTTGGGCATTTGGGAAGCACTGTGTCTTCTAAGCCACATTTGTAGCAAAAGATGTTTTTAACCGTTGCTTCACACTCCATATACGTATGGCCAGCAAGTTTGCAATTCCAGCACTTCAGCTCTTTTTTCTCCCGCTGTGCCACTGCGTCAACTACATCAGAGTCATCACCATCATCCTCCGGCATCATGTCATCATGGTAAATTTCATAAATATTTTTACGAGAAGTATATTTTAAGTTTTGCGGTGGTGGAATGGTTCGCATTTCACGCATTGGGAATCGCTTTTCGATTTCCTTGCACTCCTCCCTAAGTTGCTCTATATTATAAATTGCCATAGGGTAAACCATTCTGGCTAGATTTTCCCTCAAGTTCCTTTTCAAAATCTTGATCATTTCATAGTCAGGGATGGGACTACGCAACCTTGATCTTAGCGTTAACATGACGTGGAAATAATTATCTAGGCCCTCATTTGGCTGTTGCCTTCTCTCTACTAATTCACGCATAACTTCAAAATCACTGCGGTTAGATTGGTATTGTTTTAATAGGCTAAAACGCAGAGTTGGCCAATCTAATTTATTACCATTGCCTGGTGTGTTAGCATTTATGTTATTATTATTAATATTAATGCTAACATTAAGATTATACGTTTTTAGAAAGAGCCAAAACCACTCTCTAGCCTGTCCTTTCAAAAGACAATGAAAATCTCTAATTACTTCAGCCCATGGAATGCCATAATGCGTTTTTAAATACTCAACCCGAAACACAAAATCTTCAATACTAGTTGTATTCATCGTACCATCAAATACCCATTTATCTATCCGAACCCTACCTCCTACCGGTTCAACACATATATTCGGTTCATAATTTGTGAAAACGGTACCGTTGTCCAATAAATTAGAGAACCTAGGAATATCCTCATGGCTTCTCCTAGTATGAGGTATACGATTCTCCGATCGTCCTCCTAACCCATTGGAACCATTTGGTCCATTTAAACCATTAAAATTCGGTAAATTCGCTATTTGTGGATTTTGTATCTGAGCATTCGGTTGATGAACTTCGGTGTACGTGTCATCACCGTCAACAGAAGTGAATCCACTACTACCCATTGGTACTTTTTCCCTTGCCGATGTGCTGCTTCTACGCGATTCAATATTTCCTATGTTATTATTATTAGTTCGTGGTAAATTTGCAGCTAAGTTTTTAAGGGGTTCGATTGCCATTTCGATATCTTCCCTAAACTTTGAAAAACCTTCTTTCATCGTAGCCCGCACCCACTGTGACACCTCGGCTTTCAAAATTTGACCAAAATCTTCTTGCGCTCGCAAAACCGCATTATTTATCGAGTTTCCTAAATTTGCAGGCAACTGATTTCGATCAATTTCACCTGTAATATCGATTAGATCCCTAGATTCTCGAACTATAAGTGCTGGTGGAATAGGAGTAGTTTTTGGCACTGCGCCAGTACCTGCCCCCGCTACCGCTTAAGACGTGCTTGCGCTTGTATTTAGGTTTGTTCTTCGGTTAATTGTATTCGCCAAATCGTGTACATTAGGGTCTCCATATATGGAACCAGGCGGAGTATGAATTACCGGTGGACGATGTTCGTCAAACTCTAACTGCCTTTTTCCCTTTGACTTGTCGCTACTCATTTCGCAAAAAAAAATTAGAATATAATGAAGGAATTGAAAATATAATACAAAATAAAAATCACTGTTTTTAACGCTATTTTTCTAAAAATTCTAAAAACTCTTCTTTATAATCAACATATTGGTGTGTTAACGTAAAGTGATGTTTCAGGTGACCATTCAAAATTCTGTAATAAGTTCTACGAACTTATTCTATTACTAGCTTCCTAAATCTATATCACAGTATTAATATTGCCTCTAACCTACTCTAAATTAAACTAATTCATATTGCAAAAATCTCATTCAATCAGACAGTGCGAACATTTGTTATTTACAGTACAAAAGGTCACTGTCTTAAAATTTCACAATGAAGCTACGTAGCTCTTAGCATGTCTACGGCCTTCATTGCAACTCTATTGAAACTAAATAATGTATTGATAAATTCTATTAAAATCACGGACGACAAAATTTAAACAAAATTTCCCTCTGAATATTAATCTGAAGATCATCATTCCGTTGTACTCACGGTTTTCATGCTATTGACCTAATACCTGATGTAATTGTCAAGCCACTACACCGTGAGTCAACAAAAATGATTCACTCGATTAATGTTTTATTCTAAAATTCCATTGGGCGCCATATTGTTGCAAAACCCTTACCATAGCATTCCCAGAATGACCCATTCTGACCGCCTAGCTCAGGGACGTCAGGGGGGGATCGACCGATCACCTGGGAAGAGGGCCGAAACAATAAAAATTTCTAAAAAAAACTAACAAACAAAAACCACAATAAAAAACTCAAAAAATAATTCTGTGTATAATAGTTTATATACACCACAATAAAACTGATGATGGGCACTTGACACCAGTCCCACAAAAAAAATCCACAAAATTAACCATTGAGATTGACCCACAAAACAGACAGACTCAAACACAGGCAATATCTTAACTAAACAATAGATTTCAAAGGGACAAAAGCTGGTCTATGCCCTTCTAGTAGCCCACCCTGCCATGATAACCTATTGCTATTCTTATCCTAGGCTACCCCACAAACAACACAAAACACTGGTCACTGGTTACCCTACATACTTACGCTAACACACACTTAAACGTTTCATCCAGACATTATTCAAAAAAAATGTCAACCAAATAAGAACATAATAAAAATTTGAATTTCAAAATATAAAAATTATTTGTTTTTATTTACTACTTCTTTCTTTAAAGACTACGCAAAATAACAGTAAGTATCATAATTTGAAACCAAATCGAAAAATAAATTTAAATGGCGGGATTCCGAAAATCAAAAAAATCAAAATGGATGATTATCTTATATACATAAGTAAGTAATATGGAGAAACTACTTCTATGTATAAACAAAATGGAGACGTAAGTATATTAAAATTAAACTAAATTAAAAAAAATTAAATTACAATTAGACAAAAAAAACTACCACCTAACTCCCAAAATTCCGTAAAAAAACCCTGACCAAATTGTTGGTCTAATAATTAAAATAATATTCTCGATGGCCTAACTGAGAGAGCTCTCTAAATTCAGGACAAAATTTTACGGGTACTAAAACTTCCGTAGACGCGTTCTTCTAACTTTAATAAAATAAGGGTATTTTCCTAAAATTTTTGGGCTCACAATTCAACACTAAAACACTAAAAAAAAATCACTAAATTTACAATTATTTTATTTCTTTTTAAATTAACTTTTTTTTTCTGTTCGGACTGCTATTTTCTTTAGAATATCTGTACTTTCTTTATATATCCGTTTTAGTACAATTTCTACTTAGGGGTTTATTTAATGACACTTGCACTTTACTTAAAATGACTATGTCATTTCCTTTATAAAATTTGTGCACTTTCTATTATATTTTTATAAGCTACGTTTTTGTTCTTTTGGACTCACCAAACCGCATTCTGTTACCCGTTCCTTCTGATGAGTGGTGCTTATCAACCCGGTAACCAGCAAACAAACAAAAAAAATGCTGCGACCAAAACGTTGGTAATGATAAAAAAAACACCAATCCGTTGTTCCAACAAATAAAGTTGCCTCAGAATAATCAAAAACAGAAGTGGACTACAACCCTCGAATCAAAGGTAGCCTTAGCTATCCTTGTATTTTCGATAGATGAAGGGTTGTAGTCCTCACTTACTCCAAAAAAAACTCCACAAGCTTGCCGTCGGCAATTGGTGAGTCTATTTAAAAAACAAATGCACACACTCTTACAATTTATCCTATTTTCTACTATACCACAAACTTACCCCGAGATTTGCAAGTGTCCTTTTGTTTTTCCAAATTCCCTCCACTGGCTTAGTGACCTTTTCCCCGAAAGTTAAGTTTGGAGGTTATGTCTTCTTTATCCAGACAACAAACCTTCCTCTTCTTCGCAGCAGCCGTTCCGTGTCAAAGTTCTCGCAGAAATGACGCTGCTGCAAAAACTCAACGTTCACCAAGCCAGTGCAAGTTAATTTGCAGAGCTATAAATTATCTAAACCCGCCCCCTAAAACTAATCCCTATCTTATATCTATCCTACTTACTCTTATATCTAGAACTATCATTAACCAAATTTCTCTCTTTATACTTCTATACCGCCATATTTTAGCGCTCTATATTTTATTTTTAAAATATGAATTCCTAGAATAACAAAAAAAATAATAAACAAACATAAAAATGGTTTCTCCAGGTCAATAAACTCTATCCTATTGTCCTTGACAACCTAATCCACCATTATCCATTTATCCTTGGCCAAATTATCAAAACTAATTTGGTTGAAATACCAGGCTTACAGAAAATTTAGTACGAAGCCGTTATTCTATTTTTGTACTTTACAGTTCCTTCATTATATTTGCAATTATTTGGAATTCCTCCAATCTATTTCAAATTATCGTTTGCTTCTCCTATTCCACATTCGCAACTTCTTTACTTCAACAAGAAAACAGCTGTTTGAAGTTAACAACTCTGTTTAATCCCAAAACAAAATAAACACACCGCTACAAATATGCAATAAAAATCATAACATATGCAAAAAATATGCCCTTAAATGCAAAATATGCACAAATATGTATTTATAACAATATATGCAACAACAAATCGATGCCATTTTGTTGCAAATTCTTTGATTCGGAAAAGTATTTGCTCCAAATTCGGAAAAGTATTTGCATAAAAGTCGCAGCCCTGATAATCACATATTTTTATTATTATAACCATAAAATCATAATAGTAAATTTAAATATCACCCGATTTTCGGTGTCAGCTGTAATTTAAGAACATTTTTTAAATTAGTTTTCTATTTGATTGGTTGAAGTGAAGGAAACTTTCCATGTAAACTGATTTTGTAACAAAAACAATTTCTATAGAAATAACACAATACTTCACCGAAGTGTTTTAGAAAATAATCCTCTAATACTCGTATCACAAAATTTCAAACAATTTTATTTATGTATGTATTGAAAATTCACCATATAAATTAATTATTCGAAAGAAAAAGTTCACTTTTAAAAAATTTTTCGTATTGCACAGGTACCTACACCTACAAAGAATTTACATGATGAAAGAGTCACATATGAGTAGGGTTGCCATATCGCAAAAGTCTAATAACTTGAAACTTCGCAAAAAATAACTTGATTTAAAAAAAAAACTTGACAATAAAAAAAATTTAATGTGCATATGTGTGCAGTAGGGTGATTCTTAATACAAAAATTTATAATTTTTGAATACACTCGCCATTTTATTAAGATTCATAAAAAAATAAAAAAAATTTCAGTTTTTTTGGAATTTTTGGGGACAAACTTTTGGAACATATGGCTCCGTTGAAGTTTGGACATATGGGTTAAATGGACCAAATAATAAAAAAACAAAACGGACGAAATTGATTAGTGTTTTATTTTTTTTTTGTAGCATTTATTCCTGTATAATAAGAAGAAAAACATGAAGATGGAACTTTCCATAGTTTTCGAATCGTCAATTTGATATTTTAACATATTTTTTTCTCAAACGTAAAAAACCAAAACTTTTTTTTATAAATTTATTAAATAGATGATATATAATCAAAATAAAATAGCACTTAAGGTTTTTCTTGTCCCAGTAAAATTATTGTTTACCGATTTTTAAGGAAAACCGTCTTTCGTAAATCTCTACTCACGCTCTCAAAACCAACCGCCATTTTCTTTTGATAATATATCAACAATTTAATAAATTTATGAAAAAAAGTTTTGGTTTTTACGTTTCAGAAAAGAAAATATGCTAAAATTTTAAAATGGCGTTGCGAGAATTATGAAAAATTTATATATTTTTTTGGGCCTAAAGTTTGAAAATTTCAACGACTTCCTGCAGACTTCATGTTTCTTTTCTTATTGTTTAGAAATAAATGCTACACAAAAAAATTAAAACACTAATAAATTTCATCAGTTTTGTAATTTTGCATGTTTTTTTTTTAACTACTGATACGACAAAAATTTAATTTAACTTGACAAAATAAATTTGACCTTGGCAATTGACAAGACCTAAATTAACTTGACAATCGAGGCTATGTGGCAACCCTAGATATGAGATATAAATTCCGCCGAAAGACACGTCAAGTTGCGTTTACATCTGTTCAAATCCCGAGATTTCAATGGAAATCTCGACCCAAAATCTTGACCGTTTACCTTTGCACTTTATGACAGTAGCGAGATTTCGATTTGACAGCTGCACTTTTTTTGTAAACAAAGTACCATAAAAAATAACCTAAATATTTCTAAAAACCATTTTATTCATTGGCGGAGTACAATTTACATTATTTTATGTAAAGATCTAACGCAAAATATGTTAGTAAATTTGTTTTTGTATAAGGACGACAAGCTAGAAGCCAGATTTTGTAATATTTTGCCTGAAGGAAGACATGCACTTCCCAATGCTTTCTTCATAGTTATGTTTCGCGGGAAGCAAAAATTAGAACCACACAACACTTCTTATCCATCATTAGTACATTTCCATTGAGTCTAAAGTCATATTTATTAAATTAATAATAATTTTTTTATTTCATTATTTTGTGTTATTTTTAGGTTATTTTTTTAGTCAGCTGTTGACCATCGTTGCCACTTTTTCATACAAAAACTCTACAAATTAAGCGAAACACAGTGTTGTATTCTGCAAGTCTCCAGATTTGTGAGATTTTCATGAGATTTCTTAGAAATCTAGCAAATTTACGGGATTTCCTTTGTATGGGGAATATCGGGATTTCACATGAGATTTTCACTGAAATCTCAATTTTAGTCGAAATCTCGAGTTTTGGGTGCAGATGTAAATGCAACATTAGAGATTAAAGTTTAATCACAACTGTGTCGATTGTCGACCGACGACAGCAAAAGTCGTCGCGAATCATTTAAATTCAGCGAAAAAAATTAAAGCAAAACAAGAATATGGTTGTATTTTTTTCGCCACAATTCTTCACCAATTCAATTGGTTTTCCATTAATTCTTGTTGTTTTAAATTTTTTCTATTTAATTTTGCTTTTTTGTGGTAAATTATGCATTTTTATTTTCAATAATATTTCTTATGTCAAAAAAATAATTTTTTTGTAAACAAAGTACGAATTTTTGCAACTCTAATACGAATTTCTGCAACTCTGTTCCCTCAATTAGTTAAAAATATGGCAACTATTTGATGTGTTCGGATCGAAATCCTGTGTATAACAAAATCCTGTTTTCAAAATCCTGCTTTTCGTAATACTGTTTTATAAAATACTGTTTTACAAAATACTGTATAACACAATACTGTTTTGCAAAATCCTGTTTTACTGGGCGGCAAAATTTTTTTTGCTTTTTTGCTTTATTTTTACAAAAATTTTAATATGAAGATGAAGATTTGCTTAAACTGTGCGAGTGGTTTGAAAAAAAACTACGTCAAGGGCTCATATCACCCAAAGTATCCTGGAACCTTTTGGTCGGTTTACGATGACTGTAAGAAATCCTACCCAAGAACTCAAAATAGTGTGGAAGCTTGGCATAGGCAGTTGGGTAATGACGTCGTGGTAGCTGTAAATACCATTTCAAAACACGCGAATGGAGAAAGACGTTATATAAATTTAAAGAAAAGAAAAGCGTACACAAACATTAAAAGAGTTATAAGAAAAATGTGTGAATTAAGCCATACAGGCTACCTAAAGCGAATTTCAAAAAATCTTGTACTAATTTAAGTTTATAAAATGCATTGAAATTAATTTTTTGTTAAATGTTTTTGTTAATTTTTGAAAATTATATACTTTTGTTAAAGTTATTTTTAATAAAATAAATTTTGTAAACCAGCATTTTTACTTCACAGAATTTTGCAAAACAGTATTGTGAAATCCAGTATTTTGCAAAACAGTAGAAAAAAATTTTAAAAATCCTGTCTAAACAGTATTTTACATAACAGTATTATATACGTATCCCCTATTTGACAAATATTTTGAGTGTGTATTAGTGCGTCATCACGAAAACAGAATAGCTTCTATTACGACGACAAATCGCCGGACGACATGGGGACATTTTGCTTCCCACGTTACGTCCACGTATAGCTAATTCATGTAGGCCCAGAATAAGAGCGCTAGGGATTTACGCCCTGAGAAAAATCGCGCCCGAAATAACGACGTACGGAGGCAGCGACATAATTGAGGATGTGTTATAAGTAACAAGGAGACTTTATGCCACTCATATGTCTCTTAGTTTACTGGAAACATATGTAATGATAGATGTACTTTGAAAGAAAAAAAGAAAAAATATAAATATACTGAAATTGAAATGAGGAACATTCAATCTCATCGAGTTAAAATAAGAGGAGCACTTCAGACAAACAAATTATTACAGGTGTGGATACATGTAATTACTTGCAACAAAACTGCATAAATTCCTCTCGATTCAAATCCTCTTTTTACACGTTTGACGGACGGTGGGCCGGCGGGACCCTTTTTTCCGCTAGCATCAGGATTGAGGTGGGTTTTGACCCCCCGTCACCCAAACCAACATTACCACACTAACTTTTAAAGAGTCCCTTAAAGAAGTAATTTTGCAAAAAATAACAGAAAAATGGACCGGAATTTAAACTATTGTTACCCCAAGGGAAAGAAAGAAATTAAACGGAAAGTGCAAGTTAATAAAAGGAGTATATTATTCGAAGTTCCATGAGGCACTGATGTTCCGGCCTCGTGCTTACAACCCCCCTAACCTTTGTTCCTCTGAACACAGCATATGAAGAAGAACCCAAACTTGGAAGTTACCCTTTGTCTAACTCAAGGATAAGTCTTTTAATTTAATTCAATACGGCATTTTATTTCACTTTAGCCCAATTCATATACACTGATAGAATTTTGTGCATAGTATTAATGAATTTGTTCATTAATCCAATGATTTTTTTCATTGAAAAGTCCCCAAAGAACGCGTTCATTAGATCAATGAAACGTATTCATTAAATGAAAACTAATTGAAAAAATATATTTTTTTGCGTTACTTTTTTTATTTATTTTTATTTTATTAATTTTTATTTGTACATATATTCCTTTTTCGTTTTTATAACGTTTTTGACATCTCCCTGAAGTCGACTGGAACCCGCAATCACCAGAATGTAAACATTATCGCGTTACCGATTGATCTAAATAGCCAAAACAAAATGATGCCATTATTTGGACTTTTATATTTAAATAATTCCATTTTGCAACCCTAGCGTTCATTACTGGAACATATATCTATTTTAGTAATTAGCAAATTCAAAACCCTTATAAAAATTATAGCATATCTTACGGGTTAGTTGAAAATATATAATGAAAAAATTCATTAAATTAATGAATTTTTCATTAACTCAATGAAATTTTTTCATTAAATCAGTGAATTCAGATTAATGAAATCGATTCATTAATAGTATGAACGAATATTCTATCAGTGTACAATTATTCATCTTACTTATTTTTATATAATACGGAATGTCTTTACTTTCCATAAAAATTATAGGATGTTCGAAAAAACTAATTAAATATAATTATTAAGATTAAAGGAGCTTTAGGAGTAAAATTTTTTTTTTTATATTTCTTAACAAGTTGTCTAAACAAAAAGAAAAAACACTTGCACAGTAATCTGAAATGTACAAAGGTGTCAGATCGACTGACCATAGGGTATAAACCAGCATTGTGTTGCAAAATTATTTAGATCTTTGTTTTGATGTTAAAAATCGCTAACTTATTTTTTTTTGTTTTCTTTTCTGCATAAATGGTTTCACACATCATAACCAAACAACATTTAAAATTTAGAATTCGCCGGAGAGATCAATCAACCTTGTAATTAGTTTACAAGAACTGACTTCAATTATTTATTAAGTATATACTGGTTTTTTTTCACAACAACCTAAGAAAATGTATGTTTTTGTTATTTAGAAATGCTATCATAATTGTTAAAAAATGGTATTTTAGTGATCACTGTAGTTATCTTCTTTTCTATTTTACAATAAGAGCAATACAATTATAGAAGAACAAAATTATTCTTTTGGAATAATCTTTTACAAACCAAAATTTAAAATAATCGAAAATTTCAAGAAAAAACAAGGAAATTGTGGTTTTGTTTTTGTCCACCTTTTTCTACTAAAAACTTACGAAATAAGCGTACGGAGCAATTGTGAGAGCATTTTATAACTTTTTTACCATCCCTCTTTCCGTTCAACACCAATCCAATTCGCTCTATATTAACTTTTAGTTAAAAGCGGTATGTTAAACGAACAGCGGAAGGGATATGGAAAAAAATGTATAAAACGAACACTTACTTGACATATGGTCGTAGAGGCCTCCAATGGTGATATGAGTTAAGTTTCTTGGTAATAATACCTTAAAAAAAAACTAGTGTCAGTTTTTTTTTATTACTTTTTATTGAATCAAAATTTAGACTAACTAAAATATTACAATTCACTTATATTTATAGTATTTTTATGGTAAAGGTAAAATAAACAAAAATATTGAACGTTGCTATTTCGCAATCAATAAAATGAATTTAAATTAAAAAGTGCAATTATTAATTATTGGGAAATTTAACAAGTTAAAACAAAATGTATTAAATATGTCAATCAATAAATTAAATAAAAATCATTAAAAAGTGCAATCACTAATTATTGGGAAATTTAACTATGTCAAAATAAAATGTATTGTGAAATAATAATGTTAAATAAAATAAGTATTTAAATATGACAATCAATACGTTAAAAAATCATTGAAAAGTGCAATCACTAATTATTGGGAAATTTAACTATGTCAGAATAAAATGTATTGCGAAATAACAATAAATAAAAGTAAAATGTATAAAATTATATATATGGAATATATATTATATTATAATATAGAATTCATATTATGATTTTATTAGGTGTTATCGTAACTCCCCCACCGTTAGTATGAGGCTCCGACGAAATATAATATACATTAATTTTTCTCTTATATATTAATGATGTGAGTACAATAATGATAATGAATATAATGATGTTTATTCCATTACTTGTTATATTAAATATTTTATTATGTTTAAAATCAATTTTCTTAAAGTCGTTTTCGTAATTTATTTGCTTTAAATATAAATCTTCAAGTTTTAAGTCAACATGCAATGTTTTATTTTCTTTAATATCTGTGATTAAGTGGCTTAAAATAAAATTTTCTTTGAAGTTTATTTTATCATTGTAATATGTTATATTCTCTACTGTAATTTTACAATTTTCAAATTTTAGAATGAATGTGCCGGATAATTTTTCATTATTTTCGTGTGTACAGTCGTGTGTTATGTTTCCGAAATAGTTTTTAAATAATATGAAACCTTGCTTTATTTCTTTTATCTCATACAGTTCAAATTTTCTAAAAATGCACTCAGGTTTTTTGTTCTTTATAATGTTTTCGATACAATGATCGTTAAATTTTCTTAGAGTTTTAATGGAATTGGAACTTAAATTTGCGTGAAATATGTTGTTTTCTTTGTCAATTAGTATTTGATTTTCTTCTAAATATAAGGATTTATTTTCTTTATTTGGGATTGGTTCAAATGTTATTTTGGAAAGTGAATTAGGGGAATATTTTGGAATGGATAATATTATTACAATAGTTTCCGAAAGGTATGCAACTCCAACTTTAATATTAGTGTAAGTATTAAAATTGTCAATGAGTTGCAGTTCCTGGTTGTCTAATATATCTGTAGGAATAATACCCATTTTACCTGTGAATATGACCTGACCAATATCATCCACGTGATTTCTAAGTAAGGTAATATCATTATCAATTTGGTATATATGTCTCAGAAACATTACCTCATCTTCTAGGTTGGATATTTTGTTTTGAATTTCGTTTCGGAAATTGTTTATATATTTCCTAACTCTATTTTGTTGTGTGTTAATATGTGTTGTAATATTCTGGATCTGTGAAGATATTGTTTTGCTTATTTGAATGAAAGAACTTATTTCTATTGATCTATCCTTCATGTTTGTTGCGAGGGCATCGAGAGCATTCTTGATTTCCTTTTCATCATCGCTGTCCATATTTCCGGTTATGAATTTTAGACCTTTTCCAAGTGCATTAACAAGGCCGCGTTTATTTCTAAAATGTGGTGATAAATTATTTACTTTGGCTTTTAGTAAGATGAAATTATTTTCGATGGTATCTACTAGTGGTCTCAAATTAGAAATAGTTCCGTTTAACAGATTTATGTTTTTCTCTATTATTTCGATGGAATGATGATAGTTGGTTAGATTGATGAAATGGAATATTCTATTATAATGGTCGATGATTTTTGTGTCATCTTCTTTTATCGGGATGTAACCTTTGTTATCATTTAAATTCTGGATGTACATGCTTTGTGGTTTTATCATTTCGGGAAGTGTCATCAATATTAGAATTATGTGAAGTGGATTCATCTGAAAAATAAAAATTTAAGTTTTACATTGATTCTGTTATATTTGGGGTTTCGGTGTTTTGGAATTTCTTCTTTCTTTTGATGTGTGATTTATAGTATTTGTATCCGTTATCTGTTATGACATGATCATTATCCAATTCAGAAACTACTATTTTCCTAAACTTAGAATGGTTTTTTCCGCCTCTTTCGTCTTTAATGTAAATGTTTGCTGTCTGAATATCTACATTTTCTCGGGTTTCGTTGAGTTTGTTAATAGTATTTTCCTTCATTTTGATAATAGAGTTCCTGATTGAGGGGTACTCCTCTTGGTTAATGGTACCGTTTCTAAAATCAACCGGTTTTCTTTTAGTTGTCGAATGAATAGTATTATTATAATACATTATTATCTTGTAAATTTTTTCCTCGACTGTTTCTGTTTCTCTGTTGGGATCATGTTTAAGTATTCTAATATGTTCGTTAATCGTGTTATGAAGCCTTTCCACATCAGAGTTTGAAGAGTGATTATTGTTTGAAGTATAGTGTATTTCGATTTCCTGTTCTCTAAGAAATTCTAAAAGTGGTAAGGCCTTGAAGCCCAATTCGTTATCTATAACCAATTTTTTTATTTTTCCCGCAATTGATAAATATTGTGTTAAACCTATTTTAAATTCAATCCAGGATCTGTTTTTTATCCTTATAGCCTGGGCATATTTGGAGAATTTATCGATGAATGTTAAAAATAGAGTTTTTCCTAAACTATAAAATACATCTGCATGTATTACATCCCCAGGTTTTTCTGGAGTTTCCGTTATTTTGAATTCTTGTTTGATTGGTCTTCTCTCGTATTTTTCCTTGTTACAAATGTCGCAATTATTTATAAATTGAGTTATTCGTGTTTTTAATTGTGGGTGATAGATTTCCGCTCTTAATTCTGCAAAATTTTCGTTTATACCTCTGTTCTTTTTCTATTAGATCGGTTAGCACATTCTCGTCTAAGATATCTTCTAATATTTTCTTACATATCAGAACTTTGAATCCATTGCTGGCTTCAAAATATCTATTTATGACTTCTTTAAATTTTTCTGAAACGGATTCATCGCGAATCAGGATTGCATTGGTTTTATCTGAATCAAAATGATTTTTCAATATTGTTATAATAGTTGATTCGTCAAATTCTTTGGCCGATATTGTTTTCCTCTTGTTTTTAAAGATTTTTTCGTTTTTTATTTTTAGTGAACCGGAGGTTGTCTTATTGACAACGATTTGTCTTCGATAAAAATTTAAGGGATTGGTTGTTTCTACAACTACGTTATTATTAGTCAGTGTTGTAGAGTTGTCTTCATCATTTAAATGTATCTCAACTCTAGAAAGAGCGTCAGCATTTCCATTTAGAACTCCTTTTTTATACTTTATCTCGTAATCGTATTCTTGTAACCGTAATCTCCATCTTACTAATTTTGAATTAGGTTCTTTTATGGAGAATAGCCAAGTGAGTGGCCTGTGGTCGGTTTCAATTAAGAAGTGTCTGCCAAATAGATATGGTCGTAGCTGTTGTGTGGCCCACACTATTGCTAATAATTCCTTTTCAATAGTGCTGTAATTTTGTTCATGATCGTTCAGCGTTCGACTCGCATAACAAATAGGATGCCCATTCTGGGAAAGTACTGCTCCTATTGCAAAATTACTTGCATCAGTTTGCAGAGTAAATTTTTCATTGAAATTAGGGTATGCTAGAACGGGAGAGTTGACTAATAATGTCTTCAACCTTTCGAAACTTTCCTTATATTCGGGATCATTCGTATCAATATTAGTATCCTTTTTCAGATATTTAGTCATGGGTCTTGCAATCTTGGAGTAATCCCTAATGAATTTCCTATAATAACCTGCTAAACCAAGAAATTGCTTGATTTCCTTTGGTGTAGTAGGCAACGGGAATTTTTGTACGCATATTATTTTATCCGGATTTGGCTTAATGCCGTTTTCAGTCACAATATGCCCGAGAAAATTGGTTTCTTTTTTCAAAAATTCGCTCTTATCGAGTTGAACTTTTAGATTTACATCTTTTAATCGTTGAAATACTTTGGTTAATGATTCCAGGTGTTCCTGTAATGAAGTAGAGAAGATAATAATATCATCTAAATATACCAGGCAGATCTTATTAATGAGGTCTCCTAAAACGTTGTTCATCAGCCGCTGGAATGTGGCAGGAGCCGTTTTTAGTCCAAACGGCATACGAAGGAATTCGTAGTGTCCACCTTCTACGTTAAATGCTGTTTTTGGTATATCTTTCTCGTGTATTTCTATTTGATCAAAACCTTTCGCGAGGTCTAGAGTCGTAAAATACTGACATCTTCCAAGTTTTTCCAAGATTTCGTCTATATTTGGAATTGGATATTTATCATCAATCGTAACTTCATTTAGTTTTCGATAGTCGACTACCAATCTCCATTTTTTTCTACCGCTGGCGTCCAATTTTTTTGGAACGATCCAAACGGGGGCTGAATATGGGGAATGACTATGTCTGATTATTTTACTATCTAGCATTTCCCTAATTTGTTTATTCACCTCGAGTTTATGGATGTATGGGTAACGATAGGTTTTCGCAGCGATTGGAATGTTATTTATCGTTCGTATTTCGTGTTTGATAGCATTAGTGAATGTTAAGTCGCTATTCTCTGCGTAGAATATTTTTCGGAAATTGTTTACAACTTGTGAAAGTTTTTCCTTTTCCTCACTGTTTAAGTGATTGGTTCGTAATTGTTCCAGGAGGGGAACTTTTGTATTCTCGTCATCTTCTTCAATTGTATAAACAAAAAAATTCTCGTTTGTAACTGCTGTAGTTTCCTGAGTATCGAATTTTATTTTCCTTGGTGTATTACCAGTTACGTTAACAAAAGCGTTGACTTTAAAGTTTTCGGCTTCGTATATTCCCTCCATTATTTCGATATTTTGATTATCCAAAATTGTTTTGGGTGTGTAGATTAATCCTTCCTTTTGATTAACTTTTAATTCTATTTGGTATATACCGTCTGCTTCAAAAAAATATTCCAAGTTTCCTAGGGTATAATTTAAAGGAACTCTTTTGTCTCCAATTTGTAATATATCCTCTTCTAGGTTTACGATTGCTTTTAATTTTTTTAAAATATTATTGCCAATTAGTCCGTCGTATTTTGTATGAAATTTACAGACTAGAAATTCAATTTTGTTCTCAGTATTACCTAATTCTTCAAATAGCGGGATGGATACTTTTTCTTCTATTTTAACTATATGTTGTAGTGTTTTTACATTAATGGGCTTGAAATCTAATTTCCATTTTGAGTGACAGATTCCCGGGTTGATTATGGAGTGCGCTGCTCCGGTATCGATTATAAATTTCAGGAATCCTAATTTTGTTTTTATGACTATATATGGTAGTTCTCCGTGGAGGCTACTTGCTGAAAATTTTCATTGCTGTTCACTTCCATTGCTTCCACTTCGGGTGCTTGTTGTTGTTGCTGATGGTTTTGTTTGTTCCTCCATTTTTCCTGTGTATTATTTTTGAAGAAATTTTGGTTTAATTGATGATGATCTTGTTCTTTGGGTTTCACTGAGTTTTGCAAATGGTTTCCATACTGAACTAAAAAATTTTTTTTTGTTAGAAGAAAATCGCAAATGAAAAGAAGAAAAGAAAGGAAGCGTTCGAATTTGTAAAAGAATATTCCCAATTTTCCGCAAAAACAGAAAATTATTCAGAAAAATAAAAAATTATCCGCACTGTTTAAATTTTCTTTTTAAAGACTTAAAATAAAAAAAAAAATATAAAAAATAACTTATATTATTGCTTACGATAATCTTGATGTATTTCTGCGTTTTCCAGGATGTTGTAGAATGTATTTTCTTCACTTGATGCTGTAGAATAAGTTCTAGGACACTTGTGGATGGCTTTTTACACTGTTCCTTAAAGCAATTAGTTCCAAAGGGTATTCTTTAAATTTCACTTCGTACTTCAAAAGTTCTACTTTTTTTTTCATATGTACTTTAGATTGTTTATTTTGTGTTTATTTTATTTCCGGTTTATGTTCTTTATTTTATAAGTGCGTTTTTCAAAAGTTATATTTTTTCGTTATATACACTTTTAGATTGTTTATTTTGTGATAACTAAGTATGTAACAGCGTTTTAAATTAAAAAAAAAAAAAAATCACTGTTGTGTTCACTTTTAATTGAAACAGAGTTTCTTGTTATACTAATATGTATTTAGAAGTTTTTTAAGTTCACTTGTTTGTAAAAAAAGGAAAGTAGTAAATTTGTTTCCCTAAAAAAAAAATTTATTATTTTTTTTTTCAACCGATGTTGCCAAAGTATATGACAATATGTTAACGAGTTATATCCCGTTTATCCTCGTCGCCAGTTAAGTTTCTTGGTAATAATACCTTAAAAAAAACTAGTGTCAGTTTTTTTTTATTACTTTTTATTGAATCAAAATTTAGACTAACTAAAATATTACAATTCACTTATATTTATACCCCTCAATTCATAAATGCTTTGTAAAGTTATAGCAGGTTTACAAAAGGTCATTTTCATATAAAATTTGTTTAGTAAACCTTCTATAATTTTACAAAGCGTTTATGAATTTAGGGGATAGTATTTTTATGGTAAAGGTAAAATAAACAAAAATATTGAACGTTGCTATTTCGCAATCAATAAAATGAATTTAAATTAAAAAGTGCAATTATTAATTATTGGGAAATTTAACAAGTTAAAACAAAATGTATTAAATATGTCAATCAATAAATTAAATAAAAATCATTAAAAAGTGCAATCACTAATTATTGGGAAATTTAACTATGTCAAAATAAAATGTATTGTGAAATAATAATGTTAAATAAAATAAGTATTTAAATATGACAATCAATACGTTAAAAAATCATTGAAAAGTGCAATCACTAATTATTGGGAAATTTAACTATGTCAGAATAAAATGTATTGCGAAATAACAATAAATAAAAGTAAAATGTATAAAATTATATATATGGAATATATATTATATTATAATATAGAATTCATATTATGATTTTATTAGGTGTTATCGTAACTGATATGCTCAAGAACAGCCGGAGTAACGAGGGGAAAGAAGATATCTTTCTTTTTCTTGCATTTACCCTGCACCCCAATCTTCTGCAAAACTTTTCTCTTTTATATTTTTTTTCCATATATTTAAGACACTTCCTTATATTTTTGTTGTTGTGAAATTTTGCTTTTATTTAGATCACAGTACTACGATTTGGCATTTTTCTGATCTTAATTCTGTATTCAATTTAACTCGTTTCTTATTTTTTTTTTGTTATATTTAAAAGAAAGAAAATCTGTGATATAATTTTAAGTATTTGAAATTCTAATCTGTGATATATATATATATATATATATATATATATATATTTTTTTAAACACTCGCGACTGTGATTTATATATATATTTCTTTTGTTAGAAACATAGAAACACTATACACAATTTATTTATAATTTCTGCATTTTTGGTTAAACGACTTGTGATTTTTTTTTTGTCTGATTAGCCATTTTGTATTGTTGTTTTGAGCCGAATATGCCGGGTATTTTTAGCGCAACGGATTCTAAATTTAATTCACGATTTTTTCCAAACACTGTGCAATTGTTTTTTCATTTTTCTGAACAGTACCTTAAATATTTAATTTGCTATTACAAAACTGTATATAAAGTTTTGTTAAATTAATTATCGGAATTTGGTTATCTTTAAAAAACGGGTTCTAAAGATTTGAACATTTATAACAAAGATACCGTTGTACCGAGCAACGAAATTTTGATTTAAGCACTATTTAATATAATAATTTATATTTTGGCGTGTTCATTGCCTTTCAACCAACAACTAAATGTCGTTGAATTTTGAACTTTACATTAACTGATGCCTCCGTTATTCTTCTTTGATACAACGGCTCTCTTTCCAATAAATTTGGATCTTCCTGGAAAGCTCTCACTGTACAAATTTAAAGAAAGGGAATATAGAAAAACTAATGAGCAATCAGAGGTTACTCTGAACATGTGTTTTTTTTTAACATTTACCTTTTTCAATTTGTAAAAAGAAAATCCGTAATGGCTTCGACAAATCAATTTTGTTGCTAAGGGGGTTCTAATAACTCCGGTTTTTAGTCTTCTTCTTGAATTTTGGAACTCTCGAACGGAAATATGGTTTGTATATATATTAATGGCCATGTAATAATACGAATGTATGTATTTGCTAATTAAATTTTTGGTTAAAAATTTTTTCCTGTTCCCAGAAAAAGATATATCAACAAATTATTTATTTATTAAAATAAATTGTAACGCTTTGTTTGAACTAACAAACGTCTGGTTTTCACAAGATTGTGCCAATTAATTTTCTCCCATGGATTTTCAATCCTCAAATTTTACATCAGGTTCCAACTAAACTAGTTACTATTAAAAAATAATAATTGAATTGAAAAGTTAAAATAAATTTTAACTTGAATTACCTTCTTTAGAAAATCCTTTTGTCAAAAAATATACAATATAATGGCACAATTTAATTGTGACGACGTTGCTGCTATAAGATTTTTGTAACCGGAAAGGCTGTTTTACTTTTAATTTTAGGGGGTTTGATTTTGTGAGAAGCACTAGTTAATCTAGTAGGCTATTCGTTTATAATTTCGAGGGAATTGGAAAAAAGAGCTGTTAAACGTTAAATTGGAACGGACGAATGGCACTTCAAAAAGTAATATCTGCAAACTACCAAACTGTCACCCGATTAAAATATATTTAGCTAATCGGATACTACGAATAAATTAAAACTAAAAACGCTTTGATTACAGTCCGGGATATTTTTACATGAAAAAAATATGGGACTCCAAATGATATTGAACAAATAAATTTCCATTTTTTAACTTTTATAAATAGTTTTGCTAGATAGAGCTATTCAATTATAGCTGATAAAATGTGACTGGGCTTTAATGCCAGTATTTTCTGTACTACAGCGCAAAATTTGAGTTTCCGTTTTGTTTTTAATTGTAAACGAACTAAAAAACCGAGATGGTATATTACACATAATATACAATGCTATACGATGATCTAACGTGCTACTAATAACGTTTAATATCTCAGTTGAATAAAGAAAACAAAATTTTAATAATTTAACCCCTAAATTCATAAACGCTTTGTAAAATTGTAGGATGTTTATTGAACAAATTTTGTATGAAAATTTCGTTTCATGAATTGAGGGGTAAAAATTTTATTTTTATTGAGAATCATCATAAAACAAACCAAGGTTTATTTTGAGGGGGGCACTTTTTTTACTTTTTTTCGTGAGTCGGTTTAATATAGAGCGGCTCACCTTATATGGAAAAAAAGCAAGGTTGGTTACCGAAACGAATAACGGTAAGGGTAACGGTATCGAATTTCATCTGTTTCGGTAAAGGTAACGGTATTTAAGACTGGTTCGGTAACGGTATACCGTTATCGAAACGGCAATACCGGTACGTACCGGTATTATAAATTATGTTAAAAACATATAAAAACAAGTAAAAACTTAACATATATTTCATTTTACGTGTTAAAAATAGAGATTATAAGCTTTAAATTCAATGCTGGTAATTTTAGTAACTAAAATTATTATCCATACATTTTTTTGTAGAAAAAAAAACTGAAGATTGTTACAAAAATTTAAAAATTTTAATTTTTATAAAAATTAATAAATACCGGTAAAATACCGGTAACTATCCATAAAAATAACGGTATCGGTAACGATAACGGTATTTGTAAATTTTTTTAGAGGTATTGGTAACGGTAACGGTATTCTAATTGAAACGGTATTTTAGCGATAACGGTATTATAACGATAACGGTAACCAACCTTGAAAAAAAGTAACAAAAGTGCTCATCTCAAAATATACCTTGGTTTGTTTTATGATTATTCTCTCACGAGCTGGAACGTATTTAAAAAAGTTATTTTTTAGTTTTTGGAAGAATTTTTATAGCCTTTTATCTAAAGACAACATGGCGCGTCTAACGGTATATGCAACATGGCCTAGAATGTCCTAACATGTCCCATTTCAAGAGATATTCTATAAAAAAAAGGAATTTCTAAGTTTTTCGTATGAATATGTTTGTAATTTTATTGTCAAATTAACACATCTTAGCCTCTAGCCGATTTAAGTGAATACGTGTTTCAGATTCTTTTGAAATACGCGTTTTACCAGAAATTTGATTGGTGGTAAACACTTTATTGTAAACAGTGCAATATGTATATGAAAATTGTTCTTTTGACAAGTATATCATCGTTGTATGAAAATAATTTGGAATTTTCCAAATTAAATACATTTCCTACGGTGCTCTGGAACAAATTTTTAAAAATTTTACATTACATTTTATGTACATTTTATGTACATTTTATGTTGAAATAAATTTTTATTTGATACATTTAATGTTGAAGTAAATTTTTATGTGATACACTTTATGTTGAAATAAATTTTTATTTGATATATTTTATGTTGAAATAAATTTTTACGCTGTTTTTAAAAAAAAACTTCTTAATTTAGCTTTAAAATGAAAGGCCTAGAATGTCCTAACATGTCCCATTTCAAGAGATATTCTATAAAAAAAAGGAATTTCTAAGTTTTTCGTATGAATATATTTGTAATTTCAATGTCAAATAAACACATCTTAGCCTCTAGCCAATGTAAGTGAATACGTGTTTCAGATTCTTTTGAAATTCGCGTTTTACCAGAAATTTGATTGGTGGTAAACACTTTATTGTAAACAGGGCAATATGTATATCAAACTTGTTCTTTTGACAAGTATATAAGGAGTGAGATCATAAAAATGTTAACACACATTTTTGCCTATAACTTTGGTTTAAAGCTTCTCATATTTTTTTTTTCGACAATTTACATTTTAAAAATATGTCAGTTAATAAATCAATTTACATCCTGAGTTTTAATTTGCAATTTTTTACACGATGGACGATGAAAGAAAAGTGCGTTCAAAAATAATTAAATATTTTTAAAAAAACCAAACATGGACATTAGGGTGGGTCGATTTAGCAATCGATATTGTGTCATAGATTTTTCGATAGCTTTTGGCAAGAGGAAAAAAAATTCCACTACGACATATCAAAAAAATTATTTTCGAGGCGCCCAAATTTCAATTTTTTGCAATTTTTAAATAAATGCTAGATTAGCGCCATCTTGCATTGGCTTTTTGAAACAACTAATGAAGTTGTAAACAGAGCTTTGAAGAATTAATTCATTAATTCAATTTTTCAATTCTGAATTAAAAATTCGATGAATTAATTCACTAAGCACCATATATTGAATGGAATTAATTCATATTTGCTTTCGTTCGATTTATTTTGTTACGAATTAATTCAATTGCAATAGTTCTTTTTATTAAATCAAATGAATTAATTCACCGGTGAACGCGTTCAATTTTATAAATCGAACGGAAAAAAAAGTGAATTAATTCCTTACTGAATTAATTCACCACTGAATTCATTCAATTTAATTTTCATTCAGTGAATTAAAAAAAAATAAAATTACATTCAGTGAATTAAAAAAAAAATAATAAGTTCACTGAATTGAAAAAAAAAATAAAATAAGTTCACTGAATTAAAAAAAAATAAAATAAGTTCACTGAATACAAAGCCTGTTTTCTGCCGTTCAGTAGAAGAAAACAATAATGTACAAATAAAAGTTTTAAATAAGCAATTTTACAGCGTGTGCTAGTAACAAATTAGAAACCGGATGCTGTTTATCAACCTACATGATTCAAAAATAAAGCATTTTACTATTAAAAATAAAAACTTTACAGATATAGATAAATTTGGAAAAAAAAATATAACTATTAATTTTTCAAACTAGTTATATAGTTATATTTTTTTTTCCAAATTTATCTATATCTGTAAAGTTTTTATTTTTAATAGTAAAAGGCTTTATTTTTGAATCATGTAGGTTGATAAACAGCATCCGGTTTCTAATTTGTTACTAGCACACGCTGTAAAATTGCTTATTTAAAACTTTTATTTGTACATTATTGTTTTCTTCTACTGAACGGCAGAAAACAGGCTTTGAATTCAGTGAACTTATTTTATTTTTTTTTTAATTCAGTGAACTTATTTTAATTTTTTTTCAATTCAGTGAACTTATTATTTTTTTTAATTCACTGAATGTAATTTTATTTTTTTTAATTCACTGAATGAAAATGAAATTGAATGAATTCAGTGGTGAATTAATTCAGTAAGGAATTAATTCACTTTTTTTCCGTTCGATTTATAAAATTGAACGCGTTCACCGGTGAATTAATTCATTTGATTTAATAAAAAGAACTATTGCAATTGAATTAATTCTTTGAATTTGTTGTTTGATGAACACATTCAGTTGAATGAATTCAGTGAATTACTTAAGAAAAGGAATTCATTCAATTCTAGAGAAACTTGAATTCGATTGGTAGTGAATTCATTCAAAAAGGAATTAATTCTTCAAAGCTCTGGTTGAAAACAATATAACATTACAACTTTTCCAGAAAGGTATTACTTATGAATATCGGATTAAAAATGTGGCAACTTGCCAGAAAGGTATTACTTATGAAAATCGAATAAAAAATGTGGCAACTAGAGGTTAAAGTATATAAGTAAAATTATTTTCTGCTTGATGATGAAATGATGATAATGATGATGTTGATGAAAACAAGCAGAAAATAATTTTACTTATATACTTTTACCTCTAGTTGCCACATTTTTTATTCGATTTTCATAAATAACACCTTTCTGGCAAGGTTGTAATTTTATATTGTTTACAACTTCATTAGTTATTTCAAAAAGCCACCGCAAGATGGCGCTAATCTAGCATTTATTAGAAAATTGCAAAAAATTGAAATTTGGGCGCCTCGAAAATGATTTCTTTGATATGTCGTAGTGGAATTTTTTTTCCTCATGCCAAAAGCTATCAAAAAATCGATGGCACAATATCAAAAAATTTTTGTGCATACAAATCGACCCACTCTAATGGACATACAAAAAAATTGCCGAAGAGACTAATGTAAGTGGTAAAAATGTATCTGGAACACCTAACAATTGAAAGGAAGCCGGGAACAGGAACAACGACTGGTTATCATAACATTGGTAAGGCATATAAAGTTAAAAGCATCCTTTAGGAACAACGACTGGTTATCGTAACATTGGTAAGGCATATAAAGTTAAAAGCTCCTAACACATCTGGCAGAAAAACAGCTCGGTTAGCCCAATTCTCGGTCTTTTTTGTACGTAAAGTGAAACGTAAGGCAGGACTAAAGTCCTACAAAGTTCAAAAAGTTCTCGATAGAAACGCTTTTAAAAATTTGGAGGCAAAAACCAGAGCTCGAAAATTGAAATCAAATTTTATACAAAAATACAACTGTTGTGTAATGGACGACGAAACTTATGTCCTGGCTGAAGTTTCGCAGCTCCCTGGTCAAGAATTTTATGTTTCTGATGTTCGAGGAAATGTTGCGGAAAAATTTAGGTCGAAAAAGCAAACGAAATTCCCTAAAAATTCCTAGTATGGCAAGTAATATGTAGCTGCGGCCAAAGAAGCCAGTCATTTGTGACATCTGGCTCTATAAATAGCGAAATTTATATCAAGGAGTGTTTGCAGAAGAGACTTCTTCCTATTTTGAGTCAGCACAATGTATCCACTTACTTTTGGCCCAATTTAGCATCTTGTCACTACAGCAAGAAAGCGCTGTAGTGGTATAATGGTAATAATGTGGTTTTTGTACCAAGAGAGGCAAATTCACCAAACTGCCCGGAGCTCAGGCCAGTGGAGAGATATTGGGCTCTTGTTAAAAGAGAATTAAAGGGCACAAAAAAGGTCTCCCAGGACATGCAAGATTTCAAACGTAGATGGACCACCTGCTCTAAAAAGGTGACAGAAACTACCATTAAAACCTTAATGGTAGGGTTTCCGGAAAAAGTGGATAACTTTGTTCGTAGTGGTTAGAATTCCATCGGTTTTTTTTTGTTTGATTTTGTATTAAATTTCATTTAATAAAAATTTAGTTTGAAGTCTTAAAATTCGTTCGTTTCGTATTTAGTTCGTTTTTTATTTAACGTTATGTGTGTTAACATTTTTATGATCTCACTCCTTAATCGTTGTATGAAAATAATTTGGAATTTTCCAAATTAAATGCATTTCCTACGGTGCTCTGGAACAAATTTTTAAAAATTTGACATAACATTTTATGTACATTTTATGTTGAAATAAATTTTTATTTGATACATTTAATGTTGAAGTAAATTTTTATTTGATACATTTTATGTTGAAATAAATTTTTATTTGATACATTTTATGTTGAAATAAATTTTTTCGCTGTTATTAAAAAAAAAACTTCTTAATTTAGCTTTAAAACATGAATTAGCTAAGGCTGCGTTTACACTTGCATCGAAATCCCGAGATTTCGCTATTCACCACTCTGAAAAAACAATGAAGGAACGCATATAAATGTGCAATTTTTAATAAAGCACACATAGTTAGCCCTAATAAATACATTTTCTGAAAATTTAACGTTTATATGCTTTCTTTCATTGTTTTTTGAGAGTGGTGAATAGCGAAATCTCCGGATTTCGATGCAAGTGTAAACGCAACCTTAAGCATTCATTATCTCTATTAAAACTTTATTAAAAAATTGTATTCAAAAACATACGCACAAAAAATATTAGCTTTAATTTAATTGATTCAATTAATCGTACACAATTTTAGTAATTGATAGTATCATTTGCGTGGTAGGTGCAAAAATAGAGAAAATAGTAATTGTCTGGAACAATTTGATAATTAAACCTGGTTTTTACTTTTTTGTGTGTACAATAAAAGTTTACTAATTTTGTTTTTTATTATGGCAACACTTTGTATATTCTCTCTTTTTATTGTTAGTGATACATGCATTTTTATGAACGATTGACTCGGTAATTGTAGGTAAATACACACAGAAAAAAAAACAGGGGGAACTTTATCTAAGTGCTATGTAATTATACAACTACATAAGTTCGAAATAAGTTTTACAATTTTCTAGCAAAATATATGCATTTTTTTCGGATATTTTCCACTACACATGTATATATTTTGCAAGGATTGTATATATTTTACAAAAAAATGTACATACTTTACAAGAACTTTGTAAAACTAACTTGAAAAATATGTAGTTGTATAATTACATAGCACTTAGATAATATTCCCCCTGTTTTTTCTGCGTGTATATTGTAAATTTTGGAAATTAAAATGTTTTATTACAAACCAAAACATATTAAAAAACGATTTTTAAACATTACTGAGAAGTAATAATGGGAATAATGGGCGGCTCTATGCTCCTTGCATGAGTAAAAGGAATGAATATATAATAATGGGAACAAATTGCGTTAAAGAATTTTTTATATTACGAATACTGAAAGTATTCGAATGTATGGTTTTATTATAAATGCATAACTATTTTATTGAATTTGTTTTTATTTTATTTTCATGCAAATTTGGGAAAATTTTCGAAATTCACGTTACGTGGACGTAACGTGACGAGTCTCCTTATGGAAAATCTAATGAGTCAAAAGAGCATAGCTGACAGCCTATTTCTTTTTTACTCATTATTTTAGATTGAATCAGCTGATTCGTCACGTTACGTATGGCTAAATGAGGCTTAATGGAGCCTTTAGACCAGAGGGCGGCAACACCTATGCCCATGGGCGCTCTCGCACACCTACATAACAGTGATGGTATTTGAGAGTTATCGTTTGGTGCCTAAATGATGCCAAAAAAGCTTCAAAAGTGCCAAAAAAAATTAAGCAACATTTATTGTTTCAAAAAATATGTTCAGCTTTTATTTCAAATATTATACATTTACACCCTTATTCTAAACTTTATAACAATAACAAAATTGTCACAAAACTGGGGTGAATGGAAATTTATTATATTATAATTCTAAGAAAAATTGTCACAGCAAAACCTTGACAAAATTGGCATGTAATAAAAATCACATAACAAACAAATATTTTCATTTGTCAACAATTTAAAATATAAGAATTTTATAATTTTTCTTCACAGACATAAAATATGAAATACCTCACTCATATTTTGAGATATTATTTTAAGATGCGTCGAGCCTTTTACCGATTCTAAAATTCCTGCAAATTCCTCCAAAAGAATACGTATTAACATGGGATTTTTTGGGCTAAAGTTGTTAGGAATAACCTCAGGGTGCTTGATGCAAAAATTTAAAGGATACTCCAAGTAGTTAGAACTAGTTCTCTCGTGTTCTGCGGTTCCTGGACCACCTGCTCTAAAAAGGTGACAGAAACTACCATTAAAACCTTAATGGTAGGGTTTCCGGAAAAAGTGGATAACTTTGTTCGTAGTGGTTAGAATTCCATCGGTTTTTTTTTGTTTGATTTTGTATTAAATTTCATTTAATAAAAATTTAGTTTGAAGTCTTAAAATTCGTTCGTTTCGTATTTAGTTCGTTTTTTATTTAACGTTATGTGTGTTAACATTTTTATGATCTCACTCCTTAATCGTTGTATGAAAATAATTTGGAATTTTCCAAATTAAATGCATTTCCTACGGTGCTCTGGAACAAATTTTTAAAAATTTGACATAACATTTTATGTACATTTTATGTTGAAATAAATTTTTATTTGATACATTTAATGTTGAAGTAAATTTTTATTTGATACATTTTATGTTGAAATAAATTTTTATTTGATACATTTTATGTTGAAATAAATTTTTTCGCTGTTATTAAAAAAAAAAACTTCTTAATTTAGCTTTAAAACATGAATTAGCTAAGGCTGCGTTTACACTTGCATCGAAATCCCGAGATTTCGCTATTCACCACTCTGAAAAAACAATGAAGGAACGCATATAAATGTGCAATTTTTAATAAAGCACACATAGTTAGCCCTAATAAATACATTTTCTGAAAATTTAACGTTTATATGCTTTCTTTCATTGTTTTTTGAGAGTGGTGAATAGCGAAATCTCGGGATTTCGATGCAAGTGTAAACGCAACCTTAAGCATTCATTATCTCTATTAAAACTTTATTAAAAAATTGTATTCAAAAACATACGCACAAAAAATATTAGCTTTAATTTAATTGATTCAATTAATCGTACACAATTTTAGTAATTGATAGTATCATTTGCGTGGTAGGTGCAAAAATAGAGAAAATAGTAATTGTCTGGAACAATTTGATAATTAAACCTGGTTTTTACTTTTTTGTGTGTACAATAAAAGTTTACTAATTTTGTTTTTTATTATGGCAACACTTTGTATATTCTCTCTTTTTATTGTTAGTGATACATGCATTTTTATGAACGATTGACTCGGTAATTGTAGGTAAATACACACAGAAAAAAAAAACAGGGGGAACTTTATCTAAGTGCTATGTAATTATACAACTACATAAGTTCGAAATAAGTTTTACAATTTTCTAGCAAAATATATGCATTTTTTTCGGATATTTTCCACTACACATGTATATATTTTGCAAGGATTGTATATATTTTACAAAAAAATGTGCATACTTTACAAGAACTTTGTAAAACTAACTTGAAAATTATGTAGTTGTATAATTACATAGCACTTAGATAATATTCCCCTGTTTTTTCTGCGTGTATATTGTAAATTTTGGAAATTAAAATGTTTTATTACAAACCAAAACATATTAAAAAACGATTTTTAAACATTACTGAGAAGTAATAATGGGAATAATGGGCGGCTCTATGCTCCTTGCATGAGTAAAAGGAACGAATATATAATAATGGGAACAAATTGCGTTAAAGAATTTTTTATATTACGAATACTGAAAGTATTCGAATGTATGGTTTTATTATAAATGCATAACTATTTTATTGAATTTGTTTTTATTTTATTTTCATGCAAATTTGGGAAAATTTTCGACGAGTCTCCTTATGGAAAATCTAATGAGTCAAAAGAGCATAGCTGACAGCCTATTTCTTTTTTACTCATTATTTTAGATTGAATCAGCTGATTCGTCACGTTACGTATGGCTAAATGAGGCTTAATGGAGCCTTTAGACCAGAGGTCGGCAACACCTATGCCCATGGGCGCTCTCGCACACCTACATAACAGTGATGGTATTTGAGAGTTATCGTTTGGTGCCTAAATGATGCCAAAAAAGTGCCAAAAAAGCTTCAAAAGTGCCAAAAAAAATTAAGCAACATTTATTGTTTCAAAAAATATGTTCAGCTTTTATTTCAAATATTATACATTTACACCCTTATTCTAAACTTTATAACAATAACAAAATTGTCACAAAACTGGGGTGAATGGAAATTTATTATATTATAATTCTAAGAAAAATTGTCACAGCAAAACCTTGACAAAATTGGCATGTAAAAAAAATCACATAACAAACAAATATTTTCATTTGTCAACAATTTAAAATATAAGAATTTTATAATTTTTCTTCACAGACATAAAATATGAAATACCTCACTCATATTTTGAGATATTATTTTAAGATGCGTCGAACCTTTTACCGATTCTAAAATTCCTGCAAATTCCTCCAAAAGATTACGTATTAACATGGGATTTTTTGGGCTAAAGTTGTTAGGAATAACCTCAGGGTGCTTGATGCAAAAATTTAAAGGATACTCCAAGTAGTTAGAACTAGTTCTCTCGTGTTCTGCGGTTCCTGGACATGTTTTTAAGTTTTTATTTCATTTAAGATTTCAAAAAATTATAGAAAAAATCATAATTTTTCTAAAATTACAATATTTTGATAATTTTATTTTATTTTTGGCAGAAAGAGCTTTCACCATTATATGGTAAAATTTTTAAAACTTTTGCTTGTCATAAAAAAAACTAGAATACCATAACAAATTTTTGAAGAATTCCTATAACAAGAAACATGACAATTTTAATAACAAAACAAATTGTCACATTTTCATAGAATAAGGGTATTAGTTACTTTAATAATAAAAAGACAAAAAAATAAAAAAAAAAACTTTAAGGGCGGGTAACTTATCTAAAAACTAACCCGAGTTTAACATTACCACAAATATTTTCACATAAATTTGCCATTCTTAACTATAGTAAAGCACTAAACTTACGTTATTTTAAGATAAGTTAGCAGGTCCAATTCTTTCAAAAAATTCTACATACATATTTTATATATATATTGACGGAGAATACTATAGAATCAATTGAAGTTTTTCTAACTTTCTCCGCGTTGCTTTTATTTTTAAAGATCAAAATAATTATTAAATTGTCTCCGCAGAACTGGAAGGTGGTCCAGAAAATTGTAAAAATTTTTAGTGTAGCGTTTGTTTTTTAATTTTGCTAATTTAAAATCCAGCGGTATCGACCTTTTGTCAAATTATATAGAAATTCTCTTAAAAAGTGCCAAAATTCTATGGAGAGTGCCAAGGTGCCATTGAACATTTAATAATGCCACAAATGGCACTTTTGTGCCACTTTTACCAACAGTGGTACATATGGTTCTTAATACCACTACAACTACATGAGATAGGGACAAGCTCTCAATTTTTTAATGAGTGGGGCTACTATAGTATACTATGTCCCAAACCTCCCACTAACTCCGGGCCCGTACACAAAAAAAATCATTCTAAATTTCTCAAAAAAAACTCAAACTTACCACTCAAACTGTACCACAAAACCATATCACACGATGATGAACGAGACCGAGGTTTGCCTCGAAAATGCCCACCCAACCATGGTCGTAAGTACATACATACTCATTATTTTTACGACCCCAAAACCCACCCAAAACTTCCCCTCTTTACTTTACCATCATTGCCACTTTACCCTTACCAAATTAAGCCAACATATTTAAATTTACTTTTTTTCAACTTGAAACAAATATATTTTTTATTGAATATAATTTAAACTCCTAAACAATTTTAAATAAATACCTTTAAATAACACTCTCTATACAAAAACTAAAATTTTTCTTTATATAAATAATCTCACTAAATTATTCGAAAATAATTATTTTACAAAATTTTTCAAATTTAATTTCTTTTTTCTCTTCTTTACTAATTTTTAATTTTCCTAATATTTTTCTAATCTTGAAATTTTCTATCTTTTGTTTTATAAATATTTTACAAAATCTTTATTTTTTTTAATTTATTTAATTAATTTATTTTTTCCTTTATTTAAATTTTGAATACTTTATTTCAGGCGCCGATATACTTTCTCAATATTAATTTCAATTTTATCCTTTTATATATAGATGTATATATTTTTCTAATTATAAAATTTAGAAAATTTTATTTATGATTTTACTTCTTTAAATTTCTGTTTTATCTCTTTCTACACAGGGCTCAAATCTCCCAAAAAAAAATCTTGCCAACATAGACACCGAATCGACTACCTGAAGGAGCTCCCTAAGGACAGAAACCTATCTGCTAAATCTGCAGATTATCATTAAAAAACCACGCCTGGTGTGAACCCTAAAGGTAGTTTAATTCTACTAATTTCTTTTAATTTAAAACTTTCTAAATTTTCTTTTATCTTTTAAGGTTATTTACGACCCTGCAAACCTAACAACATTTCCTTCCCTGGCGCTATTGGGTTTAATCTAAATAAACTATAATTTATGGCCTACCTTAAGGTGTTAATGTAAAATAAATAATCAATATAACACTTATAAATACATTTAACCCTAACTTTACCAATAAACAAAATTTAATAAAAATTATGGATTTTATTTACTCTCTTTTAAATATTACTTTTAAGGATTTCTTTTTTCAATAAAAATCAAAAATTTAAAACTTAAATCAACTTTAGCTTTTTTTCTTTACTTTAATTTTTGGATTTAACTAATTTTTTCTGCTTAAAATAAAAACTTTAAATTTGAATTTACTGGATTTCTTAAAACTTTAACAACTTTACGTTAATAAAATTAGCCTTTTTTTAATTTTTTTTCTTAATTTAAATATTTCTCTTTAATACTTTTTTATCAAAAAACTTTTAGCTAAGTTGCACTGTTTAATGAATTTAGATCAAAACTTTCTGCTACGATTTTCACTTTCAAATGGGATTCAGACCAAATTTTACCAAAAATATTTTACCTGGCTATATAATTTGGCCAATTGGAAGGTTCAGGATGCACCATCAGCCAATCTCTCCCTTAAGATTTTTACCCAGGAGATTTTTGCGTCACCGTCTTCCTCTCGATATTGGTTAGTTTGGTTATATAGCCAGCTATTGATATACACCAAAAATCAAAAACTGACACTCACTTTTGTTTCACCAAATTAACTTACGTTTCTTTTTTTTCAAAACTTGCTCCAAATTATCACAATTTTCCCGGTTAAATCCAAATGAAGATCCGTCCTCAATACACGCAAGCACTGGGATCTATTTAATTTTTGTCAAAGTCTATTCTTGGTTAGTTTTTTTCATTTAAACTTTTATGTTTTTTTGTTAAAAATACTTTTACTTCACAGACACTGACTTTATACTTTTTACTTTAAAATTATATTACACTTCACTTTATATTTTAACCCGGACACTTTGACTGCTTGCGTACTATTGATTTGAATTTTCAATTGACTCTTCCTAAGTTACCTAAGATTTTGTCTCTCTTTTCCAATCTGGTAACTATTTACCAAATTTTGCATAAGTTTTCCAAAATCTCTCCCGCCTAAACGTCCATCTTTTTTTTTCTATCCAAATATTCTAAAAATTTCTAGAAACTTTTTCCCTCCAATTCTCCATTTTTTTACTCTAAAAATTAGCTAAATGTTCTAGAACATTTTTTTATTCCCTCCACATCATCCATTTTATTCTTCTTCGAAAGGTTTTCAAAAATTACACTTTCCCAATTTAAGTTTCCATTTCCACTTATTTTTGCATAAAATTACTTTTCCCCTTTTTCTCCTAGCGCTCCTAGCCATAAAATTGCATATTTTTGGATTTATATATACCAGGCAATCAGGAAAGTTAGCGGTGTTATTTTTCTCCATTGATAATTAATAATTTAAAAATTATTTTACAGTGAGGTAACATGATCAAGATTTTGCTTTCAAGTTGATAACACATACTGCTTGTCAAATTCAGTTGAACTTGAAGCTGTGACGTAGGCTGCATGCAACTTGATAGTCAATTTTGCTTTCAAGATGCCATCGTCAAGGAAAGGACTAAAAATGCTCGCCTCTGTGGGCTGTTTCCGCGCTGTAGGCTGCTCGAAAAGACATTATTTTTTTCTTCACATCTTCCACACACATTTTCATGTCAGCAGAAATTGATTTTTTATTTATTTTTATTTTTAAATCATTTCGTCGATATAACGAAATATTCGCATTCCGTATTTTATTAATCGGATTTTAATTGCGGCACAATATTTGTAAAAAGAAAAACAAATTTACAAGAAATTGATCAGCTGTTTAAAACTTGACCGTTTCTCAAAACTTGAAAGCAAAAATTGATATCAAGTTGCTGTTCAATTTTTAAAATGTGAATGGGTTAGTAAAAAAATGTGAGTGTATTGAAACTTGAAAGGCAAAAATTGATCGTGTAACTCCTATGTTAAAACCACTTTTGCCAAATCGTCGTTTTCAATGTAAAATCCAACGCTGTGATTTTACTCCATTGTTTACATTTTTTTTCTCTACTATTTTACAAAAATTTGTAAAACTTTACTACTAGGTAGTAACCACAAATACAACAAAGTATTAAGGGCGGATTATGGGACCGTAAACGTATATGTGATGTAACTGTACCGTGCCGTAGCTGAAAAGTACACTTATAGATTATTGTAAACGACATTACTATTTAGCATCTATTTCATGTGGTTTTATATTTTATTCTAAATTTTTCCATTTATTTGTTAATTTTTATTCCTTATTTGTTGTTTGAATCATTTTTCTTTATTCATTTCATATTTTTTCCAACTAAAATCAGTCAGCTGTTTCGATGCCGGATAGAAAATTCTGATTTCAACAGAATGATCCGGCAAGTTCGTTTACATTTACGTATTAGTAACCATTCGTATACATTTCTTCTTGTGGTATCGAAACAGCTGATTCGTTACAGATACGTTTACACTAGTACATCCAGTTGTGTAGGGAAACCAAATATCGTTGTTGATTTAGGAATGTCAGGTATTTTATATATTTCTATATCAGCATTTAATTTTAGGTGTTGTAGTGTTGGCATAAAAGCTGATAGATTGTAACTCGGAAATACATAATTCACCTCTGCACTGTAGACATCAGAGGTCCATAAATTAACTTCTGCCGACTCAAAATAGCAATCCGGGTGCAACTTTAGTATACCGGAACCTTGGAGAACCACGTTGTGCGTTTCTCCATTGCATTTAATATCTGCCGGGGTTTTTTCGAATAGAGAAAATATCCACGTATTTAAAGAGTGCGTTTGTTGCCAGAACTTTTGAAATCTTTTTATGGCTATTTCACACTCTTCCGGAATCGTTCTTGCCTTCAAAAACAAATTTACTTCACAACTAGTTGTGCCTCTCGTATTATAGACAGGGTGAATCTGATGGCATATCATGATGTCCTTCATCTTTTGACATTGACTTAAGTTGTTCTCATCTAAGCTGTAGTATATCGTCTTTCTTTTGTCAATCAAAAAGTATTTGCTGCTTGCCTGAAGTTTTACAGAGAATCCGTCATGGACCGTTGGATATGAATATATCTCATATGCTTGAAATAATTCGGTATTAATTAGAGGAATACGAATGTTAAAGATGATGAAGTCGTCGGTGGTTCCTGCAGAAATTTGTGAGATTTTTACAAGTTCTACAGGATTTTCACTTGGAAGCCTAAGATTTGATTTTAGGCTCGATGTGATCGTCTTGATCTGTGCTTTAAATTTCTTAATTGGCAGTATTTCTATGAGCAAATTGTTTTTGGAACTTAATAATGCTCCAATTAAACCATCTTGGATTTCTTCAAATGATTCAAGGGACGTCAGCATATTTGTTACCGATCCAATCAGCGTATCTTTATCTTTTAACTCGTTGACAGCCTTCTCCAGCACAAGAATCGAACCGCTCAGTGTTTTCATGTTTTTGAATACCGATTTGCTTCGCTCTTTTATTATTTCCCTCGTCATATCTTGAAGTGATGATTGATTTTTTATAATGTTTAGCAAGTAGTCGTTCTTACGTTCATTGGTTTTTATTCTATTTGATAAGATTTCCGCATGCTCTTCATCCATTAGGCCAAACAATGAGTGCAAAACACCGCCCATAAATGTTAACGCAGATCTCCTTGCTCTTTTTGTAGAGGTTACTGACAATATTATCTCATGCTTGCTTCGCACCCTTTCATAAACAGTTTCTATACTTTTTACGGCAAACGCATTGTAGATCTCCTGTTGCTTCAACTTCACCTTTGCTAATGAGGTCATGGCTTCGTCTAGGCTTGCCATAGCTGCTGCGTACTCCGTTATGTTGACATGTACCACCACGTTCCACGCAGTTTTTGTAAGCCCAACAGTCGCGACCTCTTCGAAAAAGATCCCTGCCTTGTTATAAAAGTTACTTATACTAAATTGAGACCTAACTGGATTTAAAATAGCTAATAATGTCACTAAAAATGTTAACATATTTTTATTTTTTAATTTATTTGAATTTATATTCTTGTTTTTTAATTTATTTGAATTAATATTTTTGTTTTTTAATTTATTTGAATTTATATTTTCGTTTTTTAATTTATTTGAATTTTTATTCATATTTTTGTTTTTATCAATTCTACTTATATTGTTAATTAAAGATGGTTTGTCTATTCTTCTATATTTTTTATTTTGTAAAGTCGGATTGACCATACTTTCTGTTTCATCTGTACTTTGTGTAGAATTTAACCAATTGGATGGTTTGTCCAATACTTCATTTTCACTTTCCCGGGTGGGAAAAGGACAAACATTTTGGATCGACCTTTTAGTTTCTCCATTGCTGGTCCTTACGTCCACCATTCTACATAACCCATCCGAACCCATTATAGTTCGGATGACCCTCCCCCGCCTCCAGCTTAAAGGAGGAGTATTGTCGTCTTTTAGCAGAACTAATGTTCCTGGCTTAATGTTTTCAAATGGTTTATTCCATTTGTACCTCTTTTGTAATTCGGACAGATATTCAGCCGACCAACGTTTCCAAAATTCTTCGGAATTAGATTGCACAGCTTTCCAGTGCTCCCTTAACCCATGGTAACACTTATTACTAGAAGCGTCCACAAATGTTGTAAAAGTTTCGCCAACTAAAAAATGTCCTGGTGTTAAAACTTTGAAATCGTTTGGATCATCTGATAACGGAGTTAGTGGACGAGAGTTCAGTATTGATTCTATTTGAGTCATTAGTGTGCATAGTTCTTCGTAAGTCATTATCCCTTCTGTCACCCGATAAAAATGCTTCTTTACGGAATTCACGCATGCTTCCCATAATCCTCCCACATGCGGTGATCTGGCTGGTATATTCAACCATTCAATACCACGCTGAATACAAAATTCATCTATATTGGCCTTATGCTGCTCATTTGCAAACAAACGAAAAATTTCGTTAAGGCTATTTGCCGCCCCAACAAAGTTCGTGGCATTATCCGAGTAAATTTTCAATGGACAACCTCGCCTAGCTACAAACCTTTTCAGTGCTCCTATGAATGCAGCTGAAGTCAAATCTGAGACTACCTCTAAATGGACCGCTTTGGTGGTAAAGCATACAAACACACACACATAAGACTTGTCCGTCTTCTTCCCGCGTATTTTGTAATGAATTGTAATTGGTCCTAGAAAATCAATACCAATATTTAGAAATGGTCGAGTTCTAATAACTCTATCTTCAGGTAAATTTCCCATTAGTTGATGCAGATTTCTTGGCTGTATTCTAAAACATCTATAGCATTTATTAATCACCTTTTTTACCACCTGCCGGCCTCGCAATGGCCAAAACTGTTGCCTTACTATTGCCAGCAATCCCTGAGGACCTACGTGCAAATGTTCTCTATGCAACTGGTCTATAATTAGTTCTACGATTTCATCCTTGAAGGGAAGGAGAATCGGATGTTTAGCTTCGTATGACAAACTACTATTTTCTAATCTGCCTCCTACTCTAATAATATTATTTCCATCTAATATTGGACACAGATTTGTCAAATTTGACGATTTACTTAACGTTTTTTTTGATTTTAATATCTTGATTTCGCTGCCGAAATGATAATTTTGGATTTCTTTAACAATAAGTGTTAGTGCGTCTTTTTTATACCATATGAATGATTTCCTATTTCTTTTTCTAGCTATATTAATAAATTTAAGAACGTAAGCAATTACATTCTGTAAAAATTTAAAACTATTCCTATGGTTAATTTTATCACATAGTGTTTGTCCCTGTTGCACTAATAAAATCTTTCTGCATTTTTTTAATTCGGGAATCTCATTTATCAAATTAAATGATGATAATTTAACTATTTTCTCCTTTAAAAATTTAGGACCTTCAAACCAAAATTGATTCTTAATCATTTCCTTGCCTAACAATCCCCTTGATATAAGATCCGCAGGATTTTCTTCTGATCTCACATGTCTCCATTGAGAGACATCACTGTTTGTTTGAATAGCACTTACTCTATTTGAGACAAATACTTGTAACGTAGCAGGATCCAATTTAATCCAACTCAAAACAATAGAAGAATCTGTGTAGTAGTATATCTTATTAAAATCAATCTTTAAGCTCTCTACAACTTCTTTAATTATTTCTATTAATAATACACTGGCACACAGCTCTAATCCTGGCAATGTAATTATCCTAATCGGGGCCACCCCTGATTTTGATGCTGCTAATTTTGTAATATTATTTCCACCGCTATCAATTGACCTGACATACAAAATTTCATTCAATGATACATTTGCTGTGGTTTTGCATGAAGCATCAAATACTACCCTCAATTTAGTGGAAGTGCTTTCCGGGCGTAAAACACAATGATGAGGTAAATAATACCCACCATTCAAAAATGAATTGTTGGTCATAAGTTCCATATGGCCCATTTCCAAATATTGTTTCAAAAAATCGTGATACTGAATTTTCAGATCTTGATTTTTCTCTAGTTTTCTTTCAAGAGCGAAGAATCTTCTTTTAGCCACTAGGCTAGAATTCCCTAATAAGCCCGGCTCACTCTTGAAAGGTAACGCAACTTGAAATTTCCCATCTAATTTCAATTCTACACTTTGATTAAAACAGTTTTTCACAATCTTTTTCTAAGACTGTTAACTTATTAATCTGTGGGACCTCCTCAATTTCCCAAAATTTTTGCAAAAGTTCTTCTTTAGATGTCAGAACTGTTGTGACAATATCTGGTTCTGGTTTGGAACCATCTATTTTCGTCATGCTATATGCAACCCAGCCTAACTTTGTGTTCTGTAATTTAGTGTTAGTTTTCTGGTCCTGAATTTTGCCCTCACAGATGAGGTCAAAAATGAATTGATTTGACAATAATAAATCAATTCCACTTGGAATATTGTATTCTGGATCTGCCAATTTGATGTTATGTGGAAACTCTCCAGCCATCATTTTCATCCCAGGAATATTGGACACAAACCTGTCCATTACGACCGCATTTAGGAAGGTGTTATAATTAGTCACTTTTGACCTTATATTTAGTCCCACCTTTTCGTGAGCAGATGATTTTTTCATCTTCAAACCCTCAAATTGTTTATTTATTCTGAGACCCTTTAGTCTCAGTTTATTTTTAAATTCCTTGGAAACTATGTTAACCTGCGACCCACCATCTAATAGGACCCGGCAACTTATCCAATGGTTATCACCATCTTTTACCTCCACTATTGCTGTGGACAGAAGTGTCTCATCATCTTCTTCACTGTTCACAATAACAGTCTTTGGAGGAGCTTTCTCCCTGTGAAGAAGAGAATGATGATCACCATTGCAAGTTTTGCAAATAAAATTACTGGTGCATGCCTTCTGAAAATGCCCAATATTCAAACATCTAGAACACACTTTGTATTCCCGCACTTTATCCCATTTCTCTTTGATGGGGAGGTTTCTAAATTTCGAACACCTATATAATAAATGCCCAACTGCACATTTCAGTGGGCATTTCATTCCATTTGCAGTTTTTGAGGGATTTACCATTTGGCCCGTCCCCTGAGTATACTGTACTCCGTATCCCGAAGGATTTACCATATTCTGGCCTGCCTCCCAAAATGTCCGCCCCATTATTAGAGGATTTACCATCATATTATCACCCTTTGTGACATATTGGCTTGCCTCTAAAGAATACCGCATTTGATCTAGAAACTCTATAAGGCTATCCACTTTTGGAAGCTCCCTAGATTTACCTAAATGCTGTTCGAACTGAATTCGTAAATTTTCATCCATTTTCCGTTGAAGTACGAAACAGAGAAATGCCTTATGCATTTCCTCGGGATCCAATTTCATGGCATCCAATGCTTGCAAACTTTCGTTTATTTGCTCCAAAAATGTTCTAACACTTTTTGAATTGTAAAAGACGGGAGGGGCATCCAATATACCTTTGAAATACACGGATGTTATCTCCCGTTTATTGGAATAGTATTCTTTTAAAATACTCCAGGCCGTTTCAAAATTTTCGTCCTTTGACGGTAGCTTTGAAATTTTCCTTGCCGCCTCCCCTGCTAATTTAGCCTTAAGCATGCACATTCTCTGAGTATTTGACACAGGTTGATCAATAATCAATTGCTCAAATAACTCCCTGAATGTATCCCATTCCGTTACTTTTCCACTGAATACTGGGATATCTATTGTAGGCAGTTTGAATGGTAGTGTTTTGGCGTAGCTTTCTACGCCAGGAATCTCCTGATAATTATCCCTTAAATTATAAAAAACCTCGGTTAATTCGTCATCAGGGAAATGTCCCATATATTGGATGAATAGATCCTCAGCCATTTTAAACCTATCCTTTAAGATGTCTATCGAGACTTCCTTATTTCCAAATCTAGTAATCTTTGACTCCAGATCAAAAGGTTGCGAGTTCAGATCTCGTCGGGGTCACCAAAATGTTAGGGCTTAAGTGAAAGGCGTGCGAGTCGTGTGGTGGTTTTAAATTGAACTAACTTTATTTACAAATTTATTCCTACTTATATACTAACATATTTTACTTAAAAACTATTTAATATCTAATTCCACTTATAGATAAGGAAAGGTAAGCATAACATTCTTGTCTCAACACTTCCCCATCTACCTGCTCGAACACTAAATGCATTAGTAGCATAACTAACGCATTGTGTTTGTCTCCAGGTGAAATGCACTAAAATGTGTCATACTAATGGATATTTAATCACTTATATTTTATTATCTTAGCAGCTGTCTATGGAAAGATATTTATAACCATAGAACCACCTTTCTAAGAATCCATTGTTCAAGGTTGAACAATGTATATTTTATTACTTATATTATATGATCTTAGCAGCTGTCTATGGAAAGATATTTATAACCATAGAACCACCTTCTAAGAATCTATTGTTCAAGGTTGAACAAATTGTATGTATACATTTATACCAGTAAACAAAGTCTTTGGTATAAAAGTATAACAAACAAAAATATTAATAATTAACAATAAAAAATGTATTAATATAATGTGTTATAAATTAATGTAATGTGTGCTATTTCTTTTGTATTAAATATCTATAATTCTGTGCTACATTTTCAGTATCTGCCTTAAAGTTAATTCTATTTGTTGTGGGTGTATTAATTATCTGTAACATTTCTAATATATAACGACGTTTATAATTATGTTCTGTGTTTAAAACTGATACATTTTCAAAGTCAGGATAGTGATTCAAATTTGAACAATAAGAAGATATAAAAAACAAACCTTACGCTCAAGAAAATTGTGAAATTAAAAATGGAAAAAGAAGGTTAAATAAACGACAAAGATATTTAATTTTCTATACAATTTGGCAATTTTCCAAAATTTGGGTGAAAATCTACTAATATGCAAATGAAAATAACATTTCCATTGCATATAATTTATCGGAAAAGAAATCTGCTTCCCAATATGTAAAAATACGTAATGAGATTAAACTAGCAGTGCCACTTTAGTTCATATGAGAGAATCGTTCATATGAACTGCTAATATATGAACTAATCAAAACAAAGAAAACAACTGCAGCAGAGAAGAAATGGGTATTTTAATTAAATTATGATTAAATTTAAATTTTAATGATATATTTTCATTTCTTTCAGGAATTTGCATTATCTAGACGATGGAGAAGGATGCTATATTGGAAGGATTGAGCCGTTCCACACGGTTCCGGGTTTGTATTGGAGTATATGTTTTTCCATGTTTTTTTAATATTTGTTCCTTCTTTTATTTCCAGCATAACCTGAAAAAAGCAGTGGGGGTAAACTGTGGTGTGACGCGCCACATACCGAAACAAGTTTACCCCAAAGAAAAATAAATTGACCGGGACACGAGGCTGGAGTTTGGTCAGCTCCGAGAAGATAGCCTCCTCCCCTAAAATATTAAAAAAAAACACAACCGGGACTCGGGTTGGAGGTGGTTCCTCCAGTGGCCGCAAACCCCTCCCCAATGGGTTATTTTGAAAAGAAACGGGACTCGGTGGGTTAGGCCACCCTCCTAAAACCGTTTTTTTTTAAGTACCCGCCACGCAAAATTTTTTTGCGATGGTGAACCTGGGGGGTAACCGCGTAACTCAATTCGAAAAAAATTTTCGAATTCGTAAATCTTGCAAATGTTGTTAAAAATATAATTCTGTATAAAAATTCTACTTTTTTAATTTATTTTTATCCTAAAACTTGTACACTACACATAAAAATTCAAAAAGTTAGATTTTTGTTAAAATATTTCTTTTTACGAAAGGTACAAAATTTACGAATTCGAAAATTTTTTTCGAATCGAGTTACGCGGTAACCCCCCTGGGTGTCGCAACCTCCCGCAACATAATTTACCGCAAAAAAGCAAAATTAAATACAAAAAAATGTAAAACAACAAGAATTAATAGAAAACCAATTGAATTGGTGAAGAATTGTGGCGAAAAATTACAACCATATCCATGTTTTGCGTGAATTTTTTCTAAATGTCAAAAAATGTCGACAATCGATTGTCGCTGAATTTGAATTATTCGCGACGACTTGCTGTCGTCGGTCGACAATCGACACAGTTGTGATTAAGCTCTTAGAGTTTAATCCAGAGATCGGCATTTCTATGCTCGCGTGCAACTCACTCACACCTACATACGCTCACACATTGAATAAAAACAAACAAATTTATTCAGTCTCGCTCGAGCATTCGTTTGATGAGTTTGTGTCGACGCATGTTGCTAGCGTTACACTTAACGAAATGTTTGACGAAGGATGGGAATTCGATTTCTCGTTAACTGAAATTTTTTTCAGTAAACGAAAATAGGTAATTTTTGTTGAAAAAAGGATAATCGTTGTGTTTCGACATCTATGAACCGAGTTTAATTATATATACCTTTATCGCCATGCTGAATATCACAATGAAATTATAATTTTTAACAGCAACTTTGCCAAGAATTCTAAAGCGAGTTTTTCTTTCAAAATCTCATTTCTTAATTATTTTCTATTTTGTTCTATTTTATTCATATATTCTAATTGCACATAAATAGGTATGAGAAAATTATACAGAAATTTCTTTCAATGCATTGAGAGAGGGAAAGTTACATCTCACTCATACAAGCACAAAACTAAGGTAGATCGAGTTTGCCGATCCCTGGTTAATCACAACTGTGTCGATTGTCGACCGACGACAGCAAAAGTCGTCGCGAATAATTTAAATTCAGCGACAATCGATTGTCGACATTTTTTGACATTTAGAAAAAAATTAAAGCAAAACAAGAATATGGTTGTATTTTTTTCGCCACAATTCTTCACCAATTCAATTGGGTTTCCATTAATTCTTGTTGTTTTACATTTTTTTGTATTTAATTTTGCTTTTTTACTGTAAATTATGCATTTTTATTTCCAATTATATTTCTTCTGTCAAAAAAATAATTTTTTTGTAAACAAAGTACGAATTTTTGCAACTCTAATACGAATTTCTGCGACTCTGTTCCCTTAATTAGTTAAAAATATGGCAACTATTTGACAAATATTTTGAGTGTGTATTAGTGTGTCGTCACGAAAATAGAATATGAGGTTAATCACAACAGGGTCGATTGTCGACCGACGACTGCAAAAGTCGTCACGATTAATTTAAATTCAGCGACAATCGACCGTCGACATTTGTTGACGTTTAGAAAAAAAGGAAAGCAAAACAGGGATATGGTTGTATTTGTTTCACCACAATTCTTCACCAATTCAATTGGTCTTTCACTAATTCTTGTTGTTTTATATTTTATTGTATTTAATTTTGCTTTTTTGCCGTAAATTATGTATTTTAAATTTCAATTATATTTCTTCTGTCAAAAAAATAAATTTCTTGTAAACAAAGTACGAATTTTTGCAGCTCTAATACGAATTTCTAACAACTCTGTTCTAATGGCAATCTTTAATTAGTTAAAAATATGGCAACAACTTGACAAATATTTTAAGTGTGTATTAGTGTGTCGTCACGAAAATAGAATAGATTCTATTCCGACGACAAATCGCCGGACGACATGGCGACATTTTGCTTCCCATACAAAATATATGAAAAAGCAACTCTCGTCGTCGTTGTCGACACAGTTCTGATTAATCTCTATATTCTATTACGACGACAAATCGCCGCATGACATGGCGACAATTTGCTTCCCATATAAAATATATGAAAAAACACATGTCGTTGTCGTTGTCGACCCAGTTCTGATTAAACTCTAGACACACTCAAAATATTTTTCAAATTGTGGTTAAAAATATGAACTAATTAAGGGTTGCCATCCGAACAGAGTTGTAGAAATTCGTATTAAGTAGGGCATAGACGTTCAATATTATTGATAAATTTTTGATTGTTTACAAATTAATTGAAGGTCTGTATCCTATATTGAATGTTTATCAATTAAATTGGAAAATTCAAAATGTTTTGGATTTTTATTTTAAATTTCATATTATTGAAAAGTGTGTGGCCAATATTGAAATGTTAGTTTTTTTTTAATTTGTTTTTGTTGATAAAAAATAAATAAAATTAGAAAAGCATATAAATTATTGCAAAATAAAAAAGTAATCACTTTAAACGTGGTTTTATTTTAAAATTAGCAAAATTTTGCAATTTTTCATAGGATGGAAAATATTGATCAATTTAATTTTAACTTATATTTTTCTAATAACATTAAAAGTGTGTGTGAAAGGATCAATAAAATTTAAATAAATTACATTGACGGTGTGTGCTCTGCTTTAGAGCTGCAAAAATTCGAAAATAAAATACATAATTTACGGCAAAAAACAAAATTAAATGCAATAAAATCTAAAACAACAAGAATTAATGCTAAACCAATTGAATTGATGAAGAATTGTGGCAAAACAAATACAACCATACTTGTTTTGCTTTCCTTTTTTCTAAGCGTCAAAAAATGTCGACTTTTGCTGTCGTCGGTCGACAATTGATCCAGATGTGATTAATCTCCAATTCTCTTTGTCGTTGTCGACGGAGCGGGTATTTATATCTAAACCAGTGTTGCCACCAGTAAAACAAAAAATTACACAGCTGTAGATCAAAAATTATCCAAAACCGTATGAAATTACACAAAAAATATATTTTTCATATTATTTCAAAATAAACTCTCCTGGGCACAGTGGCGAAGAATACAAATATTTTGGGAAGAATTTCGCCATTTTTTACCGATTGATATGAAATTAACACTGTAAGTTTTGGATGCCCGCAACTGCGGGAGCTATACCAATCGACTCCAAAGTTTTGCCATTTTGCTATTTACAAACCGATTTTTAAAGACGTAACATTTCTATCATCTACAAAGTGCAAAAAGTATTTGCATTTTAAAAATAAAATTTAGCATTTTTGCTAAAACCTGTGCCGTATTTTTGCCTTCGTAAAAGCAAATCCAGGCCAATTTCGCAGAAAATATTATAACAAATTAGGAAACAAAGGGAATTTCTATGCAATATCTTTTTCAGGATTGAAATAGCGTGCTTTCATACGATTCCGTTGAAATCTGAAACATGTTGGATTTATAGAATTCTAAAATATTAGAATTCACCTATTGCTACAGCAAAAAAAATTGTCAGACATTAGAAAGTCACAATCATAAAAAACTCAAACTTTTCCACTCTTTTGCTGAATTTTTAAATGTTCTTGCAAACCAAGAGAATTTTTAAAAGAAGCTTGACAATTATTTTCGCAAAAAATAAGCAAAAGGCGGTGCTTTAAACAAAACAAAAAAATACATAACACCATTTTTGATTTCTTCTAAATAGGCTTTAGTGTTGATTAAAAAGCTCCGGGACTTTTAAAAATTTACGAAAATTTCTGTAAAAAGTGAAATTACACAAAAAATACACAAAAATGTCATTATTCAAAAATTATCCAACGAATGTGTAAACAGTCCCGTTTTTGAATAATTATTCAAAAAGTGGCAACACTGCTCTAAACTCTAATCTTATCAAATACGTATTAATACAACGCTGTGTGAAAATATAAATAGGTAGTGACTATTCGGTGTATTTTTCATTCACAAAAGTTTCGTGACACGACACGGTAAAGGGATATTTTGCGTATTGGGTAGATCTTGAAAACAAAGGAAAGACTGATTTGGCTAAAAAATTCTTTTAGAATAAATAAAATTTTGTAGCTCAAAAACGTAAATAAATTCAATTAATTAAAAAGTGAGAACACCAGAGACAAGTTTGTTTGCAAGTACATGTTCAAAATAAAGAATTTTCAAAACCTTTTGGATGGGTTTTAAAGGAATGAATAAAAACTTGAGTAAGGATTGTTTGGGACTACGTCTACGAGTCAGCGGACTACATCAAACGTGGAAGTGGCTTCATCAAACAGAAGCTTTGCATGAATATTTGATCTCCGTTACAGCAGCCGACACAGCAGTATCCGAAAAGTGTTTCATGCATAAAAAGTGTAACGAGTGCTAAAGTCCACCATACCCAATTGAACCAAAAACAAAGAACTTGAAATTAATGATAAAAATAAAATCAGTAGACAACTTTGAGATAAAATAGTGCCTTAAATAGATAATAAAAACAATTGAAAATCCAATATAAAATTAAACTTTTTAATGACCTTAATTATTGTTGTGAAGAACTTTTAAATTAGAGTCTATTCGCATATATGTATTCAATCTTTCCACGAATTCTATTAAATTTTAAATTACTGCCCTACACACTAACCCCCAACCGCATTTATCATCCTCCACTTTCGGTTATCTGCTGTATGTGTAAAACATCTGTGTGTTCACATTAAAATTAACTTGACAACAGAAAAACACAAATTTCTACGTTTGGTCGTCAGTTATACATAAAACCCAAAACAAAGTAAAAAATACATAAATAGCTTTGAATATTTCATCTTTTTGGCGTTTTTTCAATTTGACTATAATTCTAGTCAAAAGTGCAGAATCAGTAGAAAACAAAATATACACTTTAACACAAAGAACGTCAGCCAAGTGAGGCAAAAGAATTTTAACCGACAAAGAAGAGTGCAAGGCAAGTGATAGTGAATTCATTTGAAATTGATTTGTAAATGTATTATTATATACGCTTGTATGCATATTGATCGCACATAACGACGTCTATACATCAGAATCAGACTAGACTAGAGAAGAAAAAAAGACTCTCTTTATCGGTAATCTTCCAGTTGGGAATACAGTAGGCAAAAGCATTTATAGATACACCTGCTGCATCCAATAAAAACTAGAAAATTTATAAATATAACAGTTTCTACACTGAGAAAATAATCAGCCGACTACCCAGCGTCATGATACCATTTGCAGCAATCCGTGGGAGCACTGCTAATGGCGCCCATTTGCGCAATGCATTTCGTTTATTGATAACTTCGCAACAAAGACATCAATCCTTCTTCTCTTCCTCTACAACAACTACATCTAATGACGACAGTATCAGCAATAATAGCAATGTAACTACCCGGAAGACTAAACAAACTACTACTATAACTGATGCAGATATAAAGAAATCTGTATTTATCTCACAATCGTATGATATTTTTACTAACCTTGCTTTGGAAGATTGGCTCTATCGTCATTTTGACTTTAATCGTCATCATGTCTTACTATTGTGGGCCAATGATCCTTGTGTGGTTATTGGACGTCATCAGAATCCCTTTACGGAAGCCAATGTTTCAAAACTAATCGACAAGGGTATAACATTGGCTCGTCGCAATAGTGGTGGCGGTGCAGTCTACCATGATCGTGGCAATCTTAATTGCACATTCTTTACGCCCCGCGAACGATATAATCGTAAATACAATTTGAATATCTTGACACGCGCTCTTTTTCGCGAATGGGCTATTAAAACTGAGATAAATAAACGTGACGATATTGTCATAAATGACAAAAAGGTGAGTTGAACGTTTTTTTGGTAATTTAAAATTTTACAAGTAGTTTTGTGTCATCGAAAAGTTGTTAAAACTCCATTTGATATTTTAAAAAAATTGGGCTTGCCCGCTAGTTGTAATATAATTTATTAACCATTTCTATTTTCTAGTGATTTTTTAGTTTGATTTAGCGATATTTTTAGGAAAGAAGTTGGCAGCAGTATTTTACTAATTCTTACAATTTTTCTGTTTGCGTACATTTTTAGATATTTTTCTTTTTGAGAGTAAATTTTACCTTACTCTCTGTAAATTTGTTACTGAGTAATTTTTACTGGACTTTACTGGAAAAGTAAGCAAACACACCTATTGTAAAATTTATACATGCCGTGTGAACCAGTGATGGTATTTGAGAATTTTCGTTTGGTGCCTAAATGATGCCAAAAAGTGCCAAAAAAGCTTTAAAAGTGCCAAAAAAAAAAATTAAGCAACATGCAAATGTTTCAAAAATTATATTCAGCTTTTATTTCAAATATTTATACATTTACACCCTTACACCCTTATTCTAAACTTTATAACAATAACAAAATTGTCACAAAACTGGGGTGAATGGAAATTATTATATTTTTGGTATTCTAAGAAGAATTGTCACAGCAAAACCTTGACAAAATTGTCATGTAATAAAAAGCACATAACAAACAAATATTTTCATTTGTCAACAATTTAAAATATAAAAATTTTAATTTTTTTTTGAAGAATTTTATAATTTGTCTTCACAGAAATAAAATATAAAATATCTCATTCATATTTTGAGATATTATTTTAAGATGCGTCGAACTTTTACCGATTCTAAAATTCCTGCTAATTCCTCCAAAAGATTACGTATTAACATGGGATTTGTTTGGATAAAGTTGTTAGGAATAAGCTCAGGATGCTTGATGCGAAAATTTAAAGGAAACTCCAAGTGCTTAGAACTAGTTCTCTCGTGTTCTGCGGTTCCTGGACATTTTTTAAAGTTTTTATTTCTTTTAAGATTTCATAAAATTATCGAAAAAATCGTAATTTTTCACAAATTACAATTTTTTTTAAAAATTTTATTTTTGGCAGAAAAAGCTTTCACCATTGTATGGTGAACTTTTTAAAACTTTTGCTTGCCATAAAAAAACTAGAATACCATAACAAATTTTTGAAAAATTCCTATAACAAGAAACATGACAATTTTAATAATAAAACAAATTGTCACATTATCCTAGAATAAGGGTATTATTCTAAACTTTATAACAATAACAAAATTGACACAAAACTGGTGTGAATGGAAATTATTATAATTTTGGTATTCTGGGAAAAATTGTCACAGCAAAACCTTGACAAAATTATCATGTAACAAAAAGCACATAACAAACAAATAATTTCATTTGTCAACAATTTAAAATATAAACATTTTATTTTCTTTTGAAGAATTTTATAATGTTTCTTCACAGAAATAAAATATGAAATACCTAATTCATATTTTGAGATATTATTTTAAGATGCATCGAACCTTTTACCGATTATAAAATTCCTGCAAATGCCTCCAAAAGATTACGTATTAACATGGGATTTTTGGGGCTAAAGTTGTTAGGAATAAGCTCAGGGTGCTTGATGCTAAAATTTAAAGGAAACTCCAAGTGCTTAGAACTAGTTCTCTTGTGTTCTGCGGTTCCTAGACATTTTTTTAAGTTTTCATTTCGTTTAAGATTTCATAAAATTATGGAAAAAATCGTAATTTTTCACAAATTACAATTTTTTGATCATTTTATTTTATTTTTGGCAGAAAAAGCTTTCACCATTGTATGGTGAAATTTTTAAAAATTTTGCATGTCATAAAAAAACTAGAATACCATAACAAATTTTTGAAAAATTCCAGTGACAACAAATCAATTAAAGTTTTTCTAATTTTATCCCCATTGCTTTTATTTTTAAAGATCAAAATAATAATTAAATTGTCCCCGAAGAACTGGAAGCTGGTCCAGAAAATTGTAGAAATTTTTAGTGTAGCGATTGTTTTTTAATTTTGCTACCCGTTCTAAGTAGGCATGGCTTTTAATGAAAAACCAGCGATATCGACCTTTTATCAAATTATATAGAAATTTTCTTAAACAGTGCCAAAATTCTATCAAGAGTGCCATGGTGCCATTGAACATTCAATAGTGCCACAAATGGCACCTTTGTGCCACTTTTACCAATAGTGGTGTGAACCCTTTCAAATATTAGCTCTGTTCCACGTACGTAACCGCGGGTTACGTACCAAAAAGCGTTTCTATTGTTAAAAATTGGATAAATGAGAGCGTTGATGAGAGAATAATTTGTTTCTCTTTTTACCTGAAGTTACCCGTACTTTTTTTGCGGGTAAAATGGTAAAACTGTCAAATCACTAGTTGTTTGTAAATCAGCTGTTTTAAATTTGTAAAAATAATTTAAATATTAACAAAACTTGTAAACAATAATTAATATCGTTAACAAATACCACGTTCTAACATTTTTTCTTTATTCCCTTCGATATTTTATTCTTAAAATAGCTTTTGTTTATATGAATAACTTTGACGTTAATTTTTGGGCTTGAAATGTGGTTTTGTGCGTTCCAGGTATTGTGAGCAATTTATCATTATTATTTGTTTACCCTCATTTTACCAGACTTTACCCAGAATTACGTGGAACAAACCTATTGCATGTGTAAAACCCATATGCAAAAGTCATATGACAATATATTTTCTTTTTAAGGCGGTCTTGACATTTTCTTAGCATTTTTTACATTTATTTCCTTGACAGAATTTTTGAATCATTATTATTCAGCGATTTATCGCTAAATTTTTATGGAAAACAAAAAAGTTCGAAAAGTTTGGCGATGTATCGATAGTTTTTTAAGAAAGTTTTAAGAAGTTTGAAAAATATAGCTATTTTTGTGAAATTTTTCAACAGAACCTAAAAATTTCGTGAAATTTAGAGAATTATCGCTTTTTTATTTTTTTTATAATTTAGATATTTTCTAGTGATTTTTTAGTTTGATTTAGCGATATTTTTAGGAGAGAAGTTGGCAGCAGTATTTTACTAATTCTTACAATTTTTCTGTTTGCGTACATTTTTAGATATTTTTCTTTTTGAGAGTAAATTTTGCCTTACTCTCTGTAAATTTGTTACTGAGTAATTTTTACTGGACTTTACTGGAAAAGTACCCCAACACACCTTGTATCTTTCTAATGTTTAGCATACAGATTTTGCTGTATTCAGCTGTTTTTTCATAAAAAAATTTTAAAGATTTTTATATTACTGTATGAACAACTGAAAAATTTTTTCGAATGAACGAGTGAACTAGAAGATTACACTAGTTCAAAAATAAAATTGATTGAAGTGAACTGTGAACTGTAATACCAAATTCTAGTCATTTTTATTCGGATTGTTTGTTTGTACGAAATGTTTTATTTTGTGTGAAAATTTCCGGGTGTCCTCACATTTTTCTCACTATTTATAATTTTTTTTTTACGATAGACTAACACTCAAGCGATGCCCACTACTTATGCTAGTACATTGCGCTAGAATTAGGAAAATAGAATAGATTTCGACAATTTTTAACATAAAACTGCTAATAACAAACAATAGGAATAAAAAGTAACTGAGGTGCGTCTTTGTGACGAGAACGTGATTAAAATAGACGTATGTTTCAAGAGGCCATCAAATTAAAAACCGAGCTAGATTTACAAAACACTTTGAGGGTTTTATTTTAGCAACAGTGTACTTTCATTTCGCGTTTGAAACATTGATTCTGACCGCGATGATCATTTTGCAGGATCTTTTAAAACCTCAGAATCTAGTTTTGTTAAATATACTGCAAGAAGCTTCTTGGGACAAATCCAATATATGTATTTAATTTACAGTCACTTCCAGAATAAATTTCTTGTTTCTCCTAAAGTACGCTTTTTCATGGACAGTTAATAATTTTAATTTAAAAAAAATTATGAAAAGCTAACATTATAATGCTTAACTTAGGGTGGAAAAAAATTGTAAAATGTCAAATTACGCCAAATTATCATCCTATAGTAACAGCTTGTGCCTGAAAGCTGGAAACCTGTAATTTTTAAGGGAAACCTTAAAAAAACAGTTTCTATGGCCACCAAAAAGCTTAAAAAAAATTTAGAAAGCAGTTTTCGCAATTGGATTTAGAGTATATTTTATTAATGAAAACTTAAGAAACTTGGCCATTTGGTATTTGATTTCAACAAAAAATAAATATATTTTATTACATTTTTTAAAAAATGTTGTTACTTTCGACGTATTTTGTTACGTTTCAAAATTTGTCAAATCATTTCGGGGGGGGGGGGGGGGGGGGCTCGAGCCCACCAAGCCCACCCCCTAGCTACGTGCCTGCCCAAAGTTGTTAAATTAAACCAATTCTTAAAGAGAAATTAACAAAACATAAGATAAATGATTTTTTTTTAATTTGTACTAACTTTAACAATATATTCGTTGTCAACCCGGCCACCGTTCTATTTAAAATTGGTGTAGGTTTTAATTTTAAAACTCATTTAAAAAACTACCTTCAATGCCGATTGGCGGATTTGAAATTCTATATTTTTGATCCAATATGACGAAAGTTTTTTGTTTTAATTTCAATGCCGAGTAGTGGTTTTTAAAATTTAATATGGCGTTGGCAAAAAATTCAAAGCATCTTAAAACACCTTTCTTTAAATTTGGCGTAGGTTGAAATTATCGGTTTTAAAAATGTTTACTATTTAATGCGGATATGATTTTTGATTCGGATTCTTATTTGCCAACTCCAAAATCACGTAATTGAAAAATTTTGAGAGAATCCGGGTTTTTTAAACGAATAAGAGAATAAACACAATACAAATGGAAAAGGAATCTTAAATCGTGACGGAAAAAAAGTGAACAAAATAGCAACGGAAACGGAATCTCTCTTTTACAACACAGAACACATAGAAAGTCAAGTTCGTTATATTTTATATTTTTCTTTTTGCCACATTCCAACGTTTTGTTGTTTTACATTAGTTAGAATAAAAGGCTGTGAAAGTGTTATTGTGTTATTGCTATTTTTTATATATTTTATAAATGTATAAAGTTAAATCCATTGATATTACTAATGCATGTGCATGTAGAAATCAACCATGTAATTGTACTATACTTGTACTGGGATTGAAATTGTGTGAAAATCTGGCAACATTAGTAAAAAAATCTGAGAGTAAAAACAGGAGAATAAGAAATTCCGTTTACAAAATAAAATAAGTTTTATCTCTCACGGAAATCGTTGCACGATTTTAATTGTCAAATTGTATGGAAAAAAACGGGGACCTTTGCATTGTGCTTATACTCTAAGAAATAAATTTTCACTTATCACAGCAATAAATATATATAACACAATCTTAAAACCACATTTTGAATACGGATCAACCGTGCTATACGCATGCTGCTCAGATCAACAAATAATGAGTATACAAAAATTGCAAAATAAAGCGATGCGGTCAATACTAAAATGCAATCGATTTACCTCAATAAAGCTTATGCTGGATACGCTACAATGTATGAACATACACCAAGGATTAGAATTCAATACGATTAATTTTATACAGAAAATGAAAATGGGAGATGCACCAGATTACCTGATAGAACATTTAACATATGTTGGGGATGTTCAACCATATAGTCTAAGAAATGCTCAGGACTTCAGAATACAACGTGCAAACACTAGTGCTATACAACGATCGCTATTTTACAAAGGACTGCAAATATACAACATGATGCCAAATAACGTTAAAAATTAAAGAAACCAAAATATTTTCAAAAGTATTGTAACCTTTATAAAAAATCATAATATAAATAGAGCTTAATAATAATGTATTTGATAATTTTGTAAAATGCTATTTAAAAAGTATTAATAATACTACTAATAAATAATAAAAGTACATAATATAATAATATTTTGGAAAAATGATCCGCCATATCGAATTTCAAAAACCGCCACCCGGCACTGAAAACTAATTAATTTTAAATGCTGTTTTTTTTAAGATTGAAACCCATAGTTTAAATGTAAACCAATTTTGGAGAGAAGGGTGATCCATTTCACAAAAGATACCGTGTCTATATTTCTGGATAATTTTTCTATGTATACAAAATAAAATAAAATAATTAATTTTGAAGGTTTATTATTAAAAAAGTTCATAGCATGTAAGAAGTTTGCGCTATAGCCGACAAAAAACCTAACTAAATAGTTTTCCAAGTAAAATAAAATACCAAACTGCAAGGATAGAAAACACTGATGAAGCATGGTCAAATTATAGATTGATCAGAAATTTATACAAAGTGAGAATTGAAAATGAAAAGAACAAATATACCAACAATAAGATAAACAATGCCAAAGACCAAAAACAAATGTGGAGTGCAATTAAAGACTTAGTTTTAAAAAAGAAACAATCTGTGATACAAAATGTGATATTTAATGAAGTAGAATATAAAGATAGCTAGTCAATTTCGTGAATAGTGTTAAGTCAATAAGGGACTCAATTGAAAATATACAATATGTGAACAATATACCAATAGTAACAAAAATATTTAAATTTTGCGCAATAACAATTTTACAACTTAAGAGTATAGTAATGTAATTAAAGAAAAAAGCAGATTTTTGTAAAATATCAACTAAAATGATTATAGATAACTGGAATATTACTGGAATCATATTATAAAAAATAATTAATAAATCATTAGAAAATGGTGAATTTCCGGAAAATTGGAAAGAAACAATGGTAACACCAATTGAGAAAATAATGAACACAAAGAAATGTCCAGAATTCCGACCAATTAATTCATTAAAGACATGCGAAAAAATCTTAAAACAGTGGTTAAGAAACAATTGGAAAATTATGTAGAAGAAAACTCATTGATATCAAAATATCAATCTGGATATAGAAAAAGATTTTCATGTGAAACGGCAGTGAATTTTGTAATAAATCGTTGGAAATAAATTGGAAAGCAGAGAAAAATAATGGCAATTTTTTAGACTTTAAACGAGCATTCGAGACGATAGACAGAGAAATAATGATAACCCGGTAAAAAATGTCCATATATGAACATTTATGGTTCAACCATATTTATATATATGTATGGATCCGAAAAATGAGGTAACACCTAAGTATATGTTAATATATGGACATATATGAACATATACATTTATTAAATATATGCGAATACATGCGAACGTTGCTTCCCGGTGAAAAATGTCCATATATGAACATTTATGGTTCAACCATATATGTATGGATCCGAAAAATGAGGTAACACCTAAGTATATGTTCATATATGGACATATATGAACATATACATTTATTAAATATATGCGAATACATGCGGACATTGCTGTCCTTTATTATAAGGTTGTACTATAGATATAAATTTATGTATGACATTCGAATTAGGCACTACATATGTTCCTTTTTTTATTGATGGCATTAAATATAATTCCATATTTATCCATATATGAGTTCCTTTTACACATATGGAAAAAAAATTCTTGCAAATATGTTCATGTACAAGTCACTTTTGCATAAATTGAATATCATATACTTCCATATTTGTCCATATATGAGTGCCTTTTCCATATATGAAATAGCAGATGCCTCCATATATATTATTCCATATATGAAATCTTTTTCCATATATGGAATAACATATACTTCCATATATGTTCATATAAAATCCATATATGTTTATAAAAAATCCATATTTGTTCATATGTGTCCATACATAAACTATATATGAACATGTTTGAGCGTATATGAACATTTTTCACCGGGTTTTCTTTATTATAAGGTTGTACTATAGATATAAATTTATGTATGACATTCAAATTAGTCGCTACATGTTCCTTTTTTTTATTCATTGCATTAAATATAATTCCATACTTACCAAATATGAGTTCCTTTTACACATATGGAAAAATGTATTCTTCCAAATATGTTCATATACAAGTCCCTTTTGCATAAATTGAATAAATTATACTTCCATATTTGTCCATATATTAGTGCCATTTCAATATATGAAATAACAGATGCTTCCATATATGTCTGTATATTAAAGGGCTGAACGATTCATCTTAAATGAGATTTCAAGACACATGATAGCCTACAAGCCATAACGAGTTGTGTGGTTTTACTTTTTATAACGATTGAATCAGTACAAACAACAAAAAAAAACAACATGGCAAAAAAGCATATGGATAGTGAGAAGAATCACATCATGAATCGTTTATCAGGGATGACAACAGTACATTACCACATTATATTATTGTGAACTTAAGCAACCAACACAATATCAACACCATCGTTTTAGTGTTACTGAAAACTTATGTATAACAGTGTTGCCAGTTTGGGGGATTTATCCCCAAATTGGGAATTGTATCATCAATGGGGATAAAAACTTCCGTTTGTAGAACTGGGGATTTATTGGGGATGATACGAAATTTTAGGGGATCATTTGGGGATAAAATATATTATTGCTTTTTCATATTTTTATGAATTTAAGAATTTATTCCTGATAATTTTTTTAAAGTTATATAAATTTAATAACCCGGTGAAAAATGCTCATATACGCTCAAACATGTTCATATATGGTTTATGTATGGACACATATGAACAAATATGGATTTTTTATGAACATATATGGATTTTTTATGAACATATATGGATTTTATATGAATATATATGGAAGTATATGTGATTCCATATATGGAAATAATTTCATATACAGACATATATGGAAGCATCTGTTATTTCATATATGGAAATGGCACTCATATATGGACAAATATGAAAGTATATGTTATTCAATTTATGCAAAAGGGAGTTGTATATGAACTTATTTGCAAGAATACATTTTTCCATATGTGTAAAAGGAACTCATATATGGATAAATATGGAATTATATTTAATTTAATGCCATTAATAAAAAAGGAACATATGTGGTGCCTAATTCGAATGTCATACATACATTTATATCTATAGTACAACCTTATAATAAAGGACAGCAACGTCCGCATTTATTCGCATATATTTAATAAATTTATATGTTCATATATGTCCATATATGAACATATACTTAGGTGTTACCTCATTTTTCGGATCCATACATACAGTGGTGGCCACGAATTTAACACAATTCAAGTTTTTTCTAATTTTATTGTTGTTGCCTTTATTTTTCAAGATTAAAATAGTGGCTAAATTCGCCACGAAAGCCAAGGAGATGGTTCAGAAAATTGTACAGAATTTTAACATAATGTTTGTTTTCTCATTTTGTCACTTGTTTTAAGTGGGCGTGGCTTTTGACGAAAAACTAGCGATATCAACCTTTTATCAAATTACATAGTAAAATTTAGGCAGTACTGATCGGTTCTGTACAAACTGTGTATTTTTGGAAATCCTATAAAATTTCCTTAAGTCCTGCATTATTTTTATCTACAAATAGTGACCAGACTTAAAATTGCACCACTTTAAACTTGTTCAATTTTTTCTTTGTTTTTAGCGATTTTTAATGAAGCTAACAGCACTAAAATTTTAAAGTGAATAGTTTTATGCTTTTCTTACCACAATATAACAAATCAGACAAGATTTCTTTTACGTTATAGTAAAATGCATTTCATGTTAAAATTTCAATGTTGTTAACTTTCTTTTAAAATCGCTAAAAACGAAGAAAAATTGGTCATGTTTAAAGTGGTGCAATTTGAAGTCTGGTCACTATTTGTAGATAAAAATAATCCAGGACATCAGGAAATTTTATAGGATTTCCAAAAATATACAGTTTGTGCAGAACCGATCAGTACTGCCTAAATTTTACTATGTAATTTGATAAAAGGTTGATATCGCTAATTTTTCGTTTAAAGCCACGCCCACTTAAAACAAGTGAAAAAATGAGAAAACAAACATTACGTTAAAATTCTGTACAATTCTCTGAACCATCTCCTTGCCTTTCGTTGCGAATTTAGCCACTATTTTAATCTTTAAAAATAAATGCAACAACAATAAAATTAGAAAAAACTTGAATTGTGTTAAATTCGTGGCCACCACTGTATATGGTTGAACCATAAATGTTCATATATGGACATTTTTCACCGGGAAGAGTTATAAGAAGCTCTTCTTAAATTAAATATATACTTTACAAGTTACTCAATTGTCAAAAGTTTAATCCATCTGCTGAAATGATAAAACTTTTTAATGCAGTACCATGCACAACAAAATGTCTGAAGCTAATGAATCAGACAATTTTTATTCTTAGATATTTAAAATGAAAAATTTTGGTTAAAATTTTCTTTGCTGTTATTTAAATGTATTTGTTCTTTTTTATAATTTGTTGCAAGCACAAATTTATTGAGTCTGAGTGTACAACTTACCGCAAAAAATAAACGAATATGGTATTTTCCACTAATTTTTCGAAAAAATAAACGAATTTTTCCAGAAAATCAAAGTTGGGGATTTTTTGGGATGGCAAATTGAAAATTGGGGATAAGGTATGAAAAAACTGGCAACACTAATGTATGTAACCGAAATACGTACCTACTTTGTTGAAAGCTATCATGCTAATGACAGAATATTTTTATTTGTTATTCTCTTAGTTGAGAGTTTTGTTGTCATTCGTGTTATGTACGTATGAAAAGCCGATTATGATCGGCCACTAGTAGCTATGGGTGACGACCACTGATATATATATAATGAAAAAACTAAAATAGACAAATGGCTACCCCCAAAAAATTCTTTAGTTGATCGTAATGAATATTTCAACTATTTAATATGTGAAATACTCTAATGATACCAAAAAAAAAGCTCTAAAGCGGCGAATACATTAAGGAGCACTGAGTACGGGTTTTAGCAAACTCTACTACGTATTGGTTTTATTATATTATTTATTTTTAATTTTATTTTTCAATATTGTTTAATTATACCACCGATTTTTTTTAAATGTTTTTTTTTTGGAATGAATTAGGTAAATTTTATTTTATAGAATTTCGTTAGGATATTTTAAGGTTATCGGTATTTTAAGTTATATCGTTAAGTTATTTTAGGGTTAACGGTATTTTAATTTATTTCGTTAGGATATTTTAAGGTTAACGGTATTTTAAGTTATTTCGTTAGTGGTATTTTAGGGTTAAAAATAGTTCGTTGAAAGGGTTTCGAATCGTTAACGGTATTTTACGGTTCGTGTTTGCCAACCAAGTTAAAAATTTTAAAAATTGCCAAAATTAAAAAAATCGTTTAAATTTAAAAATTGTCAAAATTTGAAAAAATTATAAAAAACCGCAAAAATTTTGAAAATAGCAAAATTTAGAAAAAAAACAAAAATCGGCAAAATTAAAAAAATCGTCGAAAATTAGAAAAAAATCATCAAAATTAAAAAAATCATCGACATTAAAAAAATCGCCAAAAAGCTTTATGAAGAACAATTCGAAAGTCGAACAAAAAAAAATCCTGTCAACAGAGTAGGTCTATGTCGCTTTGTTTGACAAAATAAGTACACAGATAATATTTTGCAACAACCAATGAAATTAAGATATATGTATGTATAAAACTTAAAAATCTCTGCATTATAATTGTTTATATTAAAAACAATTACAACGCAGAAATTTTTAGTTTTCTTGTATTTAATAAGAATTAATATAAATTATTTTTTTTTGTTTTTATAATTTATTATGCATTAACATTATTAATTTATTTTTTACTAACTTTTTTATATAATAATATAAAAATTGTAAAACAAACATTGAATTGAAAATAAAGAACAACTAACTACTAACTTTTTTATCTGAGTGTACATTTATACTTTTTCGTTTTATAAAACCTACATATTATAACACAACACACCATCGCACCATAGCATTCATTGCGATACTTAAACACTAGTTCAAAGTACTAATTGCTATGTTATGGTAGCGAACTATCGTGTGTCACAACAATCACTTATTGTTTTTATCGTTGCCATGTCTAATGCTTAAGCTCGCTTACGTTTTGATTTGTTGTCTAGTCGTAAAAGGGTGGTTTAAATCGTAATGCACACACACTAGCACCATGTGATTTAATGACTACAACAAACCGATTGCACTCATGCAGCCCTTTACTGTATATGCAATCTTTTTCCATATGTGACAGCGCAAAAAGAAAGGGTAAAAAAATCAATTTTTTTTTTTTGTGGACAACATCTGAGCATCGAATGAGACCGATCCCATGCTCTCCTGTCCTTAGGTCCCTTTCTATCCTTAGGTCCCTTTCTATTTTGCGCGTCACATATATGGAATCACATATACTTCCATATATGTTCATATAAAATCCATATATGTTCATAAAAAATCCATATTTGTTCATATGTGAACATGTTCGAGTGTATATGATCATTTTTCACCGGGAAGGAAACTTTGTATGGTGTGCAGGGTGTTGAACTTGAATGGTTTAAATCTTACTTAACGAATAGAAAACAAGTTACAACTGTTAATGGAATAAAATCCGAATCAATAGATAATGAGTTTGGTGTTCCACAAGGTTCAATATTGGGAGCGCTATAATTTAGTATATATATAACCCAGCAAAATCTTTCATTACCAAATAAGTGGTTATATAATAGAAATTTATAGCTCCGCACAACTTATTTTTTAGCGTCTAAACTCATTATTTTTGTTTGGCGTGGTCGTTTTTATAAGTAGTTACGCTTACCCGCTCGCTTACGAAAAAATGAGAAATAGGTAGTTATGAGATTTTGAATAATAAGTGGTTACACACATGCTTACAAAAAGTTTAATTATAAGTGGTTATCCTATTGCTTACTTGATTCTTAAAAATAAGGAGTTAGGCAAATACTATTAGCCTAAGGAAATAAATTCAGAAAAATTTAAGTTTTCTCTAGTGTTTAATTTTAGGACTCGTCATAGAAATTTAAACATAAAACATATTTACATATAATAAAAAAATTTAACTGTGTAAAAAGTACTTATTTAAACTAATACGAGTAAGTCATTATTTTATATTTAGAAACAATGAATACAATAGCCCATTATTAGGAAGTCATTATTTTATATTATAAAATAATGCAAAAGGCAATGCTATATCATTTTTGGTAATGCAGATAGTAATGAGGTATCATTACCAATATTTTGCTGGGAAATGATATGCCCAACATTCTAACAAGGAGTGAAATCATTTTGTATGCAGATGACACTTTAATCTACACGGAAGGAGATGAGGAGCAATGTCAAAACAATATGATGCATGATATAAATATTATTAACAATTGGTTAAAAATGAACAAGTTAAAATTAAATGAAAATAAAACAAAGATAATCGAAATAAATATGACTAGCAACGCAAACTTTAAAATAAACGGTAAAATAATCGAAAAAGTAAAACAAATCAAATATCTAGGCTTTATAATTGACAAAGAACTAAAATTTAAAGATCACATAGAATACATTTGTAAAAAAATCTGGAAAAAAATTGGTTTTTTCAAAAGAATTCGTAATAAAGTATCAACAATAACAGCAATTAACATATACAACACAATTATTAAACCACATTTTGAATTTGGATCTACAACTATTTACACTTGTTGTAAATGGAAAGACTACAAAAGCTACAAAACAAAGCAATGCGAACAATTTTGAAATGCAACTGATATACACCTATACACTTAATGCTTAGTACACTCAGGTGGTTAAATATTAGACAGAGATTAGAATTAAATACCCTTCTTTTCACACAGAAAATGAAACTTGGAAAAGCGCCAGAGTACCTGTGTGAGCAGATAAGATATGTAGGGGATGTACAACCGTATATATTAAGAAACGCAGAGGATTTTAGATTGCAACGAGTTACCACAACAGGAATGCAGCTATCTCTTTTCTACAAGGGATTCAAATTATATAATTCACTATCAAACAATATTAAAAATGAAAGGAATGAATATGTATTTAAAAGAGAATGTGTAAATTTTGTGAAAACTGTATGTATTATAGAGAACAATTTTATAAATTTTTTGGTTAAAATAATAATGTAAACATTTTTGAATTTTTAAAGTATTGAAAATACTAATAAATAAATAATAATAAAAAAATTGTGAATCTAATATTTTTCTATTTCTGCATGAAATCCTCTTCAAAATCCAAAAGCGTTTCTCGAGAAAAGAGTGGATACAATGTAGATATAGTTTAGGGTTTTTTATAAAAAGAATCTCACCTTCAGAAGGACCTTTTGAAATTCGGATAAACTTGGAAACTCACAATTAAACATACGTCGAGTGATATTAACATTAAATTTTGGATATTCAGAAATAAAGAATACAAAAAGGCATAAATTTGATGTATATACTATGGTACTTTTTATGACTTTATAATTAGTATTTAAAGGGGATTAAAATGGGTGCAATAATAAGTTTTGTATCTTCTTAGCAAATTAAACTCTTATTCGCTATTTAACATGACGTAAACACGTAAACACAGCAGGTGTAAAACTTAGTACTTTTGGTATCTCCTAAGCAAATGTAACTATATAAAAGCATGAAATTTGGCAAGCTTAAAAAATACTTGGTCCTAAAAGACTTATGTTCCGATTCTAAGTCTATATTGAATTTTTTTTACGTTTCAGTTTTAAGCAATTCTTGGTTTACTGGGTGTTTTTATAAAAAGAATCAGACGAATTCGTTAACAAATTTGTGTGAAAAACACTAATTTAAAAACGTTTTTCTTTCAAAATTATTGCACAAATTTCCCAGGTAGAAAATTACAAAGGGGCCATCACTGGCAAAGCACCGAAATGGGTGGTATGAGTGCTTGTTAACAGCACTTTCCCAACACCCAAATGATAACACCGTTCCACGGTGGTGCCAATGCTTTACCAAGCCCTGGGAAAGCACCCATAAACATAAAAATCAAATGCTTTGCCAACGCTCAAATAAAAAAATTAAAGTGCTTTCCTGACACCCAAATGATAACACCGATCTATTTAATGCTTTGCAAAGTATTGAGATAGAAACATAAAAATCAAGTGTTTTCCCTGCCACCAAATTATGAGCCCTCATCACTGAAGGATTTTAAATTACTCTAAAAATAGAAGATTCTTGGAGTTATTGTATTGTGGAGTGAAAAATTATTTAAATATTCACTCTTTTGGAGTTTCTTTTTCAAAAACAAAATAATGTTATAGGAAAACAAGTGCTGGGAATTCACCCTTTTAAAGCGTTGGGAAGGCGTCCAAATTTAGTGCTTTGCAAGTACTTCTTTTTGTAAGACCGCGGTCTACTTGCGCTTTGCCAGTGCTTCTTTTTTGTTCCCACACATAATTTCCACCTGGGTGGGTACATTATTCTAATAATTTTGTTAATTTTGTCCACTACATAGGGAATATGATTATTAACCCTCTAACCGGCAAGCCCGCCTCCAGGCGGGGTATATTAAATTGACCAGAAATGCGCCAAAGGGGTATTTTATAATAAGAAATTATGCTTTTTCAACAGAAAACAAAATTTGTAAAATTTTTTGTGAAGGATTTTTTTGTATACAATGCACGGTTTGGAAGCGAGAAAGTGTCAAAGATAAAATTTCGTAAATATTCAAAAATTAAATATTTTAAAACAACCAAAAGTTTCAAAAATCTTAAAACCATATTTAAATTGACTAAAACAATTGATAGTGACCATGAAGTAAGATTGGAGCTTAAGCTATTCAAAAAGTTCCTTACTTTGGTCCAAGGACGCACAGGATTCCATAAGGATACCTTTAAAGGACATCGCCTTAACATCAAAACGAATGGACGGATTTTTCTGAAATTTGGTAAAAAGAATATATTTGGTATAGGTAGCTAAGCTTATAAGTTTGAATAATATATATTAAAGTTTTGGTGCGTTTTCGCTCAATTTCGCATTTTTCGAAAAACGAAAATCGCTACAACTTCTTAAGTAACAGCACAAAAATTGTAATTTTTTTATTGTAATTACATATTGGTAAGAGAAATAATTTGTGCCTAAACCTAGTAATTTTTATGCGCTAGTTTTCGAGATTCACCCTTAAATTATTTTGGCCCATATCGCCTAAAGTAGGCAACGAAAAAAAATTTTGTAGAAGAACTTATTGTTTATTTTTCGTGAGAAACACATGGCATAAATTTCATTGCAAAAAAGCTTAGGCCGGTTAGAGGGTTAAAATTAAGCTTTGTATCAAGCATAACGCCCAAGTATTTGACGTTGTTTTCCCATGGAATATCATGGTTCATGAAACGAGGTAAACTCTGGGGTATTAAATAAGACTTACGTTTTCTTGTAAAATAAATAGCCTGCGTTTTTTCAGGGTTAACCAAAATCTTCCATTTATCAAAATAATTACTCAACCCAGTAAGTGCAGACTGCAAGTTTGTAATAATATCAGCTGAATAAACATCAGAACTAAGAATTGATGTATCATCTGCAAATATAGACGCAATTGGAAAATGTTGGAATGTCAGCAGTAAAGATGTTGTAAAGAACTGGCGACAGGCAAGAACCTTGTGGACATCCTGCAATGATATTAACTTGTTGTGAACAGGTTTTACCCAAGTAAACGCTGAACGATCTATTTTGAAGAAAATTTTGAATAATTTTTATGAGTTCAATTGGAAAGTTGAATTTTTTCAATTTAAAAATAAGTCCATTATGCCAAACGGAGTCAAACGCAGCTTTTATGTCTAGCAATATCATTCCAGTTGATTTGCCGTTTTGAAAATTATTTTTAACTAATTTTCTGATTTTTAGTAGGGGTTGAGACGTATTATGTTCACTTCATAACCCGAATTGTTGCGATGGAATTATATTGTTTGCATCGATAAAATTAATAAGCTTTTCCTTAATAATTTTTTCCAAGATTTTACTTATAGAAGAGAGCAGACTTATTGGTCTATAAGAAAGTGGAGAATCAGGCCGGTTTATTTGGCTTGAGTATTGGTATGGTTTTTGAGATTTTCCAATCACTGGGAAAGTAGCATAATTTAAGGCAAGCATTAAAGATGTTCGTTAGATAGTTGATACCTTTATTAGGTAAATTTTTTAGACATTTATTATTAATACCGTCTAAACTTGGAGTTTTTTGTTTTTCAATTTTTTTATAATTACACCAACTTTTTCAGTAGTAGTGAAGTAACAGTTTTGTGGGATTGGGTTAATATTACGAATAAGGTTTGCAACACCATTAACCTCAGTAATCCTAGTAGTATCACTTAAATTTGATGAAATACAGTGGTTCAAATTAAAGTTGTGAGCCAAAATTTCAGCCTTTTCTTGCCGGGTGAAACATACTACATTGTTGTGTTTTAAAATTGGAATATTGCTAGATTTCTTCTTTAGCATTTTTGAAACTTTCCAAAAAGGGGAAGATGCTTTGTCCAAATTGGACAACATGTTATTGGTTTTGAAGTGGTTTATTTCATTCCCCAGCAAAATATTGGTAATGATACCTCATTGCTGTCTGCATTACCAATAATGATATATCATTATCTTTTGCATTATTTTGTAATGTAAAATAATGCCTTCCTAATAACGGCCTATTGTAGTCGTTGCTTTTAAATATAAAATAATGACTTACTCGCAATAGTTTAAATAAGTACTTTTTACAAAGTTAAATTTTATACATTTATATTTATTACATGTAAATATGTTTTGTGTTAAATTTTTATGACGAGTTCTAAAATTACACACTAGCAAAAACTCTAATTTCTCTGAATGTATTTCCTGAAGCTAATAATATTTGTTTAACTCCTTATTTTTAAGAATCAAGTAAGCAGTCGGATATCCACTTATAATTCAACTTTTTGTAAGCGTGTTTGTAACCACTTATTATTCAGAATCTCATAACTACTTACTTCTCATTTTTTCGTAAGCGAGCGGGTAAGCGTGACTACTTATAAAAACGACCACGCCAAACAAAAATAATGAGTTTAGACGCCAAAAAATAAGTTGTGCGGAGCTACGAATTTCTATTATATAACCACTTATTTGGTAATGAAAGATTTTGCTGGGTCGTAATATTTTTATTTAAACGTGTCATAGCTCGACGATCATTAACATCTCTGTAACGCTTTCAGTTCCTTTTAAATACGTTCCTTAATTGTATCATAATTTTTATGTTGTTTGGTAAGGGTTTAGAGGTTGGTGCAATTCTACGTTTGGGCACACTTTCATCTATTCCCATTTTTACTACATTATTGAAAACATTTATCATGTTGTCAATTTGAGAGCTGTTGTTTATTTCATCTTTGGTTTGGTTTAGTTGGAGTTTCTCATATAATATGTTACCCCAGCCATTACTTCTTTGAAATCCCCAATAACTATGTCTGCAGTTAAAATCTCCTCCTAATATGTATTTATTTGAGCTCGTTAGTTTACGAATATCTGACGCAAATGTTTGTTTTCTTCTAGGGTCCCTGTTTGTTGACCCACCAGGATAATATCAAGAATAAATATTTATAAAGTCATTACCAGATTTTACCTTAACACCTATGTTTTCAATCAGTTCTGTGTTAATAGGAGGTATAAGTTGATGCTGAATGTGTTTTTTAATTAAAATAGCTACTCCACCTCCTCCACCACGTTGTCGATCGTATCTGTAGCATTAGAAGTTCTGATGTTTTATTGTAATTTTTTTATTTAGCCAGGTTTCACAAAGTAAACAAATGTCAATATTGGTTTTTTCCAAGAAATGGAATAATTCGTCTTTTTTAGTGCGAATGCTACGAGCATTCCATTGTAATAACGTTATGTTGCTGTTCATTGGTACAAAAATTTGCATGCAAGGTTTGTAACAACCTCGAATTGCTCTTCACGAGACCTGCATTTTTTTAAATTTGAAATTAATTCAAACGTAAGATTTTTTAATTCTTCTAAAGAGAACAAATTAATATTATCGTTATTTTGGGTGAATGGTTGGCTATAACCCGTTCTAGATGGATTTGGTGTTTCGCTCTGATTTAAAGCATTTGGAAAATTAACGTTGTAATTTGATTGGTTGTTGAATTGTTGGCTTCTTTGTCTGGTGCTCTTTGGTTGAGCACGTTGCCTTATTTGCTTATATGTTTCCCTATTAGGGCAGTCAGGGGACATAGCCTTATGGGGGCCTTTACAATTAGCATATTTTACAATGGTTGACTTGCATACTTCAGTTTTGTGATTCCCGGCGCAATGGGCACAAAATGTTTTAACATTGCATCTGGTGGCACCGTGTCCATACATCCGACAATTATAACATTGGGTCAGTTTTGTTTTGTTGGGTTTTTGGTATTCCCACCTGACTTTTATGTAGTTGATGGCTGAGTAGTTTTGCCTTAATTCTCTTAATGTGATTGACTTTTTTTCAAAGTAGACAATGAATATAATTTGTTCGTTGTTACTGTCCCTAGCTCCAGCATAGGCTCTAGTAACAATTTTAACATTGATACATTTAAGGCCCATGTCTAAAAGTCTGGACTTAACAACTGATGGCTCTGTTTTATCTAGACCTAATAGTACAGCCTTATAAGGCTTTTCGTTTTTAGCAGAATATGTGAAATATTCGAGCTGAAACTTCTTAGTAAGAGAGTCACAAACGGTAGTAAAATCTACGTTATTTGTGCAAAACAATTTTAGACTGATGGAAATTTTACGTATAGAGTAATCTTTGATTTTTAATATTCTACATATTTCATGAACTTGTTCAATTTTACATTTTAATATTGTTATTGGTGGTATGTTAACTTTAACAGCTGGTTCGATAATTGTTTCATCATTATCGTCATCATCGATAGTTGCAGAGGTGCAAAATAATTTGAATTGCTAGCTCTCTGAGAGATGTTTGTGACCATTTTTTTCTATTCATGTTATACCCAGAGCAGGCATCAACATTTTCTTCTCGATTGCGTTTAATTTTGTTTTTGCTTTTTTTTTTAATATTTAGATATTGTTAACAAACAATAACTACAAGAAATAAAGAAAAAAATAAACCATCAACTTTTATTACACTTTAACGAAACAGAATAAACTATGACTTAACACATCAAATGATAATGCAAGACTGATCAACTTGATAAATCTGTTTAAGTTTGTATTTTTTACACAAATGTTTTAACGAATCCATCTGATTCTTTTTATAAAAAGAGGCAGTTAATCTTTGTAAAAATTCTATTTACAATCATGAATTGTTATGAAATGATATGTAATATTAAAATCAGGTATGGAAGGAGGAGATGTAAATTTGTTAGAAACAAAAATTTTATATATAAAAGACCCTTCTCCAATCGTACTTATACCAATATTTTACCGATCTGCTCATATTGAAAATAACCTACACTAGGTGTCATAAGTCTACGCTCCAAGCTCATTACGAACTATTAGTCCAAAAAATTTCATTAATTTTATACAAAAAAAAACTAAATATTAGATGATAACTGTTGCTTATAGTGCTGTCGACGTCGGCGATGCACATTTTTTTAAACATGCATATTCTAGCAAATATAACGGTACCTTTTCTCAAAAAACATGTATTTAGGCAGCATCAAAAGTGTACGCTCATAACTTCTAATCTTTCGATATGTAATTATTGTGAGCTTTTTAGTCATCATTCGATCTTCATTTAATTAGGATACATATTTATAACTTCGTGAAAATTAACATCGTTATTATTTTATTGTTTTTCCCAAGTTTTAAAGAATGGATAAAAAGAGAAGAGAAATAAGTGTAGATGAAAGAAAAATAATCGTAAAACTTTGGAAAGATGGTCAAAATTATCGCCAAATAGGTAAAACTGTTGGAAGAGCATGGACCTCCGTGCGAACAGTAATTCAAAACTTTGAAAAAACGGGAATAATAACTTCCAAGCTAAGATCTGGCCGTCCATGCAAATTAACAAATAGAGAATCTCGAAGTGTAGTGTCTCTTATAAAGAAAAATTCAAAAACTTCTGCACTTCAAATAACGGCAGATATCAAACAAAAGTTTAAAAAGTCAATTAGTGTATCCACAGCCAGAAGAATTTTAAGAAAAGCCGGGTATCATGGTCGGGTAGCCCGAAAGAAACCCTTCATATCGTTGGTCAACCGAATAAAACGTATTGAATTCGCAAATAAATACGTAAATATGCCTACAGAATTTTGGAAAAAAGTAATTTTTTCAGACGAAAGCAAATTTTGCATATTCGGAATCAAAGGAAGACAAATTGTGTGGAGGAAGTCTGGAACCGCTCTTAATAAAGAAAACTTGCTGCCAACAGTCAAGCATGGTGGAGGTGGAGTGATGATGTGGGGATGTATGGCAGCTGCAGGAGTAGGCAATTTTGAATTTATCGATTCAACGATGGACAGATTTGTTTATTTAGATATACTTAAAAGAAATTTAAAGCAAAGTGCTGAAAAATTGGGGTTGTCCAGGGAGTATTACTTTCAACAGGACAACGATCCAAAGCACACTGCTGAGGTTGTGAGGCTTTGGCTCCTATATAATGTTCCAAGGATGCTGCCTACACCCCCACAGTCACCAGATATAAACCCTATAGAGCACTTATGGGCATTACTGGAAAGAAAAATCCGTCAGCACAACATTACAAGTAAGCCAATGCTAAAGGACGTAATAAAGGAGGAGTGGAAGAAGATTTCGGCGGAAGAGACTACGCATTTGGTTAATTCAATGCAGAATAGGCTCAGAGAGGTTCTCAAAAATCGTGGTTACCCGACCCGGTACTAAGTTATCGTTTATTTTTTACTTATAATTACTTTATATAAATTTTTTTGTTATGAGCGTAGACTTTTGGAGTTGAAGTTTTTGAAATGTTATTTTGTTTTTGACTTTTTTAAAAAAACTATTAATAACTATGAGCAAAGTGATCTCTTATTTTAAAACATATGAAATACAAAATTTAATTTAATAAAAACAAATATCTTAACACAAGTTTTTTATTGTTTTTTCTCAATTGTTGTAAATAAGACACTATGAGAGCGTAGACTTATGACACCTAGTGTATATCTTAAGTTTCAAATCTTTAGCTCAAAAAGTTTTGCAGTTAATTAAGAAGGACACTTAACGACTACTTCAAATCAAAATTTTGAAAAGTATATTATCCCACATCGCAAAGTACATACATTTGGATTTCTAGCCGATGGGTTTTTGTGCAGGTCGTAAAAGTCAGGTCTAAGCCTCTCCGTTAAAATGTTAAAAAAAAATCTCGTCTAGATGCCTTTTAGTATACCGATCGACTCAGAATCACTTTTTGTTTCGATTTATACCTCATTCATACTGAACCCAAAACTAGTAGTTTTCAAATTTATTTCGTTTTCGATTGTCAAATCCCATACAAATTTCAAATCGAAAACTAAAAAAAAAACAAAAAATTATAGTTTTGGGTTCAGTTAACAATGTCCATCATGTTTTAACAATGTCCGTCTGTCGGTCTGTCCATGCATTCTTATTAAGATATGTTGATGAAATTTGGTGCACGGACTTACGTCGGCCCAAGGAAGACGCCTATTGATTTTGGTTAAAATTGGTCCATGTTTAGACCTAGTGCCTATATAAGGGTACCCCAAAATTGGCTTGTTTACATACTGCAGGTCGCAAATAAGAAGATATTTCAATGAAATTTGGTACACATTTGTCCCAAGGACAAAGCCTGTTGAATCTAGATAGGATCGGGCCATATTTGGACCTATCGCCCATATGGGCTTAATTTCCGATTTTCTCTTCTTTTATCATTTTATAGAAATTTTTGACACAAGTCCATTTTAACATTAGCTGGCTTTTAACCAGACTGGTGTAGGGTATTATATAGTCGGCATGCCCGACTTTTAACTTTTTTACTCCTTTTTTATAACGATTTTTTTACTCAGTAGCATTGCAGAAAAAATTAATAAAATTAAAAAATTTTAAATTTGGTACACAGACCTATGTAGGCCCAACGACGAAGCCTATTGATTTTGGTTAAAATCGGTCCATGTTTAGACCTAGTCCCCATATAAGGGTCACTTTTTATAAAATTAGTGATTATTTTAAACCATGAAAAAAAAAAATATTAATTTTTCTGTGTAATTTCATACCATTTTGAATAATTTTGGATCTACAACTGTGTGTTTTACTGGTGGCAACACTAGGTGTATTTCATTACTTTTTGGGTAAAGTTCGGTAAAATGAGAGTTAACAAGAAATACTCTCACGAAGTGATAAAAATGCACAAAAGTAAACGAACGCGAAGAACCATATTTGAAACCAAAAAACAAACGTCAATAGATTTGTGCATTATAGTTCGTTTTGGTGAGCGCTCTTTCTAGTTCTTGTTCAATTTGTTGTAAAAATCTAGATAGCTTTTCTAGTTAAACCCCTTTTTAAATCAAAAATTTTAATAAAAATTTCCTTCTCAGGCATTTTTATGTACAAAAAGGAATATGTACATAGTTTATTAAATAAATATTTACATATTTATCTCTTTAACACATTTAAACAAGCGTCTTCAAAAAATTGGGATCCCGCGGGATCCCAATGTTGAGTACACAAACACACCTACTGCGTGATACAGAAAAAATTATGGACATTCTTATTCTTAATAAAGTTTAGATTAGCTCTTGGGTATGGTTGAGAAACACCAAAATGTAAAACATGTAGGCCTAAAAGACCTACATTGACCTTCTAGGGTTAATGGAAGATCGCATATGGCGTCTATCTGGACGACATTTTGTGAAGTAACTTAGAATCACCAACAAACTAATATATGCTAATAAGACTTGTCTTATTAGCATAAATGTTTGTTGTTATACGAATATTTTTGTTATCGTTATTTGTATTTGCTCTGAATTATATTCTTTATTAAGCTGCCTACACACTAGGGAACATACTTAAAAAAAGAGAGCATTTTTTGTGAATGTGTGAGTGCGTTTGTGTGTGTGTGCGTGTTGAGAGCGTGCATTTCGTGTTTACAAAATTTTTTGATATTTTTTGTTCCCTCAACCATGTTCCCTAGTGTGTAGGCAGCTTTACGTACATACACATCACCACGCGGCTTTATGACCTATAAACTTATATATTTGTAAATTTCGTTATATTCGATGATTGCGTTTTAAATTAATATATGTTTTTTTGCTTTAATAGATTTCAGGTACCGCAGCAAAACTTGGGCATCCTAATGCTTACCACCATTGTACATTGTTAGTGAGTGCTAACAAATTACATTTAGGAGAGTCATTGGTTAAAGAAGATGTACGTAGAACGAGTAGGAATGTATCTTTATTAGCTTTTGTTGTTTTCACAAAAATGTATTTTTTTTTAACGTTAGGCAAATTATGTTAGCAAAGCTACACCCTCTGTACGTTCTCCAATCAAGAATCTCTGTGATGTTAATCGCAGCGTTAATGTCCCACAGTTGTTGTCAGCTGTGGGCTATGAATTTCTGCGTACCTCTGCAACAGAGCTGGAAGATGGTGGTAGCACTCAAACTATGAAACAACGTGGCTTTCAATTAGTAAATCCAACAGAAAAATGGTTCCCTGGCATTGATGCTTTGCGTCAAGAATTTAGTTCATGGGATTGGGTTCTTGGCAAAACACCTAAATTCACTGTCGAAAAAGAGCTGGCACTTAAAGCAGACGACGAGAAGCAACTTAAAATGAAACTTTCCGTTGAAGTGGACAAGGTATGAACGAAAAATTGTGTGCTGTAAATTATTAACACAGAAATTCTATTTTTAGGGTTTGATGACCGATATAAGCATTATAATGCCAGGTGGTGAACGTTTACCGGTCGTTTCTCAATTGCACAATAAAACCTACAATGAAAAAAATCTGAATGGCATTATAAGGGCCTTAAAGTTGGTGTCAACTGATAATGTTAAACAGGCCATCAATGGCTTCTGAGAATTCAATTTACGTTAAGGTTCAACTCATTTTTAGATACTTAGATATTATAAATTTGCAATCGTTACACTTTTATTTTCCCTATAGAGGTAAAAAATGCATCAAACATTTGTTATGTGCAATTACTGTTAGTTTATTTTTTTGTTAATATCTAACAATTATATTCAATACCAATACCAATTCATATTTTTATATTTTATGTTATATTTTTTTATTAAATATGCAAAATAATATAGATACGTATTCAGTTTTTCTTTAAAGGGTAAAACTTTTTAAATTACAGAAAAAACAAACAGTAGAACTGGATTGCTGCATTAGATTTATATGACACCAATTATATTGAAAACTTCCAATGTCGAACATGGTTGAATCATTATAGTAGTACATTAGATTTATGGCTGACTTCATAAACGCTGTAGGCAAAGCAACATTGCATTGCATAGTGTTCACAAACGTCAATGGGCAGTGTTGACACTTTTTGAATAATTATTCAAAAACGGGACTGTTTACATCACATTATACCAGATATGAATCAGCTGATTTGGGCAATATGGCCGACAGAAAATGAGCAAAACAAAACGCAAAAATTCAAGAAAAACACAAAGATAAAGCACAATAATCTAAAAAGAGACAGATATATACAAAAAATTGTTGTGGGAGTGGAAGAAACCCAGATCACATTAAAAAATTTTTTTATTGATTTTCAAAATTTTTGTGATTTTTAAAATTGGGTTTATTTTGTTGTTTTTCCGTTTTTTCGTTTCCGGGGTTATGAATCAGAGAACTGTAAAATCAATTTTAAGTGCGTTCCAGTACGTTCCCAATGTTACCGAAATTTACCCAAAGTTACCGAAATTTACCCAAAAGCGTTCCCGTACTCGAAAATTGGGTAAATGAGAGCGCTAATGAGAGTGTATTAGTGTGTCTCTTTTTACCAAAATTTACCCAGACTTTTTCTTCGGGTAAACTTTGGTAAAACAGCTGATGTAAATATAAACAAAAAACAATCGTGAAAATAGATTTAAAATTTTAATTAAATAAAGAAATAAGCAAAAGAAACTTGTTTTTTTATAAGAATTAATTGAATAACATCAAAAACAACTTTCAAATGCGAATAAATATGGGTATTTGTGCCAATTTGCAAACTGAAATTATACGCATTTTCACATTAGTGATGGAATTTGTGGCACAATCTAAGATTGATTGGTACAATGGCACAACCGATGCAATTTTGGCACATTTTGGTTATCTACAAAATTTAATAGAAAATGGATTTAAAAAATAACAATTCTCTTAAAATTCCTTAATTTTTAGTTTCTAAGCATTTATTGGTATTAAAATACTTTTTCGAACAAAGCAAAACTAAAAGATGTCATCGAAGATATTACCGAATAACCCATAGAATTTTCCATACCCGGTGAAAAATGTCCATATATGAACATTTATGGTTCAACCATATATATATGGATCCGAAAAATGAGGTAACACCTAAGTATATGTTCATATATGGACATATATGAACCTATACATTTATTAAATATATGCGAATACATGCGAACGTTGCTGTCCTTTATTATAAGGTTGTACGATAGATATAAATTTATGTATGACATTCAAATTAGGCGCTACATATGTTCCTTTTTTTATTCATGGCATTAAATATAATTCCACATTTATCCAAATATGAGTTCCTTTTACATATATGGAAAAATGTATTCTTCGAAATATGTTCATATACAAGTCCCTTTTGCATAAATTGAATAACATATACTTTCATATTTGTCCATATATGAGTGCCATTTCCATATATGAAATAACAGATGCTTCCATATATGTCTGTATATGAAATTTTTTCCATATATGGAATTACATATACTTCCATATATGTTCATATAAAATCCATATATGTTCATAAAAAATCCATATTTGTTCATATGTGTCCATACATAAACCATATATGAACATGTTTGAGCGTATATGAACATTTTTCACCGGGTACAAAATTTATTTTATAAACTTGTTATAAGGTTTTCAAATTATTATGATAAGCACTATAAAAATTCAAATGATTTAAATTTATAATTTAAGTTTAATTCATGAAAAATTTAATTCAGTAACCATTCCTAAAGAATTCATTCATTGGCTGCATTCCCAAATCTTTAATAAGAATCGAATGAATTTCATTTATCATTCACCTTTTAATTGAATGCATTCAAGACAATTTTAATTCATTCGGTTAGAATTCATTCAAAATAGAATTAATTCCATAAGAATGCTATTACGAAATGAAATTAAAGTTGAAAACATCCCTATAAACATTTTCACTGGAATTCAAGTTGAAATCAAGTTCAATTCCAGCCCTGTTTTCCAGTTTCAAGGCTTGAATTCAACTTTTATTACATTTTATTTCAATAGCATACTCCAGCAAAAGGGAAACAAAAATTCAAGTTTGAAATATTTTTGTTAAAAAAACAAGTGCTAGAATTTGAAATATACTTTACTTCAAGCAAAATTTAAAGCACTTGAATTTTTAAAACCTATGTGCTTATTGGGATGGGTACTGAGTAGGGATGCCAAACGGGAAATCCCGAATCCCGGGATTTTCGGGATTGGCAAAATGCAGAATCCCGGGATTATTTCTCAAAAATACCGGGATTTTCTTATTTTTTAATATTAATATAAACGCAAATAAACAAAGTGAGCAATTTTAGAATACCTACAATTTTTCTTGAATTTTCTCATATTGACAAGAAATTGATGCCAAGATATTGGTAAAATTATAAATTAAGTAGATTATTCGAGTAAACTATGCAAAGACTTTGCAGAAAAATTTGAAATTTTGATAAACAATATTAAGTTTTTGAGTAATACATGCGAAAAATCAAGTTTGTTTGTTATTTTACCGATTTATTCTTCCAAGCGAAATTCGATTTCTGAAACTGGGACTGTAAGTTTTGGCTGGGACTGTAAGTTTGAATTCTTCCATGAAAACGATAACCAAATAACTTTGTTGCTGTAATTACACGATTTAGTGGGCAAGGTTATCGCAACGAATCTGTTTTAAAATCTGCTTACATATATTACCCCAGCCAGAAAAATACAAACGGGAAAGCGATGGCAAGGTATTTTAACAGGTGGTACAAGTACTGACAAAAATTGCTTTCCCATTTCCAATATGATAACGTCAATAGACAAAAGGACCGGCAGTTCAAAAAGCGCCGGAAAAGTACTGGAGAAACAAAATTTTTAACTTTGGCAAAACGCTGCCAAAAACCAATAAATAGGTGGTTTGGAATTATATTTTCCAAAATAAAATTTAAAAAAAGTTTATATGTATCTTTTTTTTGCCCTGCCGTGATGTTTTGTAAAACAAATACTGGCAAAACGATTTTTGCAAACGTTGGCAAAGCGTCCCAAATGAGTGTTCTGTCAGTCATTTATTTTAACATCGTCAATTTCTGACTGAGATGTTTCAATATTCATAAAATGTAGCACATTATTAATTAACAACTATTAAATAATTATAAAACGTTTTATTCTATAAAAAATTAGTTACATAACATAAACATTTTTACAAATAAAGGAAAATTTAAATCCCGAAATCCCGTAAAATCCCGGGATCCCGAAAAATTCCGTAGTCCCGAAAATCCCGGGATACCGAGATCGGGATCCCGGGATTTCATACAAAATCCCGAATCCCGGGATTTTCAAATATCAATCCGGATTGGCATCCCTAGTACTGAGTGAAAATTGAGTATTGGCACAATGAAGTCCCATTTGGCACATTTTAGTCACACACTTGGCACAAAACAAAATTTTTCAAGTCCCATCACTGTTTCACATTATTCTTTGAAATAAGATTTTGGGCTAGAAAAGTGGTTTTTTGTGTTCCCGTACTATTGGGTAATTTTGTCATTTTGCGAGAGGATTTTGTGCTTACTCTCATTTTACCGAACTTTACCCAAAAAGTAAAGAAACACACCTTTTTTTTGATTTAATCATACACTAAAATTCTCATTTAAATTTGAATAAAATCAACATCATACTGCTGAACGCGTAGTCGACTGATCGAACATTTAAACGTCACATGTATAAATCAAAGTATTAGTTGGTTTATAAAATAAAAGAAAAAGGAAATAGAATCTTAGTGTTTTATAATGGGTATGTACACTATCCCATTGAGTAGATGTGTTTCTACAAAATGTGATAGTGTGAACTTCCTCTTTATTGTTATAAAATTTTTTCTTTTATTAGGTTTCAATCATGAATAAACACATACTTGTTCACTTTTGTGTTTTTTCTGATTTCTTCTCCGTTAAGACAATCGTGGTTGATCCGAACAAATATGAATGAAATGAATGGTACAAAACGACCAATGATTAAATCAAGGACACAACAAGTCACCAAAGAGTATACATAATAAAGAGATTGGGGGACTCTCTATCACTGAGAAAGCATTTGTTCTATTATGTGCCTTGGAACAGGAACATACTCAAACCAATATCACCCAGCAAATATGGCAATACGAAGAAGATTCTCCGAACATATCGCCAGGAAGAAAACATTTGTTGCCGGCAATATCAATTTCGTATTCCGGAAGTTTCCTCCGTCGGAAACAACTGTTACACTAATAGTGGTTGTGATGCCTGCCTTTGACATGGGCTGGACGGGTTCAAATTCCAGACAAAGTAAAAAATAAATTTTTTTATGTATTTTCTTTTTTCAATTAAATTTTTTTTTTTTCATATTTAAAGCAAATTGTATAATTTTTTATTTATTTTTAGCCTAAAAAATTGTTAAATACTAAATAACAGCAAAACTATAAAAATCTAATTAAAATTTTATAAAAACAAAAAAAAAAACAAAAAAAAATATTGTGCTCCAACCGGGGTTTGAACCTGCGACCTACTGCATCAGAAGCCATGATAGTACCCCCTAGGCCACCAAGTTGTGAGTTAGCTGGCAAAAAACATTACAGTATATACACATGGCGTTGACATAAAGAAAAAAACAGGGCAACACTCTACCCCGTAAATTTTTTGAGGGCGAAAAATGTTGCCTTTTTGCCCTTTATTTAGGCAACATTTTTAGAAAAGAACACCTAGCCCTCTTAGAATGTTACCCTTAATTTAGAAAAGAACACAAAAAAGGCAATTCAAAAGCAAAATGCAAAAAAAAGGCAACATTTTTTTCAGAAAAGAAAACGCCATAAAACAATACTTCCAGGCAATATGAAAGCAATAACTCATATGGAAGATAAAAGGGATATCGCTAAATAAACTCCCGGTACAATAAAAAAACGATTTAATTTTTTCATTATTAAATTTAAGCCTGAAAAACAATATCTGCATACATAATCCATTGACCAACTTTTAAATTATATTGATTTCATCTTAGCCGATTTTTCCCGCGCAATTAATCTTAACTTTTCACGAGTTTATTTCCTAATATCTTTTTTGATTGTTTTTGTACAAATTTAGTTTTAATTTTTTTCAAATTGATAAAAGATTGCAAACAAATTTGCTTTATCCTCCAAATGATACAAAGGTGATATTGCCGCAATATTGTCATAAAAAGTTATGACAAAAGATAAAATTTTTGAATTATTTTTTTTCCAAATATCACCGAATTATCTTCCAAGTGATAAAAGGAAGATAATTTCAAAGTAAATACTACTTGATTATTTTCATTCAAATGACAAATATAAGATATCGCTTTAATATCTTCTTGGAAGGTATCTTTTAAATGTTTGCAGGGTCATTATGTGCGCTCTTTGTATGACTCAAAACATCGATTGTAACCAGGGATGGAAAATAATAATTTAGTTATAAAAATCAAGAATGGAACTATACTATGGAATTTACTATTCCAACAGTATTATAGCCCTAGATTATGAATTTTAAAAAACCACACGTAAAAAATTGCAATATAATATCGGAATGCGAAAAAAGGCTTTGGGGTTTAAAAAATTAATTAAAAGATTTAGATTCTGCAAACGATGCCAAAATTTTATTTTTTGCAACTAACCACCAAACTTTGTTTTATGAAATGGGCATTATACTCCGTAGATTATAAGTTTAAAAAACCGCACTTAAAAAATTGCAAAATAATAGAGGAACGCGAAAAAAGACTTTGTGGTAGAAAAAAATAATTGAAAAACTCAATCAGCGATTAACAATCTGCAAATGAATACAATGACGCAAAGATTTTCCTTTTTGCAAATATTTTTTTCGCGATTTATTTTTTTGCAAACTAAGCACCAAACTTTTGTGTATAAAATTGGTACTATAGACCCTAGATTATAAATTTAAAAAACCACACTTAAAAAATTGCAAAATAATCGCGGAAAGCGAAAAAAGGCTTTATGGTACAAAAAATTAATTAAAACACTTAATCAGCGATTTACATTCTGCAAACAAATATATTGATGAAAAAATTTTTCCTTTTTGCAAATTTTATTTTTCGTGATTTTTTTTTGCAACTGGCCACCAAACTTTGTTGTATGAAATGTGTATTATAGTCCCTAGATTATAAATTAAAAAGCAACGTACTAAAAAAATTGCAAAATAATAGGGGAACGAAAAAAAAACTTTGTGGAACAAAAAATTAATTAGGAAACGTAATCAGCGATTTAGATTCTGCAAACAAATATATTGATGCAAAAATTTTCCTTTTTGCAAATTTTATTTTTCGCGATTTTTTTTGCAACTAGCCACCAAACTTTGTTGTATGAAATGGGTATTATAGCCCCTAGATTATAAATTAAAAAAAAAAAGGAAGTAAAGAATTGAAAAATAATAGCTGAATTGGAAAAAACACTTTATGGTACAAAAATTTAATCCCTAGGTTATATATTTAAAAAAACCGCACTTAAAAAGTTGTAAAATAACGGAGGAATTCGAAAAAGGCTTTATGGTACAGAAAATTAATTAAAAGAGGTAATCAGCGATCGACATTCTGCAAACGAATATATTGTTGCAAAAATTTCGCTTTTTGCAAATGTTTTTTATTTGCTATTATCTAAATATTTAATTTTAATTTTTTTAACGAGCCAAAGAAGAAGCAATTTTTTAGTTACTTACATTTTTAAATATGTAAGAGCGATCTAACATTTTTTGGTATAAGAGCCCGATTAAGTGATTTTCCATCCCTGATTAACCAGTCGGAGTTCGTTCCTGTTCCAAGCCGCATAATATTTTTTTAAATAAAAAATAAATAATAAATAAATTATTATTTTCCATCCCGGGTTACAATCGATGTTTTGAGTCATACAAAGAGCGCACATAATGACCCTGCAAACATTTAAAAGATACCTTCCAAGAAGATATTAAAGCGATATCTTATATTTGTCATTTGAATGAAAATAATCAAGTAGTATTTACTTTGAAATTGTCTTCCTTTTATCACTTGGAAGATAATTCGGTGATATTTGGAAAAAAAAATAATTCAAAAATTTTATCTTTTGTCATAACTTTTTATGACAATATTGCGGCAATATCACCTTTGTATCATTTGGAAGATAAAGCAAATTTGTTTGCAATCTTTTATTAATTTGGAAAAAAATTAAAACTAAATTTGTACAAAAACAATCAAAAAAAGATATTAGGAAATAAACTCGTGAAAAGTTAAGATTAATTGCGCGGGAAAAATCGGCTAAGATGAAATCAATATAATTTAAAAGTTGGTCAATGGATTATGTATGCATATATTGTTTTTCAGGCTTAAATTTAATAATGAAAAAATTAAATCGTTTTTTTATTGTACCGGGAGTTTATTTAGCGATATCCCTTTTATCTTCCATATGAGTTATTGCTTTCATATTGCCTGGAAGTATTGTTTTAGTGTAACAGTTGTTTCCGACGGAGGAAACTTCCGGAATACGAAATTGATATTGCCGGCAACAAATGTTTTCTTCCTGGCGATATGTGCGGAGAATCTTCTTCGTATTGCCATGTTTGCTGGGTGATATTGGTTTGAGTATGTTCCTGTTCCAAGGCACATAATAGAACAAATGCTTTCTCAGTGATAGAGAGTCCCCCAATCTCTTTGCTGCTATCATGAAAATAGTCAACCTTTTTGAAACAACAAATAAAATCTAATATGACAATATCATATTAGAATTTGGAATTGAGGTAGAACAATATTCCAGCTAAATATATGCAAATATGGAAAGTCCAAAGAAAGCAACTTTATATTCTTTAATGCAAAAGTTAAAATAATTTTGAAGAAATAGTATCACTATATTATTTTGTACCATATAATTTTTTTTTCTTATCTGTGTCTTTATCAGCGAAATTTCGTTAGCAAAAAATTAATTATAAATAAGTTTTTTAGTAGAAACACATAACTAAAATTTTTCTCAATCCGCAATTTTAGCAAAAAAAAATATGCTTAAAATTTGTATAATTTGTTTAATAGCCGCACAGTGGTTTGAAACAAAAAAAAAAGTGGTAATAAATCTGTATCTTCTAAACTATAAGTCCGATTGCATCAGTATGTATGAGATAATTGTTAAGGAGAACCCAGGCTTTCTGAATTGTGGATTCATGGTTACCCTGTGTTATCACAGGGTGACTTATTGGGCGTCAAAGTAGACCACCTCAAAAGTAAAATAGCGTTTGGGCCGTGTAGCTCTTTCAATTATTTCCCAATGTGGTTGATTTTTTATATTTATGAATGAGTTATGGGTTTTAAGTTATTTCATTTCAAAAATAAAAAATTTTCTCTTCGACTTTTTTAGTTTTTGGCCGATTGTGAATTCGATATTATAACAATAATTTTTTAAAAAATACTGACATATAGGCAACAATTTGATAAATGAAACTGTGAAAACCTTTTTTAAGTATCTCGAACCATTTAGTGTTGAGAAATTTCCAAAGTCAATCATTTTTCGGTGATTGAAAAAATTGCATTTTTTCCTCAAAAAGATGCTATCAATTTTTTACTTTTTACTAAGAAGTTAATGTTTTATTATATATTCGTAGAGAATGGGGCTCTAAGATACGGTGACCATTCGTACTGATTTGATCAGTACATGTACTGATTTTTGGTCACATGTACTGATGAAAAAATCGTGTACTGATTTGTACTGATTTTTTGCAATTTGTGCTGATTGTACTGATTTTTAATATTTTAAAAAAATATAATTTTTTTTTAATAAGAAAAATGAAAATACGAATCCCAATCAAATCGCATTAAATTTTTGTCTAAAGCAAGTTAATTAATTTGTTAACGAAATTAAGTGAATTCATTCAATTGAACGCGTTCAACTGCAATCATAATTTAGGAATTAACTCAATTGTTCTTTTTATCAATTCATAGGAATTAATCCACTGACAAATGAGTTCATTTTTTATAAATCGGAAAAAGAATTCCTTCAATTTATAAACCATTTAGTGTGAAAGGAAAATTTATTTGGCTGTGAGAACAAAATTTCAATTTTCCTAACAACAAAATCTGAATGTTTTTATGTGGGTATTTCGAAAGGAAAAGTGCCTAGAGTCAGATGGGTTTTCGATAAAAGAAGTTCACAAAACCTTAAAATTGTCAATAAAATATTTTTAGTTTCTGTAAGAAAAAGTACCCAGAATGTGAACGTTTTTCTATGGCTGAAATCAATCAGAAATTAGAAAAGAGAAAACATTTGTTCTCGCTGAATTTGTAAGGCATTCGGTTGGTTAGTAGTGGTAATCGAATATGTCGTTAGAGTCTACAGAAAATTAGTTTATACAATGTAATTTGTTTGTGAGAAGTGAAATACGTTGGCCTTAATAAAAATTCGGTAGTATTAACCGAAAAATTTTATTGCAGCAACCGAACCATTCGATTGGCACAAATTCGGCTGGTAATATATTTTTTTTCCCGATTTATATTTAAAAAATTTGTACTGATTTCAAGTCGGAAAATCCAAATTTGAAGTCGGTACAACATTCACCCTACGTACAGCATTGACCGAAATTGGTCTAATTTTTAAGAGAATTTTTGAGCTTTCGATCATATAACAAAAAAGTCACGCCGATTTCGCTACTATCTGAAATACAGTTATATGGCGCCATATATTCTGTTTAGATTTCAAAAATAAAAAGTAGCGACAATTCATAAACGAATCCAGAAAACATGATTTTATAAAAAATGGCAAATTTCCATACACCATAATTTTAACTGCAAAAAAAGATAGTTCGTTTTATTTTTTGAAAATTGTTATAATTGTTTTACATGCTGCAAAAAATCATTCACGTACCTTGGATATTTTTTAAAATATTGAAAGTCAACTTTCAAAGACGATTTTTGTAAAAAATACACTTTTTAGTTTTTTCGTAGATTTTTCCCAGAAGTGTTTAAGGTTTTTTTTTGAATGTTACTTACAAATTAACAGTGCACTAAACTAGACGTGTTTTCCTTTTCATTGATGTATTAAACTTATATAAAAAGTATTAATAGCAGGTAAAATTATTTCATTTAAAACACACACCTCAGATCAAAAAATTTAACCACATGCAAATATTGTGCAAACATTCACTTTCTTGTTTTTTAGTTTTTTCGTAGATTTTTCCCAGAAGTGTTTAAGGTTTTTTTGAATGTTACTAAAAAATTAACAGTATAATAAACTAGACATATTTCCCTTTCCATTGATGAATTAAACGTATATAAAAAATATTGGTAACTGGTACAATTATTGCATTTATTATTTTTCCATTAACAATATTTACATTTTTTAATAAATTAAATACTAAAAATTTGGTATAAAATAGTCCGAAGTGTCATAAGTTAACATATTTTTAATTTCTTTGGCTTCGGAATCATCTTCTAAACTTATTTTTGGCAGCCATTTCGTTCTAATAAAATATATTACTGGATCTAAAGATATAAGTAAGTGGTGCATTAGATCAGAATTTTGTGCAGTTTTTGAATGTTTTCGTATGTTAAATTTCCAATAGTGTTTAACGCCGCTGTTTCTAGCTTCCTGCGCTTCTTCTGTTAGCTCTCCTAAAGGAAGGATACTAGTTTCTATTATTGTTTTTCCATGGGATAATATTTTGTGTACGGTTGGTGTTATTGGTTGCCAATAATACAAGCTACTTAATAATAATTTTGATTCATTTGCAAAAATATGGAATTTATCAGAATTTATACCTTTTTTGCTATTAATCACCGCTAACAATATTTTAAAACGTTTGATTAAAGTTTCGTCGAGACCTGTTATTTCAGGATCTTCAAAAAAACGCCTGGCTGTGTTTCCATCATTAGAGCTTCCATAACCGTGAAGAGGTTTATCCACAATTAGACCCAACTGTTGCTTAACCCTCTAATGCACAAGGCCGCCTAAAGGCGGTCTTCAGATTTTAAATAGTTTTTGGCTAAGTAACAATATTTTATTAAACAAGTTGTAATACATCCATAGAAAACTTAACTATCTACTTTTTTGCCTTCAATATTTTTTTTGTATAAGGACTGGTTTTCCAGCGAGAAGCATGTAAAGTGAAAATTTAGAAAATTTGAAAAAATTAACTTAAAATTGCCAAAAATACATTTACGATCTGACGTACATTACCGATAATAACAAAGCTAGTTTAAAGTCTCTAATTGTAAAATCAGTTTAAAATTTTTCTCCAAGACTCACAGAAAAAAAAAACTAGACAACAGATTTTCTTAAAATTGAACACAGACTATACACTTAGAGGTATTAGTAAGCAGAACTAATTTCGTCAAAATTTATTGATGTTTAGTGCCAAATTTCGTAATTTTCAAAAAGCGAAAATCGCCATAACTTTTTAAATAACAACAATTGATTAACAATTTTCGGTACGTAATTTTATTTTATTGATAGTGTTATTTCATACATGGGAATTTTTCATTTCCATTGAATTTTCATTACCATTAGTTCATACTAATGACAATGAAAAAAATTCCATTACCATTTAATGGTAATGAAATATTTTTCATTAGAAAAATCATTACTAATGGAAATGAAATTACACTAATGTATAAAAAAACTAATTACAATTGATTAAAAACCATTTGTTTACAAAAAATTCAGACAAATGAAAACGAACAACTGGTTTGGCCAGGGAAGTTATAAAACATAATTTATTAAGGAGGATCCATTTAATTCCGTTAAACTTTACCTGGATACAAATAACAACGGAATGGAAAGTAATATTTCATTTCAAATGAGCATGAGCCTGAATGAGCATATTCCATCTTCGATTTCAGCGAGTTTGACTCCATTTTTACGTTTTTCTGTCCATGGCAATTATTTTTTTAAATTTATTCATTATCAATGGTAATGAAATTTAAAATCATTGTCATTAATCAATGAAATTAAATTTTAGAATCATTACCATTAATTAAAAAAATGGTAATGAAAATAATTTCATTACAATTGATATCAATGTAATGATAATGAAATCATCAATTAATTAGCCCACCTAATTAATTAGTCTCATGTATGTGTTATTTACAGCAAAAACCGAAATTATTTGACCACTGGGTTTCAAGAAACGTCTTCAACCTTTGTTTTGCTATATCGCCTAAATAAAGCGATAAATTAAAATTTTAATATTTGTTCTATAGTAGATTTTCAACGCCAAATATATGGTTTGAATATTATTGTAATCAGAAGAAAGAGCATTAGAGGATTAAATTCATTTTGAATTCGTTTTATTTCCTCCGATCGCATCTTTGGCAAAACTGTGTTATTTTTTATACTTTTATTTTCATTTCCTGGAATTTGCCGATATTTTATAACATATGCTAAATGTAAACAATATTCCATAAATCGTATCCCTGTATGAAGAGGAGATATTCCAAATTTCAAAGCTTCTTCATTAACGACAGTTTCATTGACTATTTTGTGAAACTCTGAGCTTTTCTTTGCGCATATCTTACACTTCCAGATCGATGCGGTATCTGTGACGGCATTGGCTACTTTCCCATCAATCATCGTAAATACTATTTGAAATTAAATCTTTAGGATAGATCCGTTTATTTCCACGTACAAAGGAGATGAGTTGGAAATTTCTAACTCTACTTTCTCCACTATGTTTTTTGTTGAGCTTACAGTTTCCTTGACATAACCAAAACGCACTGGCCGACATAAAAACTTAGAACCTGGTGTAAAATTTGTCCATAAGTCTTCGTAATTCTTATTTAATGCGGAGGAAGTCGATGGGGAAGTGTCTTCCTTAAATAACCGCATTCTGAGCGATACCAAAGATGTCATAAAAACACTTGAATAATCAACTTCTTTATTGCGTGTAGTTTGTTGTTTGTATTCAGTAAATCCAGACGTTCCATCGCAGCCCCATTTACATATGAACGTTAATTCAGAATTGTGGCATTTCTCTAAGTCTGCCTTACTAAAATTAGAAATAATTCTCGATCCTGTTTTATCTAACAATTGGGAAAGTTCAACACTGCCACTTTTAGCGTTTACTTCTACTGGTGATGGCACAATTTTGTTTTCCGTTTCTTTAATTGACTGACTGTTTGGTAAAATATCGTATCCTTTTTCCTGGAGTGCTTTTCTCAAGATACCATACTTGTTTCTCGATAATCCTAAGCTTAGTATTAGAGCTAACGCATCTTCTTCTGTGAAAGATTTTGATGATTTTGGAGTTGAAATACTTTGCACCATACGATTCAATCGCTCGGGAGATGCTGTTGGTAATACGTCTACAATTTTTCCAGCTTTTTTTGGTTGTGTTTGTATTAAAACTGCTTTGAAAAATTTTTAATTTTGATATTTCCCTCAGATATAATATTTAAACCATACGTGTGATGGATAGTATCAAGAAATTTTGCTATTTTTCCCGCACGTAAGGATATATCTCCGAGATTTTGCCAAATGACCTCGCACAAGGAATAATGTTGTAATGTTATCTCCATGATAGATTATACTTAATAAGTCAACTATTTAAACAATATCGCGGCTTATATATTGAATAACAATTCTCAACAAGTAAAAATTTAGTCACGTATCAAGCTATTTTTAACAAAAGGGTTGCGCAAAATATTCTGAGAGTAAATAATCAATCATTAGTTATTTATATTATACTTTATAGTATGCACCTGTAAAATATTTGCCCCATGTTGAATAATGTTTTTTTTACCTGGGGTGTATGATTTAAATGCAATAATTGTACCTGTCCCAAAATGAAAAATGTTTGTTTTTTTTTACCTGGGGTGTATGTTTTGAAAGCAATAATTGTACCTGTTAGCAATGTATTTTATATACCTTTAATACATGAATGGAAAGGGAAATATGTCTAGTTTATTGTAGTGTTAATTTTTTAGTAACATAAAAAAAACCATAATTACCTATTTTTCAAACGTATTTGATTAAATTAAATTATTTTCTTTTGTATTATGTTTATAATTTTTCAAATTGTTAGTTTTTAATTGTAAGTCAAAAAAACAAAAAAAAAAAAAAATTATTATTTTATTTTTATTTTTTTTTATTATTATTATTATTATTATTATTATTATTATTATTATTATTATTATTATTATTATTATTATTATTATTATTTGTGCCTTTGCTATTATAAACATAGACAACTTATTGAACTTATAAATGGCTTATAAATCGAATATTTCATTTTAAAAACGTGTTACAAGGTTTTGAAATTATTATGCATAGGTACCATATTATATATATATGTATGTTTGATTACTTTATTTTTTTTCTTCATAATTAGTTCTTAAGTTATTAAATTATAAAAAGTTTATTTAACGAATAATCAGTTCTTCACTGCAATATAAGACTTTAAGTCTTGTGTGTGGAACAACAAAATAAATAAATAAATAAATAAATAAATAAATAAAAATAAATAAATAAATAAATTCAAAAAAACCTTAAACACTTCTGGGAAAAATCTACGAAAAAACTAAAAAACAAGAAAGTGAATGTTTGCACAATATTTGCATGTGGTTATATTTTTTGACCTGAGGTGTGTGTTTTAAATGCAATAATTTTACCTGTTATCAATACTTTTTATATACGTTTAATACACCAAGGAAAAGGAAAACATGTCTAGTTTATTGCACTGTTAATTTTTAAGTAACTTTCAAAAAACCTTCAAACACTTATGGGAAAAATCTACGAAAAAATAAAAAGTGTATTTTTTACAAAATCATATTTGAAAGTTGACTTTCAATATCTTAAAAACTATCCAAGGTACACAGAAAAAACAGTAGGCACCAACAATGGAAATTTGTAGAAGCAATCACATTTGCTTTTAAATTGAAATTTTATTTCCAACAATTTTTTTGTTTGAAATATTTGTTACTCGTTTGTAAATTGTTATTTTTCATGTACAAATTGTTTAAAAATAAAAATTCAAAGTTACAAAAACAAAAAGAATTTTTTTTTGATATACAAATTTTTTTGTTGGTGGCTTTTTAAAAAGTTTTTTTTTGTATTTACAAATTTGGTATGAGAAAGGTGTTTAAAAATTTAATTAGAATTTGGAAATTCTTTCTGTGTACGTGAATGATTTTTTGCAGCAATAGAGACTATTTTATTGTTCATGTAAAACAATTAAAATAATTTTCAAAAAATAAACCGAACTATTCTTTTTTTGCAATTAAAATTATGGTGTATAGAAATTAGCCATTTTTTATAAAAACATGTTTTCTGGATTCGTTTATGAACTTTTTATTTTTGAAATCTACACAGAATATATAGCGCTATATAACTGTATTTCAGATAGTAGCAAAATCGGCGTGCCTTTTTTGTTATATGATCGAAAACTCAAAAATTCTCATAAAAATTAGACCAATTTCGGTCAATGCTGTACGTAGGGTGAATGTTGTACCGACTTCAAATTTGGATTAAAAGCATTTTAGAGCCGCATTCTCTACGAATATATAATAAAACATTAACTTTTATTAAATAACTTCTCAGTAAAAAGTGAAAAATTGATAGCATCTTTTCGATAAAAAAATGCAATTTTTTCTATCGGCGAAAAATGTTTGATTTTGGAAATTTCGTAACACTAAATGGTTTGAGATACTTAAAAAAGGTTTTCACAGTTTCATTTCTCAAACTGTTGCCTATATGTCAGTATTTTTTTTAAAAAATTATTGTTATAATATCGAATTCACAACACTGTTGGTAAAAGTGGCACAAAAGTGCCATTTGTGGCACTATTGAATGTTCAATGGCACCATGGCACTCTTTATAGAATTTTGGCACTTTTTAAGAAAATTTCTATATAATTTAATAAAAGGTCGATATCGCTGGTTTTTCATTAAATCCATGCCTACTTAGAACGGGTAGCAAAATTAAAAAACAATCGCTACACTAAAAATTTCTACAATTTTCTGGACCAGCTTCCAGTTCTTCGGGGACAATTTAATCATTATTTTGATCTTTAAAAATAAAAGCAATGGGGATAAAATTAGAAAAACTTTGATTCTATTGTTGTCACTGGAATTTTTCAAAAATTTGTTATGGTATTCTAGTTTTTTTATGACAAGCAAAATTTTTGAAAAATTCACCATACAATGGTGAAAGCTTTTTCTGCCAAAAATAAAATAAAACGATCAAAAAATTGTAATTTGTAAAAAACTACGAATTTTTCGATAATTTTATGAAATGAAAACTTAAAAAAATGTCCAGGAACCGCAGAACACAAGAGAACTATTTCTAAGCACTTGGAGTTTCCTTTAAATTTTAGCATCAAGCATCCTGAGATTATTCCTAACAACTTTAGCCCCAAAAATCCCATGTTAATACGTAATATTTTGGAGGAATTTGCAGGAATTTTAGAATCGGTAAAAGGTTCGATGCATCTTAAGATAATATCTCAAAATATGAATTAGGTATTTCATATTTTATTTCTGTGAAGAAACATAATAAAATTCTTCAAAAGAAAATAAAATTTTTATATTTTAAATTGTTGACAAATGAAAATATTTTTTTGTTATGTGCTTTTTGTTACATGGTTTTGTCAAGGTTTTGCTGTGACAATTTTTCTCAGAATACCAAAATTATAATAATTTCCATTCACACCAGTTTTGTGACACTTGTTATAAAGTTTAGAATAAGGGTGTAAATGTATAAATATTTGAAATAAAAGCTGAACATAATTTTTGAAACATTTGCATGTTGCTTAATTGTTTTTGGCACTTTTAAAGCTTTTTTGGCACTTTTTTGGCTTCATTTAGGCACCAAACGAAAATTCTCAAATACCATCACTGATTCACAATCGGCCAAAAACTAAAAAAAAGTCGAAGAGAAAAATGAGTTTTTTATTTTTTGAAATGAAATAACTTAAAACCCATAACCGTTATTATGGTAAAGTAAGCATGGTTTTTCTTCGTTTCTCCAAAATATAAAAAATCAACCATATTGGGCAATAAAAAAAAGATCTACACGGCCCAAAAGCTATTTTACTTTTGAGGTGGTCTACTTTGACGCCCAATAAGTCACCTTGTGATAACACAGGGTAACCATGAATCCACAATTCAGAAAGCCTGGGTTCTCCTTAACAATTATCCATACATTTTGATCCAATCGGACTTATAGTTTAGAAGATACAGATTTATTACCACTTTTTTTTTTGTTTCAAACCACTGTGAGCCCTTTAACTAATTAAATTTTTCTAGTAACTTATTTTGGTGTATGGTCGTAATATCCCTACTAAATTGATTGAAACTACTGGATGAAAATTAATTTAATATAATTTTTCTTCCTTTATTTTTTAAGAAATACTCATAATATGTAATTGTAAACATAATAAAGGTATTCATTTAAAGTATTTACGCCTCGTATACTGTGTATATGTTGTAAGTTTACTCGATTAATGTCAAAACTAGTTTACGAGCCCTGGTAAATATACGCTTACATTTTTGTGTGTAAACTTTTTCGTATTTATAAATACATTTGAATATTGTCAAAAACTAAATTATTTAGAATTTTTTTGTGTGTTGTTTTTCATTTTCTGTTTTATTTGTTTTTAAATAATACAATTTTAAAACATTTTGTGTTTAATTTATGAAAATATCGAAATAGTGGCTAAATGCAAAATTGAGATGTGAATAGTTTTAAAAGGTGCGTTCATTCAAATAAATAGGTAAAGTTATAAATATTCGCGGTTACAAAAATGTACGGTTTACGAGGGCATAAATCCAGTTAGATGAATACCACTAATAAATAAATAAAAATTGACATAAAATACGGCAACATACATATTATTACAAAATTTGTAAAAGCATGGAATTATTTCTTAATACTTATCGATAAAACATATAATAAAATCTTTTTCAGAAATCTAGCATATATTACATTGATCTTTTACTCTTCTACATTTGCTGCCAGTTGACGTATCGCATGAGAATGGACATAGTTGTAGGTATAGGACTTCACAAAAAATATTTTAATGGATACGAAAACATGTGTTTGTTTACAAAAGAAGAAGAAGAGAAAGATATCTATGTAATCTAGTTCCTATTTGACACAATGAAAAACAGCAGACAACAGATTATACAAAGATAGGAAACACCTGGGGTCGAATTACGGCATCCGTGATCGAAATTTTTCGTTCGAAATTGATATTTTATTTCGGAAAATTAAGCATTTATATGAAGTTTTTTGAGCCAGGGATTCTACAATTCGGCCCTAGATTGGATATAAAATTAAAATATGGTATTATCACTGTTAGTTTTTAAGTATTTACACACTGAAAAAACGTATTTCGAATAATTTCGCACGTTCACGAATGCCGTAATTCGGCCCCTGATGTGGGCAATATGGCGGATAGAAAATGAACAAAATGAAATTCAAAAATTTAAAAAAAAATACAAAAAATAAAGCACAAAGGTCTAAAATGGGACAGATATATAAACAAATGTGCGATACAAAGTGTATGGAGATTTTATATTGCTATCTCCCTCTTTATGAAAATATAAACAAAACCATACGATTGGATAATAATTGTATCATTGGTAATACAACAGAATATGGACCTTAACTCCTCACAAGTATTTGTTAATCGATGCCTACGAAGAATCCTTAAAGTTTTCTGGCCTAACACCATATGAAATGCGGAACTTTGGAGACAGACAACCAGCGGCCAATTCATATTGAAATATTAAATCGTAAATAGCGTTGGATTGGTCACACGCTGCGAAATTCTCCTGGTGACGTAACTAAAATCGCCATTGCCTGGAACCCACAGGGTAAGACACGAAGAGTAGGCATCCCACACCTGGCGTCGTCAACTAAACATCGAAGTCAGCCGTAGTGATCTAAGCTGGGGAGAAGTAAAAAGAATATCATCAAACCGGACCGAATGGAATCAATTCATTGTGGCCCTTTGTTCCCAATAGGAACCACAGGACATAATATATATATATTAGAGTTCGTCAGAAATATATAAAATTTCCTTGATTTTGGGATATCATAATTTTTTTTTAGTTTTTGCATCAAAAAAAAAAGAACGTCGTTTTTTTAATTTTTTTATATCAACTCCTTCCACTGGTGCAAGTCGGCCAAAAACGCTGATTTGGAGACCCATTTTCTGCAGAGCAAAAACGGCTGCATTTCTGGGAAATCCGACTCTACCACTCGATGTATTTTTTTATTACACACAATTTTGTAATAAACATTATAAAAATTACAAATTATGTTGTCTTTACTAAAAAATAACCCTTCAATTCATAAATGCTTTGTAAAGTTATAGCAGGTTTAAAAAACGTCATTTTCATACAAAATTTGTTCAATAAACCTCCTATAATTTTACAAAGCGTTTATGAATTTAGGGGTAAGTTTATAATGCGGCAACATGTTATCCGTGTACTCAGTCCGAAATACATTTTCATTGTGTATAATAAGAAAGTAACTTTTTAGAAATTTTTGAAAAAATTGGATTTTCGAACCACTCTAATGGCTATCTGGTGTATTTTGAAAATGCAAAAAAAAAGTTTTTAATATTAAATTTTGTTGTAGAATCAAATGCTAAAGTCAGATTTCCTATAAATACAGCTGTTTTTGCTCTGGAGGAAAAGGGTCTAAAATCAGCGTTTTTGGCCGACTTGCGGCAGTGGAAGGAGTTGAAATAAAAAAAAAAAACGCCATTCTATTTTTCTATGCAAAAACTTTAAAAAAAGTGATGATATCCGAAAATAAAACTTTTATGACGAACTCTAATATACATACATATATGTATATAACTTTGGTAACACATCTGTGTATAATCTGTGCAGCAAACTATCACTAGGCACTAAACATCGAAAACGCAGATTATAAACAAATGTCTTACCAATGAACACAGATGCCAAAAAAGTATTCCCGAACCGTAACGTTTTGTTTACATGGTAGCAATGTTTAGAGGGATATATCAATATAAAACATACAGTTGTGGCCAAGCATTTAAGTTAATTCAAGTTTTCTTCTATTTTTATTGTTGTTGCCTTTATTTTTAAAGATCAAAATAGTGGCTCAATTCGCCACGAAAGGCAAGGAGATGGTTCAGAAAATTGTACAGAATTTTAACGTAATGTTTGTTTTTTCATTTTGTCACTTGTTTTAAGAAAAATTAGCGATATAAACCTCTTATCAAATTACATAGTAAAATTTAGGCAGTACTGATCGGTTCTGTACACACTGTATATTTTTGGAAATCCTATAAAATTTCCTTAAGTCTTGCATTATCTTTATCTACAAATAGTCACCAGACTTAAAATTGCAGCACTTTAAACATGACCAAATTTTTCTTTGTTTTTAGCGATTTTAAAAGAAAGTTAACACTTAAATTTTAACATGAAATGCTTTTTACTATAACGTAAAAAAAATCTTGACTGATTTGCTATATTGTGGTAAAAAAAGCATAAAACAATTCACTTTAAAATTTCAGTGCTGTTAACTTTATTAAAAATCGCTAAAAACAAAGAAAAATTTGGTCATGTTTAAAGTGCTGCACTTTTAAGTCTGGCGACTATTTGTAGATAAAAATAATGCAAGACTTAAGGAAATTTTATATGATTTCCAAAAATATACAGTTTGTACAGAACCGATCAGTACTGCCTAAATTTTACTATGTAATTTGATAAAAGGTTGATATCGATAATTTTTCGTTAAAAGCCACACCCACTTAAAACAAGTGACAAAATCAAAAAACAAACATTACGTTAAAATTCTGTACAATTTTCTGAACCATCTCCTTGGCTTTCGTGGCGAATTTAGCCACTATTTTGATCTTTAAAAATAAAGGTAACAACAATAAAAATAGAAGAAAACTTGAATTGACCTAAATGCTTGGCCACAACTGTACATACATTTTGTATTGCACCTTTTTTGTATATATCTGTCTCTTTTTATACTTTAATGCTTTCTCTTTTGTGTTTTCCTTAAATTTTTGCATTTCATTTTGCTCATTTTATATCCTCCATAGAGTCCAAATTAGTTGTTTCCTACCTGTGTATTAAAGGCCTGCATGAATGGATTTAAAACAGACTATGAAACATTCAATACACTTTTTGAAATTTAGAAATCATCAATTGAAATCCATAAAATATCAATTAAAATTCGGAAAACATAATATCTATCTTAATTCATGATTTCTATATCTTAATTGATATTCTCTGAATTTCAATTAAAGATTTCTTAATTGCAAAAAGTGTAGTGAATGTTTCACAGAATGTTTTAAATTAGAGTGTCCAAAACCGTAACCGGGTTCTTTAATTTCCAAAAACCGACCGGTTTCGAATAATTTCTAAATTCGAAGAAACCGAAAACCGGTTATTATTAGTCGGTTAACCGGTTTTTAAAACATGTTTATTAGAGTGGCCGGTTTGTATGGACAAAAATTTTTTGAAATTGTGCAATCGATTTTTCGATACCTTTTGGCATGAGGAAAAAAGTTCCACTACGACATATCAAAAAAAATCATTTTCGAAGCGCCCAAATTTCAATTTTTACAATTTTCTAATAAATGCTAAATTATCGCCATCTTGCGGTGGCTTTTTGGAACAACTAAAGAAGTTGTAAACAATATAACATTACAACCTTTCCAGAAAGGTATTACTTATGAAAATCGGATAAAAAATGTGCCAACCAGAGGTAAAAGTATATAAGTAAAATTATTTTCTGCTTTTTAAATGTTCGTTAGCGCTGCCTGTGAGTTTTGTTCTTAAAAGGTTAGAACTTTCCATCTGATTATGTAAACATAAATAGATTTGCGAAAAGACTTTTTTGACAATCACCCAGCAAAATATTGGTAATGACACCTCATTACTATCTGCATTACCAAAAATGATATATCATTACCTTTTTATAATATAAAATAATGACTTCCTAATAACGGGCTATTGTATTCATTGTTTCTAAATATAAAATAATGACTTACTCGTATTAGTTTAAATAAGTACTTTTTACACAGTTAAATTTTTTTATTATATGTAAATATGTTTTATGTTTAAATTTCTATGACGAGTCCTAAAATTACACACTAGAGAAAATTAAATTTTTCTGAATGTATATCCTTAGGCTTATAGTATTTGCCTAACTCCTTATTTTTAAGAATCAAGCAATCGGATAACCACTTATAATTAAACTTTTTGTAAGCATGTGTGTAACCACTTATTATTCAAAATCTCATAAATACCTATTTCTCATTTTTTCGTAAGCGAGCGGGTAAGCGTGACTACTTATAAAAACGACCACGCCAAACAAAAGTAATGAGTTTAGAAGCTAAAAAATAAGTTGTGCGGAGCTATGAATTTTTATTATATAACCACTTATTTGGTAATGAAAGATTTTGCTGGGTCACATCATATAACAGGATTTTTTGTTTTATCAGACGTAAAATCAGATAATTTAAATCCCGCTTTAGCAAACAGATTCAGCTGATTTCAGCAGTTGTTTCTGGAGGGCGCTTTTAACTAATTTTTATTAGCTTTTTTTGCTATTTGTTCAGATTTATTTTCATAACAAAAAAAAAAACCGAAACCGGTTTTAACCGGTTTTTTTAAGAAACCCGTAACCGAAACCGGTTTTTCAAAAATAGCAATTTTCGAACAAACTGAAAACCGGTTTTCTGAAATGGCCGGTTTTTTGGACACTCTATTTTAAATGCATTTATGCAGGCCTTTACTGTGTATAATCTGTGATACAAACATTCAAAACACATACATTTATGTAGATTAGGATGACAATGAAAATTCAACTTTGGATTTTTGCTGATACCTTGGCGGAATATTATACCACTTGGTCTACAACAGATATGATGAAAATTTTTGTCAAATCGGACAACTCTACGCCTTGCACCTTTGAGGTAGAAATTTCCAAAATTTGAGCAAATATAGAAACTCAACAGAAAAAAAGTGGCATTTTCGGATTTTCCATTTCCGATTCTTCGCAACTATCGTACACTACAAGAGCTCCATTAAGCATACATTTCGGAGCTCAGACCCTTTCGATTTCCGAAATATGAGGTCATGAAAAATATCCAGTCTTTAAAAACATAATTCCTTAATTAAATTTTTAAATCTGATTTAATTTTGAACGAAACAATTCACAAAGCTGATTTTATTGATTGAATTATTTTATACATTATTCAATCAATATCTTATCTTATTCAAAGAATCTATTTGATTTTAGCTGACTTCTTTTTTTTTAAAGAGAAGCAACACTCAGGAAATTCTTCCTATTAATGCTTTCTTTGGAAAGGGATAGTGGAGAAGTGAAAGATGAAGAGCTGAAGAGTTGCCTTGGATGAGGATCGAACTCGCAACCTTATGTGTAACAGTTCAACGCGCTAACCATTACACCACAGCGCCCATTGTAGCAAAATCTCAAAAAAATAATACATGTCGCGTTATATAAAATAGGGTATTAAATATGTAAATTCTGAAGTTATCGTAGCATATTCTTTACCATATAAAGTTCACATAAACTTATATAAATTAATGTTTTTTGTTCGAATTTAGATCATATATTACAGTATCTGAAAAGATATCCGTTCTTAAAAGTCCAACTTTTTTTTACTTTTCACTTTTACTAGACATTGCCTACACGTTTTCAATATTTTCCTTCACCAAAAACAATTTTCTGTTACTGAATTTTTAATGTGAAAATTCTGTTCGAAAGCGATTTCTTTTCGAATCGAATTACATAATAACCTCCCAGGGGATAATTTGTACAAATTTTTACTGAATGGCGTACGTTAACACAAATACTCAGTAAACAAAAAGAAAAAACAGAGAATAAAGTGGCAGTTCGATGATGAGAGTTGCTAAGTCTTCTACTTTTTGTTGCAAATTTTTACTGGACAAATTTTTGCCAGTTAAAATTTGCAAGCAGAAAAAAACATGTTTCGAAAACATATGTTTGTTTATTGTAAATAAAAAAATATTTTCCAATTATGTTATTTTATGGAAATGCAAAGCAGTCAAACTTTCAAAATAAATTATGGAAAAGATAAGAACACCTTCCAAAAATTATCTACTTAAGATTTAACATCAAAAATTCTCTTCTTCCATAGCGACCAGTTAAAATGTATTCCTATATTTGGTGTTGTAACCAGCTGTGTCTACAAACTTGCAAATTGTTGCAAATTTTCTATTCGCGTACATGTTTGGGAAAATTTTATTTTGAGAGTAAATCTTGTTTTACTCTCTGTAAGTTTGTACTGAGTAATTCTTACTGGACTTGACTGAGAAAAGTAATCGAATGGACCTATTTTCAATTTTTATTCTCTGTAATTTGCTTGTAAATTTTATCACCTTTCTTTTATTTGAAAATAATTTGAAAGGAAAATTAAATAATATATGATCTCAAATAGAACGAAAAACATTCATTTATATTTTTTTTTAGTTTATACGAAGTTTTTTTAATTTGCTGACTTTTTTATTTTTGTAATAGGATTTAAAGCAGAGCCTACGGTCAGTACCGGTATCCCGGGAATACCGGTATTCCCGGGAAACGGTACCGGTTTCCTGGTTCTTGGCCTATTCCAGGGAATACCGGTATTCCCGGTACCTGAAGTGTTCCCAGTTCTTACGGTATTCCAGGTTCTTGCGGTATATCCGGTTATCACATTACGAATTTTATATATTTTTCAGTGAATTTTTATATAAAGTATTATATTAGAAAAATAAGACATATGTATGTAAATGCATATAATTTTTTAAAATTTATTTCATGTTTTTATACATATAAGCATAACTTTTTATATAGACACCGGCCGCCATTTTCAAATATCAGCTCGAAATTAGTCAATGTTTCGTACACTTATTACAAATGCGTGTGAAAATATTTGTTCGAAATTTCAGTTCGCTTGGTTGAACGATGTGGAATTGTTGGTCCGATACCGTTAAAAATTAATAATTTTATTTAAAAAAAACGTTGGCAACGGAATCGTTTTTCCACATGGTACATCCGAATGAGCCCATATTTGGGCTACATGTACAGCTAGGATTAATTGCGCTAAATTTCAGTTCATTTGGATAAACGCTGTGGAATTTTTGGTCCGGTACCGGAAAAAAATATTCGTTTTATTTAAAAAAAAAATTTGGTCGGGCTCGAATTTCCACATGGTAGATCCGAATGGGTTCATATTTGGTGCATTTATTACATATGCAGGTAGGATTATTCGCGCCAAATTTCAGTTCATTCGATTCAATGGTGTGGAATTCTTGGTCCGGTACCGGAAAAAATTAATAATATTAATTAGAAATTTATTAATTCAGTTCGAGGCCAATTTCCTTATTATGAATTAACATAATAAGTACTTTTTCAAAAACTGCTATTTTTCTTCATCAGGATATTCTCCTGACAAATACTTCACAGAGTTTTTGCTTTCAAAAACCTCTACACTTTCAGGAATGAAAAGACAATCGTTTCGGGGATTTTCCAACACTTTGATTAATAATTTTATGTAAAAAAAACCTTCGGTACCTTACCCGTATTTCCGCACGGTAGATCCGAGTGAGTCCAACTTTGGTACAGTTATTACATATGCAGCTAGGATTATTCACATCAAATTTCAGTTCATTCGGTTCAACGATGTGGAATTTTTGGTCGGGTACACGAAAAAATGAATAATTTCATTAAAAAAAAACTTTGGCACCGGGCTCGTGTTTCCACATAGTAGATCTGAATGAGCCTATATTTGGTAGAGTTATAACCAGAGAAGACAAACTTGTTGTTTTTGCTTTTTATTGCTTCTTTTTGCTTTTTTGGATTTTCCGTTTTTTATCTTTAAAATAGCTTTTTCCTGAAAAAACTGTTGTTTTTCCAAGTTTTTTTACTTTTGCTTTTTTCTTCCTTTTTTACATTATTTTTTTGCTTTAAACACATCGGATTATGCTTTTTTTGTCTTCTCTGGTTATAACATATGCAGCTGTGATTATTCACAACAAATTTCAGTGCATTCGGTTCAACGATGTGGTATTTTTGGTACCGGAAAAATTAGATCTAATTTGATCTCAATTTTGGCGGATCGAATTAGATCCAGCAATATATTTGTGGATAAACTTAGATCTAATTTGATCCGAAAAAGTGGCAGATCGAATTAGATCCAGCAATATATTTGGGGATAAACTTAGATGTAATTTGATCCGAAAAATGGCACATCGAATTAGATCCAGCAATATATTTGGAAATAAACTTAGATATAAATTGATCTGAAAAATGGCGGATCAAATTAGATCCAGCAATATATTTGGGGATAAACTTAGATCTAATTTGATTCGAAAAATGGCAGATCGAAAAAATGGGTTAATCTAATTATATAAAATTCATATTAAGTATCATATTTGCTATCGTTTATGATACAAAAATATGAACTCGTAATGATATCATAATTTTTAAAAATAACGATAAATTTTCTGAAAAAGTGACATTTGCTTGTTCTAATTTAATCGTTAAAGTATACTTCTTTATTTCGATATCGTTAATGATATCATATTTTCATCGAATAGTGATAAAATAACGACAAAAATTTTGCGATATGACGAAAATATTATCGCATTGCCTGATATTTTCGATATCATAACGATATCGTTATTTCATGAAAAAACGATATCATTAACGAATGTGCACTTTTCTTCACAGTACCTATTACTTATGAATCGTTAATGATATCATTCTCGGACAAACGTATCATCGAAATGATATCGTTACGAATTTGAAACGATATCGTTTGGTTTGTTGGGAATTCATTCAGATATCGCTCAAATTGCATTAAACGGTCCATTCTATTGAAATTATTTCTTGATTATCATTATGTCAAATCCAATTTTATATAATTAGATAAACTAGTTTTTCGGATCGTATTTCATCATATTAGATCGAAGGTGGATCTAAATTACTGCAGTACGATCCACCATTTTTCGAATAAAATTTTATTTTGGCCGGTATCAAAAAAAGTTATGATTGTATGTTGTACTTCATTAATTTTTTTAATAGGGTATCCACAGAAAAGACAGAAAATAGATCCCGCATTATATTTGGGTACTATGTAAGATCTTCATTTATTTGGGATTAAATAAGATCCCAGCCAGATATTGCCAACTGTTCAAAAAATAATACTTACACTGCCAGAGCACTGATTTTATAAAAATTACAATATTTTGTTAAAATAAGGTTTAAACTCAAAAGGTCTCGAGTTCGATACCGTTCACGGCTATGCATTTTTTTTTAATGAATTTCTTTTTATAACATTAAAATTTTTTTTCTATAATTTTTTTTATAAAATTATATTTTTTTTATTAAATTGAATTTTTTTAATAAAATAATTTTATTTACATCTTTTTGACGCTTTACACCATTTCCAATTGTATCAATTGTTTTTAAGATTTATCAATCGCGTTTCACAAATAATTAATTGTATTTTAGAACTTATGAATTATTTTTCAGATTTATGAATTGTTTTTCAGAACTAGTCAATTAAATTTCTGTTTTATCAATTGTATTTCAGAAATTATTAACTGCCCGAGTAAAAACAGTTACATATAGTCGTATAAAATGCGATTAAGTTATATCTGTATAAATATACTCTTTCATCCGAAAAATGGCCCGATGTAATTGTATCAGTTGTTTATTAGTTTTTATCTAATTGTATTAGTTTAGATCTCAACTAATAAAATTATACATTATTCAAATGAAATTATATCCAACTTTTGACCTGATACAATTTTACCGGTTTATATCTAATGGTATCTGTTTAGATCGTAGTTGGTACAATTTTATATAAATAAAATATATTTGTATCCGACATTTACCTTATATAATTGTATCAAAGTATTAAAGCAGATATAATTGCATCAGGTCAAAATTCAGATATAACTATATAAGTCTGTATAGTAATGTATCTATTTGGATCTAAACTAATACCATGCGACATAAACCATAAAATTGTATCAGGTCAAAAATCAGATAAAATTTCATCTGCTTAATATATAATCTAATCAGTTACGATCTAAACTGATACAATTGGATAAAATGTGATAACCAACTGACACAATTATATCGGGCCATTTTTCGGATGAAATGGGATATGGATCACATTATGTTATATATTACCATATAAAGCTCCATATTAATTTTTTTTAATAGGGTGTATTTCCGAAATTCACAACTGTATTTCAGAAATTATCAAACTGTATTTCAGAAATTATCAATTGTATTTCAGAAATTATGAAATGTATTTAAGAAATTTTTCTCTATTAACTATGAAATACAATCAACAAATTCTGAAATAGATTTGATTATTTCTGAAATACAATTAATAATTTCTGAAATACATTCGATAATTTCTGAAATACAATTATAATTTCTGAAATACAATTAATAGCTTCTGAAATACAGTTAATATTGTAGTTTCTGATAAGTTACCATATATGACAATATATTGTTTAAATGGCACCATATATGAAAATATATTCCCAGTCAGAAAAATACAAACGGGAAAGCGGTGGCAAAGCACTTTAACAGTACTGGCAAAAAGTGCTTTCCCATTCCCAAAATGATAACATCATTAGACAAAAGGACCGGCTGTTCAAAAAGCCCCGGAAAAGCACTGGAGGAACAAAATTTTTAAACGTTGGCAAAACGAATAAATAGGTGGTCTGGAAATATATTTTCCAAAATAAAATTTAAAAAAAGTTCATATGAATTTTTTTGGTCCTGCCGTGATTTGAACCCAGGCCGTCAGATTGGCAGACGATTGCTCTACCCACTGAGCTAACGAGACATATAATATTTAATGGCTAAACACCAAGGTTGGTTACCGAAACGAATAACGGTAAGGGTAACGGTAACGGTATCGAATTTTGTTTGTTTCGGTAACGGTAAAGGTAACGGTATTTAAGACTGTTTCGGTAACGGTATACCGTTATCGAAACAGCAATACCGGTACGTACCGGTATTAAAAAATGCGTTAAAACCATATAAAAACGAGTAAAAACATAGCATATTCTTATATTTAAGTCTAAAAAATACAGATTATATCCTACAAATTCAATGCTGGTAGTTTTAAAACTTAAAATTATTATCTATAAATTTTTTTGTAAAAATAACTCAAAATTATAAAACAAAAAAGTTAAAAATTGACATTTTTTATATAAATACCGGTAACTACCCATAAAAATAATGGTATCGGTAACGATAACGGTATTGAAAAATTTTTTTAGAGGTATTGGTAACGGTATTCATTTTGAAACGGTATTTTAGCGATAACGGTATTATAACGATAACGGTAACCAACCTTGCTAAACACATAAATGAGTGATAATAGCTGGACAACTACTGGCTGTGCCAAAATGTTAGTACTGGCAAACAATTTTTTGTAACTAGTATGCCAGTGTTGGGAGGGCAAAAAAAAAGTTGGTCTTGAAGGAGCTTTCCCACAAACAAAAAAATTGATTTTATAAAACAAAAAAAATTTTTAATTAAAAAAAATCCAAAAAAATTTTTTGCTTGCAACCGGATTTGAACTCGGAACCTTCCGACTACAAACATTTTTTAACGAAGCGTCAGCATTTTTATAAAATCATTGGTTTTCCAGTGAATTGATTTTTGTACGCCTGGTAGCATTGGCTAGGTAGCACTGGATAACCACTGGTTGCAAACCTTGGCATATCACTCTAAGCCAATTCTTTGCCAGTGGTTTTTTTTATAAACCACCGAAATTTTTGTAAAACAAATACTGGTAAAACGCTTTTTGCAAACGCTGGCAAAGCGTACCAAATGAGTGTTCTGCCAGTCATTTATTTTTAATACCGTGGTTACCCAGTGGTATGCCAGTGCTTGATTTTTTGTACCACTGGCGATTTCTGACTGGGTTGTTTAAATGGCACCATTCAGATATATGCTACTATATATTGTATAATACCATATATCAAAGTATATGGTATTATACAATATATATTAGCATATATCTGGTACTGTATAAAAAATGTTGTTCATGAGGTACCATATATGAGCATATATTGTTGAAATGGCACCATATATGATAATATATGGTTTAAGTGGCACCATAAATGGTAATATATTGTTAAATAACACCATATGTAAATGGCACTATACATATATAGTGGCATATATTATCACATCTGGAACTGTATTAAAAATTTTGATCATGAGGTACCATATGTGACCATATATTATTTAAGTGGCATTATATATAGTAACCCGAGTAAAAAAAATTATATATAATCATATGTGGCATATATTACAATATATAATTAGACATGTGGTTATGTATATCCATATATAATTATATATGAGGTTTTTTCCGAAACATTTTCCTTATATTATGCCATATATAATTTCATCTAATTAGATATCGGCCTTCATAATATTAGATATGGCATATATAATTATATATTACATAACATGGTTGATCTTATTGCATATATAGTTATATATAGAACTATATCTTAATATATATGGTGGCATTTTAGCAATATATAATTATATATGGTATCATTTAAACAATATATAATTATATATGGTGACAGTTAAACTAGATATTATCATATATGGTGCCATTTAAACAATATATGGTCATATATGGTACCTCATAAACCAAATCTTTAATTCAGTTCCAGATATGATAATATGTGGTACTATATATTGTGCGATATATATTTATATATGGTGTTATTTAAGCTATATATTATCATATATGGTGCCATTCAAACCATATATTATCATATATGGTACCATTTAAACCACATATTTTCATATATGGTGCAATTTCAACACTATATGCCCATATATGGTACCTCATGAACAATATTTTTAATACAGTTCCACATATGATAATATATGCTACCATATATAGTGCCATATATATTTATATATGGTGTTATTTAAGCAATATATTACCATATATGGTGCCATTTAAACCATATATTGTCATATATGGTGCCATTTCAACAATATATGCTCATATATGGTACCTGATGTACGACATTTTTAATACAGATGCAGATATGATAATATATGCTACCATATATAGTCCCATATATATTGATATATGGTGTCATTTAAACAATATTAATATATATACATATATGGTATCATTTAAACAATATATTGTCATATATGGCACAATTTAAACAATATATGGTCAAATTTGGTACCACATAAACATTTTGAATACAATTCCATATATGGTTTAATTTGAATAATGTAAAACTGTATGGCGCTATAAAAAATATTATCAGATATGTTACTTCATTAACAATATTTATAATACAGTGTCATATATTGTAATATATGTATATCATTCAATATATATTGATGTATGGTAATGGTACAATAATTCCAATATCAGTTGAGATACAATTTGTGGGTCCATATCAACAATTTGTTCACGTACATTTAACATATATATTTGTACATTTAAGTTATAATTTATAAACACTTTATAAAGTTAAATAGTTCCATAAACCTCGTCTAACTGTATAGAATGTTTATGAATATACGATTTAATATATAATAATTGCAACTACAAATTGGTGCCATTATCTAAAATTTAATTTAATGTTAACTTATAATAAAATAAAAATGTATTTCCTAAAAATAAAAATATAGTGTTAATTAATGTTAATATACAATAGGTTTAAGTTTAACATCCCAGACAGAAAAATATAATCGGCACAATGCTGGCAAACCGTTGGCGATGGTCGGTTATGCGTTGGCAGAACGTTGCATTAACTATCTTGGCAAAAAAATAGATTTCAAAAAACATTTTTCAAAAAATTGAGAAAACTTTTTTAATATTTGCTTTTAAAAACATGAAATTTAACCCAGTCCACCAGATTGTCAGCCAAGACCTCTACACTCTAATCTAACGAGACTTGTTATAGATGTGTGATAGCTACAAATTAAATGAATGATAAAAGCATTTGGAGCTAACTTATAAGCATCGAAAAAAGGTATTCCAGAAATTATTAAATGTATTTTAGAAAATTTTAATTGTATATCACAAAATATTATTTGCACTTCAGAAACTACAATATTACGCAAATTTAATTATTTATTTATTTAGTTGTGTCCAAAAATAATGAAATCTATTTCAGAATTTCATAGCTAATAGAGAAAAATTTCTCAAATACATTTCATAATTTCGGAAATACGATTGATAATTTCTGAAATACAGTTTGATAATTTCTGAAATACAGTTGTGAATTTCGGAAATACAATTAATAATTTCTGAAACACAATTGATAAAACTGAACTTCAATTGACTAGTTCTGAAATACAATTCATAAATGTGAAAAATAATTGATGAGTTCTGAAACACAATTGATAAAACTGAAATTCAATTGATTATTTCTGAAATACAATTGATAAATCTTAAAACAATTAATACAATTAGAAATGGTGTAGAGCGTCAAAAAGATGTAAATAAAATTATTTTATTCAAAGATTTCAATTTAATAAAAAAATAAATATATAATTTTATAAAAAAATTTATAGAAAAAAAAATTTTAATTTTATAAAAAGAAATTAATTTTGTAAAAGAAATGCATATTAAACTCGTTACCTTCTGAGTTTAAACCTTATTTTAACAAAATATTGTAATTTTTATACAATCAGTGCTCTGCCAGTCTATTATTTTTTGAACAGTTGGCAATGTATGTCTGGGATCTTATTTAATCCCAAATAAATGGAGATCTTACGTAGTAGCCAAATATAATGCGGCATCTAATTTTATCTGTCATTTTTATGGATACTTTTAGATGTCAATCCCCAAATATATTGCTGTTTCTAATTCGATCTGCCATTTTAATACCGAAATAAATTGCTGGATCTAATTCGATCTGCCATTTTTCTGATAAATTTAGATCCAAGTTTATCCCCAAATATATTGCTGGATCTAATTTGATCTGACATTTTTCAGATCAATTTATATCTAAGTTTATCCACAAATATATTGCTGGATCTATTTCGATGTGCCATTTTTCGGATCAAATTAGATCTACGTTTATCCCCAAATATATAGCTAGATCTAATTCGATCTGCCACTTTTTCGGATCAAATTAGATATACGTTTATCCACAAATATATTGCCGGATCTAATTTGATCTGCCAAAATTGAGATCAAATTAGATCTAAGTTTATCCCCAAATATATAGCTGGATCTAATTGGATCCGCCATTTTTCGGATCAAATTAGATCTAAAAATATCGACAAATATATAGCTGGATCCGCCAATTTTCGAATCAAAATAGATCTAGGTTTATCCCCAAAGATATCACTGGACCTCAAAATTTTGAGATATAACTTGATCTTAGTTTATCCCCATATATACACTGGGATCTAATACGATATGATTGGATACACCTAATTTTGAGATCTAATTGGATCAGCTAGATATTACAGCAGATCTTAAACAATATCAAATTGGATATAATTAGATATTGCGCGAGATCAATTTTTTTTTACTCGGGAATATATGGTTTAAATGGCACCATATATTATTGTATAATTGGCACCATATACAAATATATATGGCACTATATATAGAAGGGGTGGGCACGGATTTTTCTGCGAGGGCCATATTGTGGTTTTTCATAGATTATAAAGGGCCGTACCAAACATTAAAAAAAAAACTACAAATCTTTAGCGGAAGAATCTAATATTTTTCTTTTTTTGTAAAGCAAAAACGGTTTTCAAAAATCCATCTATTCCAAAACTGGTTCCACAAGAACTCATTAGAAACTCAACTTTTTTCAAATTCTGTTTTGGTATTTTTGAATTACATAAGTAGAGTTAAACATTACCCTATAAACATTTTCACTGGAATTCAAGTTGAAATCAAGTTCAATTCCAGCCCTGTTTTCCAGTTTCAAGGCTTGAATTCAACTTTTATTACATTTTATTTCAATAGCATACTCCAGCAAAAGGGAAACAAAAATTCAAGTTTGAAATATTTTTGTTAAAAAAACAAGTGCTAGAATTTGAAATATACTTTACTTCAAGCAAAATTTAAAGCGCTTGAATTTTTAAAACCTATGTGCTTATTGGGTTATTGGAACACTTTTTTATAGTTTTTGCATTGATCCGCAGTATCGCTGAATCGGTCAACGAAAATTTGAAAACTCAATTAGTTATAAGAGACTGAATATTATTCCGCCAACAAACACATGTATAAAAAAATCATAGCCTCCTGGATTCAAATTTTTATTTAACAATTTCAATGCGCAGAGCAAAAAAAATCCGCCCTTTAAAGGAACGCTTTGCACTAAAGGGTTAATTTAGACGATTACTGATTTAGTCAGTAATTTAAGTGCTCTTGATAAATTAAAACGCTGACTTTTTCACACAGACCAATGCGGCGCAGTATTATAGTCAGCAGTAAGCACGAATTTTAATAACCTTTTCTTGAGTAATAAAAGTAAAATTTAAGGTTAAACTTGTGCTCTGTTCTGACTATAAATCTCGCCCACTCAACAAAAAAAACTCTGTTATGGCTACTGAAAATGTTGATGTTACTACTGGAAATTTAACTATTTTGCGCCCTCCGGCATATTTTGCTAATTTTAGCAGTATAATGAAGTTAGTAGAAAAAATTATTAACCGCTCCTAAATTTTAATAAAATTGTTGTAAACTGTAATTTAAAAATTATTTGCTAAAATTAGCTACAAATTTTACTGAATTTTAGTATCACTGGAAGAAAAACCTCCATCATATTTATAAAAAGTTTCATAAATGTGATTAAAAACAAAAATCAAACTTGACAAACGTGATAAAGTTTTTTTTAATTGCAAAATATTTATCATGTTTTGTTACTTAAGTAACAATTTCTAACTAAAATAGCTCCTTTAAATATCTTTTAAGCAAGCAATTTTCAAATCGATCTTAGTTCCGACTATTAAATTGGCCCTAATTTTTATCTAAAAATTTTCGAAATAAAAATAAAAAAAACTTAAAAAAATTGCGAAATAAAATATTAAATGAAAAGTTTTTACTAAAAAACTAAACTTAAATTTCAGCAAGGGCCGCACAAAAACCGTTGATATATAGTATCATATATTATCATTTTTGGAACTATATTGAAAATTTTGATTATGAGGTACTATATATGACCATATACTGTTTAAATGGCACCATATGTGCTAATATATTGCTTAAATAACACTATATATGGATGAAATCAAAAAATGTGATAAATTTTTGGGCCAAATTTGTGAGAAGCAAAAAGTGTTAATATTTCGGATTTTTCTTAAGGGAATCAGTAAGTTTAGTCATTATAAACCTAATTGCAAAAAATCTCATCTACAAGTTGTCGCAATAACTTTTTTTGCACAATTTTAATTTTTTTTGTTGTAACGGAAGCAAAAGATATAACAAAAAAAATTGCGTACGAATTTTCTTCAATTTATTAGTTTTTCGTATTTGGGTTTTCAATTTGCTTTCCAATGATATATAATTTGTGTTTATCAAAAAAAATTTTTATTTTTTTTTAATTTTGTATTTTAGGTCCTTTTAAATGCTTTTCAAAAAAATAAAATTTTTTTAAATCCCAACAGCGGTTGCGCAGTTACAATATAATATATTAAAAACATAACATTTCGCGATCAAAAAATTTGTAAATTGTGTGAAACAAATTTAATTTGTCAAACTAATGTCAGTAATGACTCGAAATATCGATTCAAAACCAATGAAATGCAAAATCAATCGTTTTTCGCTCCAGCAGCTTAGGGTAAAAAACTGATAACTTTTTTTGATTTGACGAAAAATTATTAGTTGAATCGTCTTTTGACGCATAAATATTAGTTGAATCACCTCTGTTTATGGTTATTTTAAAATATTTTAAACATTTATCTACATTTATTTGAATGAAATCTGATGCAAACAATTGTGGTTACGGAGTTTACAGTTACGGAGTTTACATTTGGTTACTTTTTTCGTTTTCTTTCAGAAACGCTTTGTCAGAATTTTTTTTCCGAAACAAAATCGCATGATGCCTACAAGGTGAATCCAAATATGACATTGTTTTTCTTACTCGTTAAATAGTTTGGTTTAAAAATTAGGAACGGAGTTTACAACATTTTTTCAAATCTTATTAAAGACATCCTTTTTCATCTCGAGAATGTTACATGCTGCAGAAAAGCTTCAAGTCTGTTATGCTGGATGATTACTTACAGTCCAACGATCATTTGAGTATAAATAACATTATTATTTTCGCAATATAAATAATAGATAACTCCAAAATTCTGGTATATGCATTTTTATCAAAAATTATGACGAAAAATCGTTACAGAGTTGAAGTCGTGATAGCTAAGATATACGAAAAAGTTTCTAAAATGTATTAATTTTTATTAAAAACGGCACTTTTCCTCTTCATAAAAATTCTTAAGTTAGTGTTTAGCTTTATTGGTTATTAAAATATAAGCTATTAAAGTTAAAAAAAACTTATGAGTTACTTGTTACGGAGTTTACATTTGGCCTATAAAATTGGTCACAAATTTTATGTATTAAGGTGCTTTCACAATGATGAAGTGGCTCTACTCTGCAGCACAGATTCAAATGTTAACTGTTCACAATGCAGAGTAGAGTTACTTCAAAAAAAATGTGACGTTTCAGTACTTACGCAGTTTTTGCGAACATCTTGGCACGGTTTTCACTGCAGTTATTATAAAATAATTTTTTATTTTATATGTTATTACAAATTTAAACTATTTGCTTTTATTTTTCAATATTTTTTTATAATTTGTTGACAATTAGAGATGTGAACAAATTAGTGATGTGTTTTTTAGTTATATTTGTCATGTTAAACAGTTAACAGAGTGATGTTAACTCTAGAGTGCAACAAATCTGTACTCCTGAGTCAAACAAATTTAACTCTGGAGTGGAATAAAAAAAGATAGCCAAATACAAAAATGTATTAGAAAGAAAGAGAAAACAACTAAATTTGCTACAGATTGGATTACTCCATCATTGTAAACGCACCTTTAACCAAAAATTGGTCAGATTGTTATAAATTTTGTAAAACAGGTGACAATGCGCTGATATATATCGAAATATGTAACCCAAACGTAATCCATGCATTAGAAATTAGGTGGTTACACGGTTTTTATCACATTTTTTGATATCACCCATATAAATATATATTGCACCATATATAGTAGCATATATTATCATATTTGCAATTGTATTAAAGATTTTGTTCATGAGGTACCATATACGACCATATATTGTTTAAATGCCACCATATATGATAATATCTATTTTAACTGGCACCATATATAGTTTTATATTGTTTAAGTGATACCATATATAATTATATATTGCTAAAATGCCACCATATATATTATGATATGGCTCTATATATAACTATATATGCAATAAGATCAGCCATGCTATGTAATATATAATCATATATACCATATCTAATATTATAAAGGCCGATATCTAATTAGATGAAATTATATATGGCATAATATAAGGAAAAAATTTGGAAAAAGACGTCATATATAATTATATATGGATATACATAACGACATGTCTAATTATATATTGTAATGTATGCCACATATGATTATATATAATTTTTTTTACTCGGGAATACACATAATAACATAAAGCTATATGTGGAGCCATATAAGAAATATTTTATAATTTGTGTTAGGTATGATTATATATTGACGCATATAAACCCAAATATAACTTAATATGGTTACATATCTACAGTATTTCATGATTTCTTTAATAGTTTTTTTTTTTTTTTATAGACCAACACTAAGGGGATGACCCTTACTAATGCAGTGCATTGTGTTGATATCAGGAAAATAGGTTGTGGGAAGGAGGAGTAGTGTTTGTGAATATTTGATTTGAATTTCCCTTCATTGAAAGTATCAGGAAAGACATTCGCGGGGAGTTTATTCCACATACGGGTGGTTCGACTAATGAACGAATATTCCCTGTAATGCGCTGTGCGATCCACTGGACAATCGATTACAAACGGATGAGACCTACTAGATAAGCGGGTGTTCCGAGCAAAAACATGGGACCTAGGAATAAGTTCACTTATTTAGTTAGAACACTTCCCATGGTAATATCGATAGAACAGTGTTACACAACCCACATTCCGTCGATGCTCCAATGAATCAATAGAGCTGGATACCCTACTGTCATTGATAAGCGCCTTCGCCCTCCTTTGGACACGGTCCAGAAGCTCCAACATGTACAACATGATTTTTCCAGCGGACATCACGTTGGATTCTCATGCCCTGAACATCAAGAGCTCCATATTCCTCAACATTGATACCACCCATGTGGACAGCTGACGTTGATGATCCCACGGCCCTATGGGTCAGCAAACAACATTGGGTCTTGCGTACATTAAAATCGACCCCATTCACACGACCCCACTCGGAGATTGTCAATAGATCATGACTGAGTGTGTCATTCATAATCTGCCTTTAGCCCCCAACCTCCGCAAGGCTTGGCCTATGATCGAAGGAATATGAATGACAAATGTTGCTGTCATCTGCGAAAGAGTAGATAGGATTTGAAGTTCGAACAAGAAAGTCATTTAGAAAGATAAGAAAGAGAGTAGGAGAAAGAACGGAGCCTTGTAACGTTGTTTATAAAATCATCTATAATTATATATCATCCCACATAAGCAATTTTCTCAAAGTGATTTTATATAAAAAAATATATATTAGGTCCATTAAAAAACCGTATTATATGTGGTTCCATGTTAACAATGATTTTGAACTAGTTTTAGATTTAGTAATTACTAGAGATTGGCGCGTGACACGAAATGTTCGTGAGTCACGTTATTTACACGTGATCGTGAATAATAGTTACTATACTCAAGTGATTTGTACGTGATCGTAAGAATATGTAACTCGTGCGTGATTCGTGAATGTGCGTGAGTAAGAATATATCACCCGTGCATGATTCGTGTGTGAGTGTATTTTTTGCATCATGTTTTTAGTCATTTATACTGTTTTTCGTGAGAATTTTCTGACTTTAAGTTTTTAATATACTCATGTGTGCGTGAGTAAGGAACGAAATGTTCGTGCGTGAGTAATTTATTTTTGTTTATGAGCGTGAGTCAAAAATGGCTCACGCGCCCATACAATTAACAACACTGAAGCTTTAATACGAAAGTCTCTATACTATAACGTAAACTTGACTGATATCTTATATTTTGGATGTATATCATAATCCTATTAACTTTAAAATTTCAGTGTTGTTAACTTTATTTCAAAATTACTAAAAACAAAGAAAAATTTGTTCATGTTTAAAGCACTGTTATGGTAAATATGGATAAAAGTAATGGTAGATTTATCGAAATATACGATCTCCAGATATTGCATACTTTTTTTTATTTAAAAAATGTTTGTACATATATTGTTAGATATGGTCATAATATAATATCCCGGTGAAAAATGTTCATATACGCTCAAACATGTTCATATATGGTTTATGTATGGACACATATGAACAAATATGTATTTTTTATGAACATATATGGAGTTTATATGAACATATATGGAAGTATATGTGATTCCATATATGGAAGAAATTTAATATACAGATATATATGGAAGCATCTGTTATTTCATATATGGAAATGGCACTCATATATGGACAAATATGAAAGTATGTTATTCAATTTATGCAAAAGGGACTTGTATATGAACATATTTAGAAGAATACATTTTTCCATATATGTAAAAGGAACTCATATTTGGATAAATATGGAATTATATTTAATGCCATGAATAAAAAAGGAACATATGTAGCGCCTAATTTGAATGTCATACATAAATTTATATCTATCGTACAACCTTATAATAAAGGACAACAACGTTCGCATGTATTCGCATATATTTAATAAATGTATATGTTCATATATGTCCATATATGAACATATACTTAGATGTTACCTCATTTTTCGGATCCAAACATATATGGTTGAACCATAAATGTTCATATATGGACATTTTTCACCGTATTATGGTCAATATTTAGACATTAGGTCAATATTTAGACATAATTGTATCAAACTATGTCGACTTTTATAACATTTTATATAATTTTATACAAAAAGATATACTTTTATGTAATTGGATGAGAACAAAATTCGGATACAATTGTATCGAATTGCATAAAATTGTATCAAATTGTATACAATTCGATACAATATGATACAATAAGACGTTCTCATTTTTCGGATATAATTATATATAATTACTAGGGTTTGGGGTTCGGGAATTCCCGGGAAATCCCGGGAAAAGTTTTCCGGGAATTCCCGGGAAAATAATATATTTTTTCCGGGAAAACGGGAAATTTGAAAAATATTAAATTATTTTTATTTAGAATAGGATTTTTTAATTTTAGTCATAAAAAACATATTAAATACCAAAACAAAAATGTTAATGTTAAAATTTTTTAAAAGGGAATCAATTTCTTTGACACACAAAAAAGAAATTGATTCCCTTTTAAGTAATAAAGATTTTTCGCATAACCTATTCAAAATGTAAGTAGTAAAACCTAAAAATCTGGTAAAATGTTTAAAAGAAATATGAACAAAAAGTTTTGTTTCTTACAAATAATCGCCCTTTTTATCTAAATTTTTTGGGGGCGCTGTGGTGTAATGGTTAGCGCGTTGGACTGTTACAAGTAAAATTGCGGGTTCGAGCCCCAACCAAGGCAACATCAATTTATGAAAAATAATAATATGCATGAGTTTTTTCTATCCCTCATACATATCGCAGCGTCCTCCTTCGGTGTTTCCATAGCACTTAACCCCACCGAAGTAAAATAATATAACAGGGCTATGAACTAAAAAGCTTCAACAAAGTCCGCCAACTCTTCATCAGATGGCGCGCAACAACTGTTCTAAGATTCAACATCTCGCGCAATTGCAGTGTTGCCATATTTGAAGCCCTTCATCTTTCACCACTTTGCACTTCTCCTCTATCCCCTTTCCAAAGGAAGCAACACGTTAATTAATAGGAAGAATTTCATGAGTGTTGCTTCTCTTAAAAAAAAAAAAAAATTATATTTTAGTTAAAGACGACTTTAGTTAACATATTAGCTGTGTTTGAGTACTCAACATTGGGATCCCGCGGGATCCCAATTTTACCAAAAAGCGTTTTCTTACTACACAATTGCGAGAGTAATATTCTTGTTCTTCTTGCACGAGAAAGCCCAGACTGTTTTTTCGTGTAAATTTGGGTAAATTGTTTTAATCACCTGTTATATCATCAGTTGGGTGCAACTAGTTCAATTGAACTCTTCACTGATTTGAACCAAAGAACTAGTTCACAACTAATAGCTCTTTTAGTTCAATCGATTATTTCATTCATTCAGAAAATATGTTTATCATTTACAAAAATTAGTATAATAGTTGCAAAAGCCTATCGGTGATTTTACAACTCCATAAAATTACCGACAATTTTGTGAAGACGCTTGTTTAAATGTGTTAAAGAGTTAAATATGTAAATAAATCGAAGCTTTTGTTTAATATTAAAATCTTTTCCAAATTTAATAAACTATGTATTTCTTTTTGTAAATAGAAATGCCTAAAAAGGAAATTTTTATTAAATTTTTGATTTAAAAAGGGGTTTAACTAGAAAAGCTATCTAGATTTTTACAACAAATTGAACAAGAACTAGAAAGAGCGCTCACCAAAACGAACTATAATGCACAAATTGACATTTGTTTTTTGTTATTTCGGGAGAGTATTTCTTGTTAACTCTCATTTTACCGAACTTTACCCAAAAAGTAAAGAAACAGAGCTATTGGGTGGCAGTATACCTTGACTTGGTTTATATTTGTAGCATTCTGATTGGTTAATTTATTTTCAACCAATCAAAATATTTGAAAATATAAATATTTTTGTAGGGCTTTCATACACAAAATGAACAAAACCGTATGATTAAAAATAAAGTCGACTTTAAATTTAAAATAATCCTTTATATTAAGGGCCAATAATTTTATAAGAAACGTTTCCATTAATAAAATATTTTCAAGTAATTTTACTTTATTTAATTACACCTGCTTTCAAACTAATATATTATTTTATATTAAATAATAAAATGTCAGGAGTTGAAAATACTTTACAAAAAAGGACAATACAGCGCAGTGCAATATTTGCCCTAAAAGACTAATGGTTAACGGAGGTAGTTTATTCGACATCTAAATTTGGTTCACAAAAAAAATTGATATTCATGCAACTTTTCTTGAAGAAAATGAGCCAAATGTGATAAAGTGGTTTGTTTCCGACAGTCCAGTAGAGGGTGCTTTCTGGTGGAATCATGCAATTTATTTGGCAGAGCTTAGAGTAATTTATGTGAAATCAAATGTTCAACATTCTGATATTTATACTTTGAATTCTCACTATACAGACTGCATTTGTACTGAAATAGTGTTTTTTATTAACAAAAAATATTTATATAGGTGGTTTTCATTAACAATTTTGTTAAAAAATATTTCCCGGGAATCAAATTTTTTTTATTCCCGTTTCCCGGGAAATAAAAAAGTCCGGGAAATCCCAAACCCTAATAATTACATAAAAGATTATATATAATTAAATATAACTATATGGCTCCATATCATTTTTTTACTTCGGCTAGTAGAAAAATTATATGACTTTTGATATTCTATATAATTATATCCAAAAAATGAGAACATCTAATTGTATCAAATCAGATCGTCCCTACTAAAAAAATTATATGACTTTTGATATTATATATAATTAAATCCGAAAAATGAGAACATCTAACTGTATCAAATTAGATCGTATTATGATCATATTATATGTTATTTGACACAATTAGATCTAATTTGATGGAATAAGATATGGTTTGATACAATTTTATCCGGATTTTGTCCGCATCCAAATGTATCAAATATAGTATAATCATATCCAACTAAATATAATGGTATATAATTCGATACAATTATACATAATTATATGAGGCATTTATACAAAATAACACTTTTTAATTTTAATTATGTTATGTGCTTACATTCTAATAATAACAACAAAAATTTAATTCCATTTCCTTGTCAGTAAAAACAAAAGCAAATATGAAATTGGACTCCATATATTATTGTTCTAATATGTTGCACTATATATTGCGCAATATATAACAAGATATTGTTATATATTTAGGATACAATTTATAATTATACAAAATTTTGTATGATAATATATGACTATATCAAAACTTTTTTACTTGGGGTATTATGATCATATTAGATCTAATTTGACACAATTAGATCTTATTTGATGGAATAAGATATGGTTTGATACAATTTTATCCGGATTTTGGCCTCATCCAAATGTATCAAATATAATATAATCATATCCAACTAGATATAATGGTATGTAATTCGATACAATTATACATAATTATATGAGGCATATGTAACTATATATAGGTCTATATAATTGAATATTGTAATATGTTGCACTATATATTGTGCAATATATAACAAGATAAAGTTATATATTTAGGATATAATTTCGTAAAATTTTATATAATTATATATTGGTATATATGTTTCAATATAAATTTATACAAAATTTTATATGATAATACATATATGACTATATCAAAACTTTTTTACTTGGGGTGGCATGATTTTCGATTTTCGTTTTTTAATACAAATCTATAGTTCTTAATCAATTGCATCATTTCCCAAAATTTTGTAACTCTGGGAAGCCCCGTTATGATTTTAAGCAAAAGGCAAAAATATCTTAATTACCAACTTCTATTCACAAACTAGAGTTTGTTTACATTTTTCGTGACCGCAAAGTGTCACTTCAGATAATTTTTCTTTATTTAACCACATAAAAACTTGGAAACGCTCGGAAATGTATTATGCACCGTTGGAAATTTCTTTTATTTGACACTTAACATGTTTATTAAATTTTGGACCCAACATGAAAGAGCTGGAGAAATGGAAATTGGGTAATTTTTGATCCCACACCTTTAACCCCTAAAAGTTAGATTGGGCAGCTAAAAAGTGAAAACTATTTCTTACTTTTTTATCCTTTATAACATATCAAAATTTCATTAAAATATATCTTCTGTAAGACTAAAAACAAAAAAAATTATAAAAGGGTGCCTCCTGTAAAATGCTATTTTTGTCACTTAAGCTTTTTTGGCGATTATGGCTCGATATAATTATATAAAACTAGCGGGCAAGCCCGCTAGATTTAGCGGCGTGCCTTAGCCCTAGTTTTGGGGATGTCAGTTAAACCGAAAACGAATTTTGTCGTATGGGGCAAGCCCGCTGCGTTGTTAGCATACCTTAAAGTTTAAAATGTAATTTGTTTTGTATAGGAATTAAATATTTTTATGAAAATAAAATACAATGTTTTTTATTAAAGTAAAAATCTTCAAAATAAAAGCCCCCTTCGATGAGAATGCTTATTAGGAGCTTATATAAAAAATAAATAATTGCAAGAATTATTATTCAGAGAAAGCTTAGGTTAAAACAAATTTTCTACTTTTTAAGTAAAAATAAAATCAAATAGACACACTTACTGGGTGTTTTTATAAAAAGAATAAAACGAATTCGTTAACAAATTTGTGTGAAAAACACTTATTTAAAAACGTTTTTCCTTCAAAATTTTTGCACAAATTTCTTAGGACTTCTATGTAGAACAAATGAGGCTAAAAAAATTTTAAGATAAATCTTTTTAAGTTTGTGTTTTTCACACAAACGTTTTAACGAATTTCTCCGATTCTTTTTATAAAAACAGGCAGTTAATAATTAACAATAAATAACGATGACGATGTGAGAGCTGTGGTGTAATGGTTAGCGCGTTGAACTGTTACACATGTGGTTGCGGGTTCGATCCCCAGCGACCGCAACATCCCAGCAAAATCTTTCATTACCAAATAAGTGGTTATATAATAGAAATTCATAGCTCCGCACAACTTATTTTTTGGCGTCTAAACTCATTATTTTTGTTTGGCGTGGTCGTTTTTATAAGTAGCCACGCTTACCTGCTCGCTTACGAAAAAATGAGAAATAAGTAGTTACGAGATTTTGAATAATAAGTGGTTACACACATGCTTACAAAAAGTTGAATTATAAGTGGTTATCCGATTGCTTACTTGATTCTTAAAAATAAGGAGTTAAGCAAATACTATTAGCTAAGGAAATACATTCAGAAAAATTTAAGTTTTCTCTAGTGTGTAATTTTAGGACTCGTCATAAAAATTTAAACATAAAACATATTTACATATAATAAATAAAAATGTATAAAATTTAACTGTGTAAAAACTACTTATTTAAACTATTACGAGTAAGTCATTATTTTATATTTAGAAACAATGAATACAATAGGCCGTTATTATGAAGTCATTATTTTATATTATAAAATAATGCAAAAGGTAATGATATATCATTTTGAGTAATGCAGATAGTAATGAGGTGTCATTACCAATATTTTGCTGGGATCAATTTCGAAAAATAATGTGTATGATTTTTTTTTATCCCTAATACAGTGTTCTCCTTCACTATTCCCATAGCACTTAACCCCACCGAAGTAAAATAATATAACAGGGCTATGAAATAAACCGCCTCAACAAAAGTTCGCCAAGTCACCATCAAATGGCGCGAAACAACTGTTCTAAAATTCAACATCTCGCGCAATTATAGTGTTGCCATATTTGAAGCCTCTCATCTTTCACCACCTCCTATCTCTTCTTTATCCCCTTTCCAAATAAAGCAACACGTTAATTAATGGGAAGAATTTAATGAGTGTTGCTTCTCTAAAAAAAAAATAAAAAATTCGAATATGAAGTCCAAATTTAAAATTGCTCAACAGCTATTGCGACATTGTTGAAATAAAATAGATGTTTTTTCCTTAAAAGATTTCCAGGTTTAACTTTCAATATTGAAATTTTTACATTGCATATTTTTACTTTATTCAAAAAACATATATCTATATAAATTCTACTTTCGAAAACACTGCTCTACAAAAAAAAGGTGAATGTTATTGCAGTGGTTTTAGGATAATTAGGGGGTGCTGATTTCGAATATGCAACCAGTCTGTTCATATTAGCTATAGGTTTTGCGCAATTTAACTTTTTAAAAATTTTCAACCGATTTTTTCAATAAAAAATTTATAACTCAGTAACTCTAGCCTCGGAAAGAAAACGCTTTACACAGTTTGATGGCCTATTTTTCAAACTTATGTGTGTATCACTATACAATAACCTTTCTAAATATAGTCGCTTAAAATCAAGATTTAAAATTTTTTTAAGGTTTTTTTAAAAAAAAATTTTGAATATAAGTCGAAGTCCGATTTTAAATATCAAAACCAATTTGGAAAGAAAAAGGTCCAAAATTTTTGTGTATGTCATATTCCGTTAACAAATTATGTGCACTTTTAGAGCCTTTTATAATTAAATTAAGACTTAAAATGAACAAAAAAATATTTCATTGTACTAAAAATATACTGTACTATTACAGAATTATTTTTTATAAAAACATCAGATTTCATTCACTATTGATTTTTTTGCGAAATTATTGCGATTTGCAAAGTGTTTATATTGATATCACAATATTTTTGTATACATTCAATATGAGTTCATCGAGAAATAATTGTAGAAAGAGTCCGAAGGCTTTATCCATATATATAAAAAGAAGTGTACATTTTGATGTCTGTTTCCACAAAAAAAGTGTTTCCACAAAAAAAAAAAGTTTTCACAAAAAAAGTGTTTCCACAAAAAAAAAATATTTTCACAAAAAGAAAAATGTTTCCACAAAAAAAAAGGTGCTTCCACAAATAAAGGTGTTTGCCCAAAAATAAGTGTTTGCACAAATAAAAAAGGTGTTTCCGCAAAAAAAAAAGTTTCTACAAAAAAAAGGTGTTTGCACAAATAAAAAATGTGTTTCCACAAAAAAAAATTTTTCCACAAAAAAAAGTTTGCACAACAAAAAAAAATTTACACAAAAAAAGTATTTCAACAAGAAAAAAGTTTCCACAAAAAAAATGTTTCCACAAAAAAAGTGTTTGCACAAAAAACTGTCCACAAAAAAAAGTTTCCCCAAAAAAAAAAAAAGTTTCATAAACAAAAAAAAATTTACACAAAAAAAGTTTCCACAAAAAAAAAAGTTTATAAAAAAAATGTTTCCAAAAAAAAAAAAACTTTCCAAATAAAAAAAAAAATATTTCCTCAAAAAAATGTTTAGACAAAAAAAAGTGTTTCCACAAAAAACAAAAAAGTTTCCACAAAAAAAAGTGTTTCCAAAAAAAAAAATTTTGTAAAAAAAATATTTCATAAAGAAAAAAAAAGTTTCCACAAAAAAAGTGTTTCCACAAAAAAAAAATTTCCACAAAAAAAAAAGTTTCCATAAAAAAAGTGTTTCCAAAAAAAAAAAAATTTTTTCCACAAAAAAAAAATATTTCACAAAAAAAAAGTTTCCACAAAAAAAATGTTTCCACCAAAAAAAAAAAATTCAGATGATATAAATGAGATAGGATGAGCTGAGATTAGATTAAGTTAATGCTATAAGTGCTGCCTGGTTGTCATAGTAACGCCAAGGTCTGGTTGTCATAGCAACACGAAAATTTTATATGGGAATATATATGAAATATATAGGAAAATCTAAATGCCATATCTCCGGAACCACTGGGCCAATTTCGTGCAAACTTCACATAAACCATCTACAGACCATCATCAACGTACCCTGAAATTTTAGTTGAAATCGGTTAACCCGTTTCTGCAGTTAGTGGTGACATCAAAATATACACTTATTTTTATATACCCGGTGAAAAATGTTCATATGCGCTCAAACATCTTCATATATGGTTTATGTATGGACACATATGAACAAATATGGATTTTTTATGAACATATATGGATTTTATATGAACATATATGGAAGTATATGTGATTCCATATATGGAAAAAATTTCATATACAGACATATATGGAAGCATCTGTTATTTCATATATGGAAATGGCACTCATATATGGACAAATATGAAAGTATATGTTATTCAATTTATGCAAAAGGGACTTGTATATGAACATATTTCGAAGAATACATTTTTCCATATATGTAAAAGGAACTCATATTTGGATAAATATGTAATTATATTTAATGCCATGAATAAAAAAAGGAACATATGTAGCGCCTAATTTGAATGTCATACATAAATTTATATCTATCGTACAACCTTATAATAAAGGACAGCAACGTTCGCATGTATTCGCATATATTTAATAAATGTATATGTTCATATATGTCCATATATGAACATATACTTAGGTGTTACCTCATTTTTCGGATCCATACATATATGGTTGAACCATAAATGTTCAAATGTGGAAATTTTTCACCGGGTATATAATATATAAAATATATGACTATTCATATGATAATATATGACTATATCAAAACTTTTTTAATTGGGTGCTGGATTTATCGAAAAACTTCCTTAATGATTTTTTGCAAGCTTTAATTTTCTGGCATTAGGGTTGTAGCAACTTAGATCTTGTGGTTAAATACTAGAACGGGATACTTGAGGTGAATGGCCTTTAGAGCAAAACATTGAAAAACAGCGATGTATCATACTTTAAGATCCGACAGTAAATGCCAAAGATATAACGAAAAATGTAAAAAGGCGACCCCTATGTTCGGGAAAAAAAATTTTTTTAAACCGCTTTGCAAAAATAATTTAGATTGGATGGTGTACGGCGAACTTTTTTTGACGTACGGTCTAGTGTGCATTAACGAAATTTGAGGTAATATCCACATGTGTGTACAGTGGCGGCCCCAGCTCAAAGATCTTGGGGGGGGGGGGGACTTTTGAAATAATTTTTTTTAGTCGGAAAACATTTACTTAAAAAACAAAAATATCACAATTTTTTTTTTAAATTTTTACAAAAATATTTTTTAATACCTTTGGTTTGGCCATACACCACTTGGTGGACGTTTTTCGTCTCCGCAGCAAAAGGCTAATGGTTTTATGAGCGACACTTTAGGTATAAAAGACAATATGAAGTCCAATGGAAAATTCTAAATTATATTTTTCATCAAAAACTTTAATATTTGATACGTATTTGATCATTTATATATTATTATATATTATATAAGAAACTATCGTCGGAAAATATATGAAATCAACAATATAAATTTCCGCACTCTATTTGAATTGTATCAAACTTGCTATAACTTGGAATACTTTGTATAGCTAAGATAACCCTCAAAAATTGGTATTCAATTTGGGGAAAATTATCAAATCTGCTAAAAACTTTCCTTACATAATTGAGTCTAACTTTTGTCTTATTTTAGCTATGTGACTATATATCACTTTAGAGCTTCTGAAATCGTACACGGAGGAAAAAGACGTTTTTGTATATGTTTGGTGGTAATCAATGTATGTTTACCAGCTACCATATGTGACAGCGCATAGAGAAAGGGACCTAAGGGTAAAAAAATCAATTTTTTTTTTGGTACACCAAAGATAAACGTATTTAAATCTTTAAAATGGCTCTCCTGAACAAAACCCTTTTTTTACCCTTAGGTCCCTTTCTATTTTGCGCGTCACATATATGTATTTGCAGTATGCTTGCAATTATATTGTTTTTATAGTTACTACCCGGTGAAAAATGTTCATATACGCTCAAACATGTTCATATATGGTTTATGTATGGACACATATGAACAAATATGGATTTTTTATGAACATATATGGAATTTATATGAACATATATGGAAGTATATATGATTCCATATATGAAAAAAATTTCATATACAGACATATATGGAAGCATCTGTTATTTCATATATGGAAATGGCACTCATATATGGACAAATATGAAAGTATATGTTACCCGGTGAAAAATGTCCATATATGAACATTTATGGTTCAACCATATATGTATGGATCCGAAAAATGAGGTAACACCTAAGTATATGTTCATATATGGACATATATGAACATATACATTTATTTAATATATGCGAATACATGCGAACGTAGCTGTCCTTTATTATAAGATTGTACGATAGATATAAATTTATGTATGACATTCAAATTAGGCGCTACCCGGTGAAAAATGCTCATATACGCTCAAACATGTTCATATATGGTTTATGTATGGACACATATTAACAAATATGGATTTTTTATGAACATATATGGATTTTATATGAACATATATGGAAGTATATGTGATTCCATATATGGAAAAAAATATCATATACAGACATATGGAAGCATCTGTTATTTCATAAATGGAAATGGCACTCATATATGGACAAATATGAAAGTATATGTTATTCGATTTATGCAAAAGGGACTTGTATATGAACATATTTCGAAGAATACATTTTTCCATATATGTAAAAGGAGCTCATATTTGGATAAACATGGAATTATATTTAATGCCATGAATACAAAAAGGAACATATGTAGCGCCTAATTTGAATGTCATACATAAATTTATATCTATCGTACAAACTTATAATAAAGGACAGCAACTTTCGCATGTATTCGCATATATTTAATAAATGTATATGTTCATATATGTCCATATATGAACATATACTTAGGTGTTAACTCATTTTTCGGATCCATACATATATGGTTGAACCATAAATGTTCATATATGGACATTTTTCACCGGGTACATATCTTCCTTTTTTTATTCATGGCATTAAATATAATTCCATATTTATCCAAATATGAGTTCCTTTTACATATATGGAAAAATGTATTCTTCAAAATATGTTCATATACAAGTCCCTTTTGCATAAATTGAATAACATATACTTTCATATTTGTCCATATATGAGTGCCATTTCCATATATGAAATAACAGATGCTTCCATATGTCTGTATATGAAATTTTTTCCATATATGGAATCACATATACTTCCATATATGTTCATATAAAATCCATATATGTTCATAAAAAATCCATATTTGTTCATATGTGTCCATACATAAACCATATATGAACATGTTTGAGCGTATATGAACATTTTTCACCGGGTATTCAATTTATGCAAAAGGGACTTGTATATGAACATATTTCGAAGAATACATTTTTCCATATATGTAAAAGGAACTCATATTTGGATAAATATGGAATTATATTTAATGCCATGAATAAAAAAAGGAACATATGTAGCGCCTAATTTGAATGTCATACATAAATTTATATCTATCGTACAACCTTATAATAAAGGACAGCAACGTTCGCATGTATTCGCATATATTTAATAAATGTATATGTTCATATATGTCCATATATGAACATATAAATCTGTAGAAAATCATATAATACCCTGTAGTGAACTGTTGAGCGGTACATACATACAAACATATATTGCAAATATTTTTTTTTTGCTAAAATGTTTGCCAATTGACCAGCATTTTGCACTAATATTATTCATTTTCGGAATGAAATCGCTGTATAAGTTTTCTAATTAAATTTTTGCACCATGAAACCTTTTTCGCATTCCGCCATTAATACGCAATTTTTTAAGTGCAGATTTTTAAAATTTATAACCTAGGGACCATAATACCCATATCTCATACCAAAGTTTGGTAATTAATTCGCAAAAAAAAAAATTGCCAAAAAAAATTTGCAAAAAAAAATATTTATCCATTAATGTATTCTTTTGCAGAATATAAATTGCTGATTAGGTTTCTTAACTATTTTTTTGTATCATAAAGGCTTTTTCACATTCCGCCAATATTTTTCAATTTTTTGAGTGCCGTTTTTTAAAATTTTTAACCTTAGGACAATAATTCCCATATCTTATGCCGAAGTTTGGTGGTTAGTATGCAAAAAGTTTCGCGAAAAAAAATTTAGCAAAAAGGAAAATTTTTCCATCAACATATTCATTTGAAGAATGTAAATCGCTGACTGAGTTTTTTTTGTACCATAAAGCTTTTTTCGCATTCCGCCATTATTTTGCAAATTTTTAAGCGCGGTTTTTTTTTAAATACCCGAGTAAAAAAAATTGATCTCGCGCAATATCTAATTATATCCAATTTGATATTGTTTAAGATCTGCTGTAATATCTAGCTGATCCAATTAGATCTCAAAATTGGGTGTATCCAATCATATCGTATTAGATCCCATTGTATATATGGGGATAAACTAAGATCAAGTTATATCTCAAAATTGGGAGGTCCAGTGATATCTTTGGGGGTAAACCTAGATCTATTTTGATCCGAAAATTGGCGGATCCAGCTATATATTTGCGGATATTTTTAGATCTAATTTGATCCGAAAAATGGCGGATCCAATTAGATCCAGCTATATATTTGGGGATAAACTTAGATCTAATTTGATCTCAATTTTGGCAGATCAAATTAGATCCCTCAATATATTTGTGGATAAACGTATATCTAATTTGATCCGAAAAAGTGGCAGATCGAATTAGATCTATCTATATATTTGGGGATAAACTTAGATCTAATTTGATCCAAAAAATGGCAAATCGAATTAGATCCAGCAATATATTTGTGGATAAACTTAGATATAAATTGATCTGAAAAATGGTAGATCAAATTAGATCCAGCAATATATTTGTGGATTAAATTAGATCTAAATTTATCCGAAAAATGGCAGATCGAATTAGATTCAGCAATATATTTGTGGATAAACTTGGATCTAAATTTATCAGAAAAATGGCAGATCGAATTAGATCCAGCAATTTATTTCGGTATTAAAATGGCAGATCGAATTAGAAACAGCAATATATTTGGGGATTGACATCTAAAAGTATCCATAAAAATGACAGATAAAATTAGATGCCGCATTATATTTGGGTACTACGTAAGATCTCCATTTATTTGGGATTAAATAAGATCCTAGACATATATTGCCAACTGTTCGAAAATAATAGACTGGCAGAGCACTGATTGTATAAAAATTACAATATTTTGTTAAAATAAGGTTTAAACTCAGAAGGTAACGAGTTCAACATGCATTTCTTTTACAAAATGAATTTCTTTTTATAAAATTTAAATTTTTTTTTCTATAATTTTTTTTTATAAAATTATATATTTATTTTTTTATTAAATTGAAATTTTTGAATAAAATAATTTTATTTACATCTTTTTGACGCTCTACACCATTTCCAATTGTATTAATTGTTTTAAGATTTATCAATTGTATTTCAGAAATAATCAATTGAATTTAAGTTTTATCAATTGTGTTTCAGAACTCATCAATTATTTTTCACATTTATGAATTGTATTTCAGAACTAGTCAATTGAAGTTCAGTTTTATCAATTGTGTTTCAGAAATTATTAATTGTATTTCCGAAATTCACAACTGTATTTCAGAAATTATCAAACTGTATTTCAGAAATTATCAATCGTATTTCCGAAATTATGAAATGTATTTGAGAAATTTTTCTCTATTAGCTATGAAATTCTAAAATAGATTTCATTATTTCTGGACACAACTAAATAAATAAATAATTAAATTTACGTAATATTGTAGTTTCTGAAGTGCAAATAATATTTTGTGATATACAATTAAAATTTTCTAAAATACATTTAATAATTTCTGGAATACCTTTTTTCGATGCTTATAAGTTAGCTCGAAATGCTTTTATCATTCATATAATTTGTAGCTATCACACATCTATAACAAGTCTCGTTAGATTAGAGTGTAGAGGTCTTGGTTGACAATCTGGTGGACTGGGTTAAATTTCATGTTTTTAAAAGCAAATATTAAAAAAAGTTTTCTCAATTTTTTCAAAAATGTTTTTTGAAATCTATTTTTTTGCCAAGATAGTTAATGCAACGTTCTGCCAACGCATAACCGACCATCGCCAACGGTTTGCCAGCATTGTGCCGATTATATTTTTCTGTCTGGGATGTTAAACTTAAACCTATTGTATATCAACATTAATTAACACTATATTTTTATTTTTAGGAAATACATTTTTATTTTATTATAAGTTAACATTAAATTAAATTTTAGATAATGGCACCAATTTGTAGTTGTAATTATTATATATTAAATCGTATATTCATAAACATTCTATACAGTTAGACGAGGTTTATGGAACTATTTAACTTTATAAAGTGTTTATAAATTATAACTTAAATGTACATATATATATGTTAAATGTACGTGAACAAATTGTTGATATGGACCCACAAATTGTATCTCAACTGATATTGGAATTATTGTACCATTACCATACATCAATATATATTGAATGATATACATATATTACAATATATGACACTGTATTATAAATATTGTTAATGAAGTAACATACATTATTCAAATTAAACCATATATGGAATTGTATTCAAAATGTTGATGTGGTACCAAATTTGACCATATATTGTTTAAATTGTGCCATATATGACAATATATTGTTTAAATGATACCATATATGTCTATATATTAATATTGTTTAAATGACACCATATATCAATATATATGGTAGCATATATTATCATATCTGCATCTGTATTAAAAATGTCGTTCATCAGGTACCATATATGAGCATATATTGTTGAAATGGCACCATATATGACAATATATGGTTTAAATGGCACCATATATGGTAATATATTGCTTAAATAACACCATATGTAAATATATATGGCACTATATATGGTAGCATATATTATCATATGTGGAACTGTATTAAAAATATTGTTCATGAGGTACCATATATGGGCATATATTGTTGAAATTGCACCATATATGATAATATATGGTTTAAATGGTACCATATATGATAATATATGGTTTGATTGGCACCATATATGATAATATATGGTTTGAATGGCACCATATATGATAATATATAGCTTAAATGACACCATATATAAATATATATCGCACTATATATAGTACCATATATTATCATATCTGGAACTAAATTAAAGATTTGGTTTATGAGGTACCATATATGACCATATATTGTTTAAATGGCACCATATATGATAATATCTAGTTTAACTGTCACCATATATAATTATATATTGTTTAAATGATACCATATATAATTATATATTGCTAAAATGCCACCATATATATTAAGATATAGTTCTATATATAACTATATATGCAATAAGATCAACCATGTTATGTAATATATAATTATATATGCCATATCTAATATTATGAAGGCCGATATCTAATTAGATGAAATTATATATGGCATAATATAAGGAAAATTTTTCGGAAAAAACGTCATATATAATTATATATGGATATACATAACCACATGTCTAATTATATATTGTAATATATGCCACATATGATTATATATAATTTTTTTTACTCGGGTACACAACCTAGGGACTATAATACCTATATCCTATACCAAAATTATCTGGTTAGATTGCAAAAACAAAAAAAAAATGGGAAAAAAAATTTTCCAAAAAGGAATAGTTTTGCATCAATATACATATGTATATGTATGTAACATATGTATAGCAGAATGTTAATCGCTGATTAAGTTTAAAAATTTTGAGTGCGGTTTTTAAAATTCAGAAATTTGTGACTATGATACCCATATCTTATGCCAAAGTTTGGTAGTTCGTACGCAAAAAATTTAGCGAAAAATAAGTTTTGCAAAAAGGAAAATTCTGCATCAACATATTCGTTTTCAGAATGTAAATCGCTGACTGAGTTTTTTAATTTATTTTTTTGTTAAAAAAAGCTTTTTTTCGCGTTCCGCGTTTTTTTTGCAATTTTTTAAGTGCGGATTTTTAAAATTCATAATCTTGGGACTATAATACCAATATTCTCATATTCGCGAAAAAAATTTTCCGAAAAGAAAATTTTTTGCATCATTGTATTTGTTTGCAGAATGTAAATTTCTGATAAGAATTTTTAATTAATTTTTTGTACCATAAAGTTTTTTTTCGCGTTCCGCCATTAGTTTGCAATTTTTTAAGTGGGGTTCTTTAAAATCCATAATCTAGGGACTATAATACATATATCCTATACCAAAATTAGATAGTTAGATTGCAAAAACAAAAAATCACGACAAAAAAATTTGCAAAAAGGAATAGTTTTGCATCAATATATTTGCTTGCAGAATGTTAATCGCTGATTAAATATCAAAATTAAATTTTTGTACCATAAAGCCTTTTTTCGCGTTCCGCCATTATTTTTCAATTTTTGAAGTGCAGTTTTTGTTGTTAGTTGCTCACAAATCCTATGGTTTTAATGACCACAGTTTGTCTTTTGCACAAAATTATTCAGCCTATCATGCTTTGTAGAAGTCTTTTCGGCGGAAATTTTTATTACTTTTTAATAACGCAAAGGTATATATCATTGGATGCAGAAATGTGTCTATATGAATGTTGTTTTAAGAATTTTTACAAAATTTATAAGTAATTGTAATCAGAAAAAACTAAAAAAAAAACGTTTTAAAACGTTTTATTTAGTTTTTTCCTCAATACAAAAAAAAAAACGTTTTTTTTTTGTTTTTTCCTCAGTACAAAAATAAAAATAATTCTCAACTTTCCTGAAAATATCAGTACGGATATTTTTTAAATTTTGTTTTCGAAAAGAAAACAAAAAATAAAACAATTGATGAAAACAAAATATCCATCAAGAAAAATAAATTCATATGTACACAAGTGATTTTTTTTTATTGAGGAAAAAACAAAATAAAACGTTTTAAAAGTATTAATATCGGGTGCCTGAATAAAACATAAAATTGTGTTAAAAAGAAAAAAAAAATATTTAATTGTGTATATTAAAGTATTAACTTACTATAAGAGTTTTTAATTAATATTTGTTAATAAAAAAAAATAAAAAATAAATGACACCGGTTACATTTTTAATATGGAATTTTTCCTTAATTTATTACCAAAACTTCACAATTTTCTTAATCTGGGCTACAAAATTACCAGAAAAGCTTAGAAAAAACAAATACTAACTAAAAAAGCATAAAATTCTTTAAAAATCGTGTGAAATAGGTCCTTAAGCCTTTAAATACCTTTTTCGAGCAAACGCAAACAAGTCGACATTGTACCATCAGACTCCCAATTTTTAATAAAATTTTGCGCAAAGTTTTAAAAAAAATATGTATCAAAGTTTCTATTTGTAAAAAAGCCTTAACCCTCTAACCGGCCTAAGCTTTTTTTCAATGAAATTTATACCATGTGTTCCTCACGAAAAATAAACAATAAGTTCTTCTACAAAATTTTTTTTCCTTGCCTACTTTAGGCGATATGGGCCAAAACAGTTTAAGGGTGAATCTCGAAAACTAGCGCATAAAAATTACTAGGCTTAGGCACAAATTATTTCTCTTACCAAGATATAATTGCAATAAAAAAATTACATTTTTTGTGCTGTTACTTAAGAGGATGTAGCGATTTTCGTTTTTTGAAAAATGCGAAATTGAGCGAAAATGCACCAAAACTTCAATATATATTATTTAAACTTATAAGCTTTGCTACCTATACCAAATATATTCTTTTTACCAAATTTCAAAAAAATCCGTCCATTCACTTTGAAGTTAAGGCGATGTCCTTTAAAGGTGTCCTTATGGAATCCTGTGCGTCCTTGGACCAAAGTAAGGAACTTTTTGAATAGCTTAAGCTCCAATCTCACTTCGTGGTCACTATCAATTGTTTTAGTCAATTTAATTATGTTTTTAAGATTTTTGAAACTTTTGGTTATTTTAAAATATTTAATTTTTGAAATTTTACGAAATTTTATCTTTGACACTTTCTCGCTTCCAAACCGTGCATTGATACAAAAAATTCTTCACAAAAAATTTTATAAATTTTGTTTTCTGTTGAAAAAGTATAATTTCTTATTATAAAATACCCCTTTGGCGCATTTCTGGTCAATTTAATATACCCTGCCTGGAGGCGGGCTTGCCGGTTAGAGGGTTAAGAACATAGCAAAAGGCCAAAATGAAGGTGTTTTTTAAAACTTCACAAAACACACAAAATACATGACTGGCTGGAGGATGCTTTATGAAATAAAATAGACAATTTTGCATTACTGTTTCAATTCATTTAAAAATTTAAACTAATATAAATTATATCTCCATGTCCTTTAAGACAAGGCTGCATTTGTTTTAAAACTGTTACACAATTAACATGTTAATTCTGTAAGAACTTTAACTTTTATTTTTCCTAAGAAAGTGTACATACACATCCGTTCAAAACCACATCAATTCTAAAACATGTTCCACTAGAGCAACATTGAACCCCAACCCGTTTCAATGAATTTAAATTCGAATTAAAACAAATAACCTAAAGTTAAAAACTTTTAATTTATATAGAATTTGACTTCTGTAACTGCACACTCAGTGAATTGTCTATATGCTATTGATGAATTTATACACCCAGCAAAATATTGGTAATGACACCTCATTACTATCTGCATTACCCAAAATGATGAATCATTACCTTTTGCATTATTTTATAATTTAAAATAATGACTTCATAATAAGGGCCTATTGTATTCATTGTTTCTAAATATAAAATAATGACTTACTTGTAATAGTTTAAATAAGTACTTTTTACACATTTAAATTTTATAAAAATTTTATTTATTATATGTAAATATGTTTTATGTTTAAATTTGTATGACGTGTCCTAAAACTAAAACTTAAATTTTTCTGAATTTATTTTCTTAAGCTAATAGTATTTGCCTAACTCCTTATTTTTATTAATCAAGTAAGCAATCTGATAACCACTTATAATTCAACTTTTTGTAAGCATGTGTGTAACCACTTATTATTCAAAACCTCATAACTACTTATTTCTCATTTTTTCGTAAGCGAGCGGGTAAGCATGACTACTTATAAAAACGACCACGCCAAACAAAAATAATGAGTTTAGACGCCAAAAAATAAGTTGTGCGGAGATATGAATTTCTATTATATAACCACTTATTTGGTAATGAAAGATTTTGCTGGGCACTGATTCAATTAAGTTTCGCTGGAATTCGTCTATTGAAACTTTTAATTGAATTGATGCAATTTTTCATAAAATTTTATGAAAATTTTCATATTATTTATTAAAAATGTCATACACCCAAAAAAGTTTTTTTAGAAAGAGATTCATACAAATTGTGAAGCTTTTTCATAAAATTTAATAAATTTGGCTTTTACTTTTTGAAGAAAACTTCATTATTGAAAATTTTGTTTACAGCTCGTCCGATAAAATTATCTCAGAGTAGTACGCACAAACTTTAGGTTATATTTTTACTGTTAATGGCCTTTAGTAACGAAAAAGATACTGAGAAACAAAGTAAATTGGTATTCTCAATTAACTGAAATTAATCTCAAAGAGAACTGGAATTTTTTATCGATGCCTTTAATGAAAATTTCGTAGCTGTAGGAAGAATCTTATTAAAATTTAAAAAACTTTAGGTATAGCATTTCTTTAACCCTTTCAGATCCAGCATACACGATTGTGAGATGTGATGTAGAATTACAAATATTTTAAATAGATTTATTTAGATAAAAAATTTCAGTTATACTTTTAGCTAAATTATGTTTCATAAAATATGAATTGACACCAGGAAATTTTAATAGTTTTAGTACCATTTTACCTTAAAGTTATAAAATGAATACATTTTTGCAAGCTAGTTGGGTCTGAAAAAGTTAAATGCAATATTAAAATTTATAGTATCAGTATTGATTAAAAATCACATTCAAAGAAATTTTGTATCTAAGCTTTTCAGATTTTTAAATTTTTTTCTAAATAAAAAATCTACGTTAAGTAATCGATATGTAACAGTTTTAGGTTTGCTGTTCTTAACTTACTAATATTTTGATAGTTTCAACAGTTCTTTCTGCCATCTTCAACGAAATTTTAGTAGATTTAGCAACATTTTTACAGACCTTTTTTTAAAAAATCTCAGATCCCGAAACTTTTCAACCTTCGAATATGAAAACTTTTTTATTAAATACATCGTATTCATATATGACGTTAATATTTAATGAAAAGAGTCAGCTTTTTGTTTTTTAATTAATAAAAAGTTAATTAAATACAATAATTTAGCATTAAACGATTAATCGATTAACCGCCAATTTTCTCGAATAACCGATCCGAATAACCGGTTAATCCATTTTAGTGATTTTTCAAATAATGCATTAACCGGTTAACCGCCTATGTCGAATAATTGGAAACACTAATTAGATGTAAAATTCAATGTGATTTATAATACACTCACAATATTTTTTCCTTAAAATCAACCGAATATGTACATTAAAACAATAGAAAATAAGTTAAAAAAAGGACTACCCACTTTTCGTTTAAAACAATTGTATTTTGTCGTTTATTTTTAATTGTTATTTTATTAACTGGCAAAGTCGGTAAAAATAATACATTTATCGTTTATTTTAAAATTAATTGTATTCTAAAAACTGATTGTTTTTAACAGAAAATTTTGATTGAATATTTTAACTTCTACGGAAAGTCCGTATTTTGTGTATTTTATTTCTTGAATGACTGATAGAAAAAGTTAAAAAATATATTTCTTTGCAATTTAACTACTTATTCAATTAAAACAACTTTACTGATTTACTTTTTAAACAACTGTTGAACTTTTACGGTAAAGTTATTGTGAGTGTATATTTAGTTATTAAATAATCCCAAACAGTAGATTTATTAATTTTACTTTTTATGTTTTTCCATTAAAATATAGAGAAATTTGGAGAGTAGAATAAATACGCCTAATGTTTGGCATATATTAATAATTGCTTTATAACTAAATATATTATTTATATATAGAATTTGCATGGAAATATAATTTGTTTATGACACACATATTATTTGTTTGCTGCCAAACATATAATATTTGTCGATAGCGTCATTTCATTTCATCCAAACATTATATATTTACAGGCAAACATAATATATTTGCTTGCAAACATAATATATTTGCTTGCAAACATAATATATTTGCTTGCAAACATAATATATTTGCATGCAAATATATATTGTTTCTAGTAAAAACACAATGTTTAACAATTTCTCCAAATATATATATATTACCAGCAAAAATATGTTTGGGACAGGCCGTTTTTTTCAGCGTGTACTTAAAGTTGGCCCCCAACTCATTCTTCAATTCGATAATCCTGATTAGAGCTGTCAAAACCGGTTTCCGAATTATTCGAGAAACCAGTTTTTTCGTGTCGAATAATTCGACATTTTCGAATTTTAAAAAGTGATAATTTATAATAAATTTTCTTCATTTGTTCAATAATTATGCAAAATATTTAAGTGGATATGCATAATAAATTGAAAACCTTACGATATAACACATTTATAAATGATTTTTGTATGGAAAATTTGCTTGTTAAGTCACTTAAAAATTTTCAAAGTGATTATGCATATGACCGTTAATGTTTGGTTCCCTCCTTTAGGTAGGGTTTATTGACTTTGTCGTTGCTACAGTGGTGTCAGACCTTTTTGGTCAAAAATCGTCAAAAATGTAAAAATAAATCGTCAAAATCGTCAATAATTTTTAGAAAAATCGTCATCAGTTAAATATCATAAAAACATTAGTTCCATTTTTTTATTCGAAATTAATTTTAACTGCTACATACAGCCCTTAAGAGTTTATAAATTCGAATTATATAACACAGCTTTTATAAATTCGAGTTATATATAACTGGACGTTATTTTCTGCTTCATCTGAAAAAAGGTGGTATTTATGCTATAATTAATTACAGATAAAACACCTCATCATGTGTTATGCGGTTAAAATAATCATAAATAATTTATATAGACTTTAAGTTCGTGATTCCGAACTCTTCTTAAAACTGTCAGTCACGTCATAATTGTTCTATGATTTAGACATAAGCCAAATACAGTGTGTTTCGGAATTTTTAACAGTGATTTTCTGTAAAATATGACATAATTGAGACATTTGAAAAACAGATTTATAATCAGCTTGCCTAAATCTATGACAGTTTGAATGCCTGCAAAAAATTCATTTTGTAGAGCTGTGTAAATTAAAAATTAACCTAGCTCCAACTTTTGTTTGTTAATTGTTTTCAACCACGAACATATTTTTCCACTCAGACACGACGAGTATTGCGAATTCCAAAAAGACGATTCGAAAAGAATATTTGCGGTTTTTTAAACGCTTTTCTTTATAATTTTGCTTAAAATTCGTTAAAAAGTAAGCAATTTTCCTAAATCGTCAAAACATGTGGAGTTTTTATTCAAAAATCGTCAATCGTCATTTGTAAAATTTTGATTTAAAAAATCGTCAAAATGACGTCGTCATTTGTAAAATTTTGATTTAAAAAATCGTCAAAATGAGTAAAATCGTCAATCTGTCACCACTACGTTGCTATGACGAAACAAAAATGTTGAAATTCTTTCAAGAGACTGTTTTTTTGCAGAATCTACATTTTTTCTCTATCTTAAAAATTTTTTTTTAATTTTTTGACAATAAGTTTAGTAGGAAAGATCTAAAAGTTTATCCTAAAATGCATATAGCTCTTGTTTTCCATTTCCTCATTAAATAAAAGGAGATTTTTCTTATTTTTTTAGCTTTTCTGCCCCGTGATAAAACATTTTGCGATTTGAAACCGAAAAATTGTAATAAACATTCACGAATTGTTTCACATTAATTGGAAAACTACAATCAAAGTTATTTTTTGCGCATTTTCAAATCGTCCTGTCTGTTAAATTAATGCGAAAAAACTCCCACCGCAATTTTGTAAAATTGAAAAATCATTTCTGTTTTAATGGAGGTTAATAGCTTTTTTCGCAAAAATTACGAACAAAATACTGGGCTTTTGGATCTGTCCGAAAGTGTTTTTATTTAGAAACAAGAAAAAAACAGCGCCTTTAGAAATAATAACTTTTCGTTTTAAAGGTGGATTCGCAGGAATGGGATAATTTACGCTGCGAATTGCCTTCAAGAAAGGAACAAAAATAGAAAGTTTCAAGATTTTTAGCAATTTTTTGCAAGTTTTATAAGAAAATTTGCATATATAGCAATTAGGGTTTGGGGTTCGGGAATTCCCGGGATATCCCGGGAAAAGTTTGCCGGGAATTCCCGGGAAAATAATATATTGGGAACTCTGTATGAAATCAAGTTTTGTTTTTGTATTTAGTTTTTCAATACTGACATTTGTATATTTTACTTTCAATAAAACATTTACAATAATAGGTTGTGGGCCCAGGAAGCTCTTGGAAAATAAAGTCAAGAAAAAATTTTCAAGTCAAAATCAAGAAAGAAAAAATTCCCAGCGAATAATCAAGATTTTCAAGCAATTATTTCAAGATAATCAAGAGAAAATGGATTTTGCAAAGAATATTAAGGTTCTTCAAGGTGAGATTGACTGGCCTATTTGGAAGCGCAAGATTAGAGATCTGTTGGATTACCATGAAGGTGCATTGGATGCAATTGACGGAAAATTGCATAAGCCATTACCTCTTGATCCATCTGCTTCAACAGAACAGAAACAGCTATTTAAGGAAGAAATCGGTTTGTATAGAAAGGCAAACAGTTATGCAAAATCAGTGCTGTGCAGTTCCATAAGTGACGATGTATACCAGAAAGTTATGGACAAAGAAACTGCAGCAGATGTGTGGGATGCTCTCAAGAATCTTTTTGAAGCTACAGCAAAAGACCAATTGTTCAAAATATGTGTGGATTTTTTCTCATTCAATTGGAATAATAATCAAGATGTTACCATGCATATAGCCAAATTAAAAAGTTTATGGCTGGAATTTAATAGTGGTCTTAAGACAAAGAATTTGAACGAATTGCCAGATTTATTGCTAGTGGGTAAGATTCTACACATTTTTCCATCAAGTTTTGAGAATTTTAAATCAAGCTGGATGATGCTAAGTAAAAATGAAGATAAGACATTTGAAGAATTTTCTATTCAACTATCGATGTATCAACGTAATTTTGGAAAAGGAAATATCAATGATGAACAAGAAGCGCTTTTGGTAAAAGGAAAATCTAAGGTGGAAGATTCCAAAAATATTTTCAAAAAGAAGGATGATGTAGGCAACTACTGTAAGAAGAAAAGACATTGGGTACGAGATTGCCGTAAATGGGCAGCCGATGGTAAGTTTAATAAAGAAGTAAATGAGGCAAAAGCTGTGTCTCAAAAGTGTTTGCCATTATTTTGTGAAGAAGCTAATGCGGTTCAAGATGCCGATGCCGCAGGATGGTGGATTGATAATGGAGCAACACGTCATGTGACAAATAATATAAATTTTTTCAAGAATTTTGAATCATTTTCAAACTCGAAATATATAAAAGCTGCTGGTAAGGAAGTTCTACAAGCTGTTGGTAAAGGAACAATAGATATATAATCAATATGCCACAATAAAATCGAGATATTAAGTTTAACAGATGTCTGGTATGTACCTAACATATCAAGGAATTTGTTCTCAGTTCTGGCTGCACAGGATAAGCAACGTAATAGTAAATTCATATCCACTACAACAAATTGTAAGCTTATTGTTGATGGTGAAGTTCTTTTATGTGGATCAAGGTCAGTATATGGAACATTATATAAAGCAAATATTAGGCCCATAATACAAGATAACAAGGAACAGATAAATGCAGTTCAAGATTCTAATTTACTGCAACTTTATCATGAACGATGGGGTCACCAAGACAAACGACACATTCAGAAGATGCTGAAAATAGAAATGGGTATTGCTACAAGGGATGATAAAACCATTTGTGAGCCGTGTATCTATGGAAAGGCTCATCGATTGCCGTTTGGTCATAGAATGAAAGCCACAAGCCCAGGTGAACTTATGACTACAGATCTGTGTGGTCCATTTAGTGAATCGTTTGGTAAAATGAAGTACCTGTTGATATTTAAAGATGCCTACACCAAGTACCATTTTGGGTTTGTTATAAAACAAAAATCTGATGTCAAGGAATGCTTAGAAGAAGTATTAATGACAGCAAAAACCCATGGTTACCCGATTAAGGAATTGTTAAGCGATAACGGTGGTGAGTTCGAAAATAATAATGTTAAGATAATTTTGAAGAAGTATGGCGTTGTACAGAGGTTAACAGCACCATACACCCCACAACAAAATGGTGCCAGTGAAAGAGAAAATCGCACAGTTGTTGAGATGGCTCGTACATTCAAGTACTCCAATGATGAAGCAAAGTTTCCAGATGCGATATGGGCTGAATTAGTAAGAACAGCTATATACGTACTAAACAGGACTGGAAAATCATCAGTTGAAGGTAAAACTTCCTATGAATTATGGATTGGAAAGAAGCCTAGGATACATCATTTAAGAATAATAGCCAGTGAATGCTATGTCCATATTCCTAGACAAAAGAGAAAGAAAATGGATGCCAAAGCTACAAAAGGCTATCTAATTGGGTATGATAATGATGAACGTTACCGAGTTTACATTAAAGAAAAACGTAACGTTATTCTTTCACGTGATGTTAAATTTGTTGAGAAAACAAAATCGTGCGTTACTAGTAGTACTAGTAAAGATGATGAAAACAGAAACAACATGAGTGATGAAGACAACAACTTAGAAGAAGAAGTTAAGCTTGAAGTTTTAAGATTTTAAGCGACGTATTACAGAAGATGACTGTAGTATACGTGATGATGAACAACATTCAAGAAATCAAAGTGCCGTAGATAATAATAATCAGCCAAGTTCAAAAGAACAAAATCAAGATGCCGTAAACGATGAATTGTATGAAGAGTCTATTCAAAATGGATCTTCAAATGATTTTCTTGGATTTGAATCAAACAAGCGTGCTAGAGATGAAGATGATAATGGTGAATACTGCGATATGCCATTGATTAAACGATCGTACCTTGTTATCAAATTCCAAGTATGATGACTTTGTAATGGAAGTTCAAGATTTCCTAAATAAAATTGAAACTCCTATGACGTATATGGAAGCAATTAATAGTGAAGAGTCTAAGCAGTGGAAGGTGGCCATGAATTCCGAAATAAATTCTTTGAAGGAGAATGAAACATGGGAGATGGCAGAACTTTCTAAAGGTGGCAAAGCTCTATCGTCAAAGTGGGTATTTCGTGTAAAGATGAATCCTGATGAAACCGTTGATAAGTTTAAAGCCAGGTTAGTCATTAAAGGATTTAAGCAACGAGAAGGCATTGACTTCAAAGAAACTTTTAGTCCAGTTGCGAAATTGGGAACGATTCGTGCAGTATTAAGTATAGCAGCTAGTAATAACATGCACTTATCCCAATTTGATATTTCAACAGCTTTCTTGTATGGTGAATTAGAAGAAGAAATATTTATGAAACAACCAGAAGGCTATAGTGATGGTACAAGACGAGTTTGCAAATTGAAAAGAAGTTTGTATGGCTTAAAGCAAGCGCCTCGTTGTTGGAATAAACGTTTAGTAAATTATCTATTAAAAATTGGTTTTAAAGTCAGTAAAGCTGAAAGATGCAAAGAAATTAATTTTGGTCCTATATGGAGATGATGGAGTTATAGCAGGAACAGATGCAAATGATCTTAAGGTACTGTTAAGATCTGAGTTCAAAATAGTTGCAAAAGATGCAAATTATTTTTTGGGGCTGGAGATAAAGAAAGAAAAAGGTGCAATCAAAATTTCTTAAGGTGCGTATGTTAGAAAGATTTTAGAGAGGTTCAACTTTCAAGATTGCAGACCTGTGTCTACTCCAATGACCAAGGTGGTGGAAAACTCTGAAGCAGGGAAAGTAGAGGATGTTTCCAAATTTCCCTATCGACAAGCAGTGGGGGAAATAATGTACTTAATGCTCGGTACTAGACCTTTACTGTATTGGTTACTTGTCTAGAACTTTAGAAAATCCTACCAAAGAAGATATTGTCAGAGTCAAGAGAGTTTTTCGATACATAGCTGGTACACCCAAAATAGTTTGTAGTTTAAATTAACTGAAAATGTAATTTAAAATAAATGAATAATCACTTGAAACCCGGTCTACTGACTTTTCATTTAAATCAAAAGAACTTTTCATTTATTTTCAAATGTTAATAAATAAACTACAAAATCCTTAAAAAATAATGATTTTTCATTTATTTCGTTTTTTTAAATTTCAAAAAATTAACTACAAAATCCGTAAGAATAAATGATATTTAGTTTATTATGTTTTTTTAACTGACCTAGAAATCGAAAAGGAATTCTTTTTTTAACAAAACATTTTAAATGAAAATATTAACTGTAACAGAAAATCCGTATTTATATGTAATTTATTTTTTAAATAAACGACAAAAACATTTAAAAAATATATTTCTTTGTATTTTAACTGTATAATCATTTAAAAATAAATGTACGGATAACTTTTTAAATAAACTACAGTCAGTTACTGTAATAATATTTTCAGTGTACGAAAGACTATGGGATAACATACAAAGCTGGCAATAATTTAAATTTTGAATGCTATAGTGATGCTGATTTCGGAGGTTGTATAAAGACTGGTAGATCAACATCAGGAATCATAATAAAATATGGTGGTGCTGCTATTTCGTGGATGAGTCAAAGGCAACCCATAGTAGCAACATCTACAACAGAAGCAGAAATAGTTGCTGCTACCGAAGCTACAAAAGAAATAATGTGGTTAAAAATGCTGTATTCTGAATTGATTTGTTATAAAGAAATGCCGATGTTACAAGTAGACAACAATGCAGCAATAAGATTAGCTCAGAATCCAGAGTTTCATCGAAGAACAAAGCATATAGCTTTAAAACACTTTTTTGTTCGAGAGAAAGTCTCTGAAAAAGAACTAGATGTTCAACGTATATCAACACAAGATCAACTAGCTGATATAATGACGAAGCCGTTACAACCCTTAAGATTGAAGTATCTTATAAACCAAATAGGACTTTCAAGTGTTAACTAAATTTCTTTACAAGGGAAAGTATTGATGTTAATGATTATTTTATGTTAATATGTTAAGATAAGTTACCACTGGTTACAATTATGTACTGTGTTAAAACTCTGTATTGGGAACTCTGTATGAAATCAAATTTGGTTTTTGTATTTAGTTTTTCAATACTGACATTTGTATATTTTACTTTCAATAAAACATTTACAATAATACCATATTTGAAACCAAAAAACAAACGTCAATAGATTTGTGCATTATAGTTCGTTTTGGTGAGCGCTCTTTCTAGTTCTTGTTCAATTTGTTGTAAAAATCTAGATAGCTTTTCTAGTTAAACCCCTTTTTAAATCAAAAATTTAATAAAAATTTCCTTTTTAGGCATTCCTATTTACAAAAAGGAATACATAGTTTATTAAATTTGGAAAAGATTTTAATATTAAACAAAAGCTTCGATTTAATTACATATTTAACTCTTTAACACATTTAACCCTCTAACCGGCCTAAGCTTTTTTGCAATGAAATTTATACCATGTGTTCCTCACGAAAAATAAACAATAAGTTCTTCTACAACATTTTTTTCCGTTGCCTAATTTAGGCGATATGGGCCAAAACAGTTTAAGGGTGAATCTCGAAAACTAGCGCATAAAAATTACTAGGCTTAGGCACAAATTATTTCTCTAACCAAGATATAATTGCAATAAAAAAAATTACATTTTTTGTGCTGTTACTTAAGAGGATGTAGCGATTTTCGTTTTTTGAAAAATGCGAAATTGAGCGAAAATGCACCAAAACTTCAATATATATTATTCAAACTTATAAGCTTTGCTACCTATACCAAATATATTCTTTTTACCAAATTTCAAAAAAATCTGTCCATGCGCTTTGAAGTTAAGGCGATGTCCTTTAAAGGTGTCCTTATGGAATCCTGTGCGTCCTTGGACCAAAGTAAGGAACTTTTTGAATAGCTTAAGCTCCAATCTCACTTCGTGGTCACTATCAATTGTTTTATTCAATTTCAATATGTTTTTAAGATTTTTAAACTTTTGGTTATTTTAAAATATTTAATTTTTGAAATTTTACGAAATTTTATCTTTGACACTTTCTCGCTTCCAAACCGCGAATGGTATACAAAAAAATTCTTCACAGAAAATTTTATAAATTTTGTTTTCTGTTGAAAAAGTATAATTTCTTATTATAAAATACCCCTTTGGCGCATTTCTGGTCAGTTTAATATACCCCGCCTGGAGGCGGGCTTGCCGGTTAGAGGGTTAAACAAGCGTCTTCACAAAATTGTCGGTAATTTTATGGAGTTGTAAAATCACCGATAGGCTTTTGCAACTATTATACTAATTTTTGTAAATGATTAACATATTTTCTGAATGAATGAAATGATCGATTGAACTAAAAGAGCTATTAGTTGTGAACTAGGTATTTGGTTCAAATCAGTGAAGAGTTCAATTGAATTAGTTGCACCCAACTGATGATATAACAGCTGATTAAAACAATTTACCCAAATTTACACGAAAAAAAGTCTGGGCTTTCTCGTGCAAGAAGAACAAGAATATTACTCTCTCATGACAGCTCTCATTTACCCAATTGTGTAGTAAGAAAACGCTTTTTGGTAAAATTGGGATCCCGCGGGATCCCAATGTTGAGAACCCGAACACAGCTAATATAAATATTTTTGTAGGGTTTTCATACACAAAATGAACAAAACCGTATGATTAAAAATAAAGTCAACTTTAAATTTAAAGTAATCCTTTATATTAAGGGACAATAATTTTATAAGTTACGTATTCATTAATAATTGTGATATTTTAAAGTAAGTTTACTAATATATTATTTTATATTAAGGAATAAAATGTCAGGAGTATGGAAATACTTTACAAAAAAGGACAATACAGCGAAGTGAAATGTTTGCCCTAAAAGACTAATGGTTAACGGAAAAAAAATTGATAGTCATGCAACTTTTCTTGAAATAACAACAAGAATAGCGTTCCAGCTAACATTAGCAAAGTACCCGAAGAAAAAAGTGTAAGCTGTATAGGCATTGAACGTTTTATGGTAGTGCAAACGTTTCCTGAAATGGTATCCAAATGAGCCGCTGTCGGCGGAATGTCAATCCGCACCATAACTAGATTTTCGTTATTCGAGAAAGTTTTTATAATAAAAATATGGCTTTGCCAAAAAATTAAACCGATGTAAAGAATATTATATTAAATTACTACAATCATGTAAAACATGTCATGATAAAAGAAATATCGAGCCATATTTCTAACAATAGAGATTTACTATAATCTTAGATGAATGGACAAGAATATCACAAAACAGATATTTGAACATATGTATAAACGGAAATAATTCATTTTATAACCTGGGATTGGTTTATATATCAGGAAGATGTAATGCTGATGAAGAATTGTGAAAATAAGACTACACTCAAAAAAATAAGTTAGTAAAAAAATTAGTAAAACGTCTTGTATATCAAGTGTACTAGTTTTCAGCAATTTTTTTTTTTCTGAAATTCCGTTTTCAGCAAAAATTTTAGTTATATTTTTTTAGCACTAAACTCATTTTGAACTAATGTTTTACTAATTTATTTTGCTACAAAAATTGTGCTGATAACAGCATGCATAGCGTGGACAACAACCAGATAGACAAGATGTAGATGTCGCAGCTTGTTTGGAAATGGAAATGACAAAAAAAGAAAAACAACTCTACACATATTCTATATTTAAATTTTCAGCAAATAAATTAACTAAAGTAAAATTTCGCTACAAGTTTTTTGAGTTTTTTTCAGTCTACTAATATTCAGCAAAAAGTTTAGTGATTTTAGCAAGAATTTTTTTTCATTTGCAGCCGACTAAATGTTAGCAAAACTTTTGCTGAAGATTACTATATTTTTGGTAAAAATCAGCTCGCTGATTTTCAGCAAACCTTTTGCTGAAATTACCAACTTTTTTGCAAGCACGCTCCTGACTAAAAATTTGCTGACACAGCAACATTTTTTGCTGACTTTACTGAGTTTTTTTTTTGAGTGTAGTAGAGTTTTATTTGTGTTTGGAAAATAACATTGTGGCCACCATATCTAATGGGCCAAGTGTGATGAAACGGTTTGTTTCCGACAGTCCAGTAGTAGGTGCTTTCTGCTGGAATTATGCAATTCATTTGGCAGTGCTGCGAGTAATTTAAGTGAAATCAAATGTTCAACATTCTGATATTTTTTACTTTGAATTCTCACTACACAGACTGCATTTGTACTGAAATAGTGTTTTTTTTTAACAAAAATTACTTATATAGGTGGTTTTCATTAACAATTTTGTTCAAAAATATTTCCCGGGAATCAAATTTTTTCATTCCCGTTTGCAGGGAATTATTTACAATAAACCGGGAAACCGGTTATTCGAACCGGTTTTTCAAAATGCGGTTTTTAGAAGCATTCGAAAACCGGTTTTTCAAATAGGTCGAATACTTGACAACTCTATTCCTGATTTATAAAAATTTTTAAATTTTGAGAATTTTTCTACAATGAATTAATTGTTTCTATCTTTTTATTATTGAAGCCATGATTGAGATACGTGAATAGTTACTATTTTGAAACGAACTTTAACCATTTATCGTTATCAAATGTCTAAAGCCATTTTATGTTAATCCGCGGTTCGTGATGCTTTATCGTAGCTTTTTAATATTTATGTATTAGTTCTTAGTTTTTTATCAATGACACTGCCAAATATCAGTTTGGTACTCCTTTTGGTTTCTGAGTTATTTATAAAAATGTGCGGAATTCTAGATCATAATATATAGCATTAAATTAAAAAAAAACACAGTTCGATTTTTCAGCATTTCTATGAAAAACTAAGGAGCCAATAAGATTACGATTATAAGATTTGGCAAAGACAAACATAAAGTATTGAGGAACAACATATATTTTTTTAGAAATTTTAAGGAATCCATTTTTTGATATATGACGATTTAAATCGCGGATTTCACTAAATTAAATTTTGAAAATTAAAATTTTATTACTTATAGTACTTAAATAATGATTTTACATCCTTTAAAATTACACCACAATAATTTTCGTGACTTAATCCTTTCAAAAGATGTAGACAATTTGGGTAAGTCAAAATTTGGATTAGTTCGGTTGGTTTTAAATATATAGAACATTACTCACTAAAACCTTTTTCCTATAGGAGCAATCAAAAAAAGAATGTTTATTAAATTTTACGAAAAAAGTCGCCGGAGTCTGAGAAGTCCTCAAAATTTGATTGAGATGATTACCAGGTTTTAAATCAGAGATTATTTTTTAACTACAGAAAGTTTTTATTTCCTGAAAAGTTTTAAATTATTTTAATTTTTTTTGTTTACATTCACTTTATTTATGAGAAGCTGATTTTTTATATTCCAGTTATAAATTTTAACTTAAAACTTCTAATCCCGAGTAAAAAAAGTTTTGATATAGTCATATATTATTTTATGTAATTGCATATAGTAACTTATAGTTACATATGGCCACATAAGCTTTTAATTTCAAGCAGATATACTTTTATATAGTCATATGTTAGATATTTTTTCCTCAAAGGTTTTAATATGGAGACATATGTGATTTTATATTATTACATATTGGCCTACATATATATGTATGTGCTATATATAAGTACATAAAGTAACATATAAAAGACATAATTACATGTACGTTTATATATAATTTAGTATGACACTATACATAATAATATGAAACTATGTGGATCCATATAAGAAATCTTTTATAATTTGTGTTAGTTATGATTATATATTGACGAATATGAACCCATATATAACTAATAACGTTCTTTATAAAATCATCTATAATTATATATCATCCCACATAGGCAATTTTTTCAAAGTGATTTTATATAAAAATATATAAGGTCCATATAAAACCGTATTGTATTATATTTGGTTCCATGTTATCAATGATTTGAACTAGTTTTAGATTTAGTAATTACTAGGGATTGGCCAGTGACACGAAATGTTCGTGAGTCACGTTATTCACACGTGATCGTGAGTAATAATTACTATACTTAAGTTATTCGTGCGTGAGCGTGAGTAAGAATAACCCGTGATTGATTCGTGTGTGAGTTTATTTTTTGCATCATATGTTTTTAGTAATTTTTACTGTTTTGCGTGAGAATTTTCTGATTGTAAGTTTAATATTAAGTTAATATGTGCTGAGTAAAAAACGAAATGCTCGTGCGTGAGTAATTTTTTTTTTTTTTTTTTGAGCATGAGTCAAAAATGGCTTACGCACCGCACCCATAACATTAACAACACTGAAGCTTTAATACGAAATTCTCTATACTATAACGTACACTTGACTGATTTCTTATATCTTTGTTGTATATCATAATCCTATTAACTTTAAAATTTCAGTGTTGTTAACTTTATTTTAAAATTACTAAATTAAAAGAAATTTTTTTTCATGTTTATTGTACTGTCATGATAAATCTGGATAAAAGTAATGGAAGATTTATCGAAATTATAAGATCTCCAGCAGGCCTGGGGTTAATCATTACATTTTGTAATTAATTACACATGCAATTACACAATTACATGTAATTGTAATTGAAAAAAAAAACTCATCTATAATTACATATTCGGCCTTATTACGAGTGTCGTAGTCGTAGTCGAAACTAAGTCGAATTTGCTGAAAACTCACTAAAAACGCAACTTTTGAACAATTTTTCAATTGGATTTACCATATATAGCACTCAGATTTAAAAAAATCCACCATGAGAGTTTCATTTCTTTATAATTTCCATTATATAGAAAATCATTTTATATTCGAAAATTTCGACTACAAATTCGACACTCGTAATCAGGCCGATTATTTGTAATTGCAATTCAAAAAAGAACAATTACAATTAATTTAAAATTTTTTTTTATTTAAAAAAATTATTTTTGTATGTATATTGTTAGATATGGTCCTATATAATATGATAAAAAGTATAAGGTTAATATTTAGATATAATTGTATCAAACTATGTCCACTTTTATAACATTTTATATAATTTTATACAAAAAGATATAATTTGATGTAATTGGATGAGGACAAAATTCGGATACAATTGTATCGAATTGCATAAAATTGTATCAAATTGTATACAATTGTATACAATTCGATACAATATGATACAACAAGACGTTCTCATTTTTCGGATATAATTATATCTAATTACATAAAAGATTATATATAATTAAATATAACTTCATATGGCTCCATATCATTTTTTTTACTTGGGATATTAAAAAAAATCTTGTTTTTGAAGTATTTTTCGGAATGTTTCGCAGACCTTCTAGGGTGCAATTACGGACACTCAGAGGTTCGTGATCAACATTTGCAAAATATTGTATAATTAAATTATCATATCAGCTTTGATATAGCTGTGGGAGCCAGCTGCCGTTATTAATTATTCGCATGCAATCAGAAATTGAAGAGAATTTCAAAAGATATTATTTTAGGAACATAACTGTATACTCTACGGTATCAACATGTATGCTCAGGATTTCCAAAAGACTGACTGGAATTAGTTCAAAACGATCCTTTGGAGAAAACTAAAAAAGAAATCCACCATATCCTTCCGAATGAAAATTGGAGAATTTCAAGTGAAATTAATTGTGAATTCTATTTGGAATTTATCATATTTGATCTTAAATCTGAACAAAAATTACATTCATTAATTTTTTTTCTTACAAAATTGAGAAAATTTGAAGAAAAATTTCGAAATGAGAAAATTCTAAAAAATATTAGCATTTTCCATTCAGAAATTCAGTTCTGCTATTTTGACGAAAAAAATTCAAAAAAAATTAAAACTTTTTGGCCCTTACTATCAAAAAGTATTTTTCTTCGACTTTATTTTTAAACATACAGGTTTGTTCATTTTGTGTATGAAAGTCCCAAAAAAATATTTACATATTGAAACATTTTGATTAGTTGAAAATATATTAACTAATCAGAATGCTCCAAAAATGAACTAGGTCAAAACATACTGCCACCCAAAATTTTAACTAAAGTCAACATTACATTTGGAAAATTTAAATAGTAAGGGCGTTTTTTTTTTAATTTTCAATTAAAATCGAAATTTTGTATTAGAAAATGCGAAATTTTAAAATGAAATTTCTTTTTGTCATTCGAAATTAGAAAAATTTCAAATATCCAAGCAAAAAGTTTTTAAAAAAAAGCAAGTCAAAGCTTAAGAAAAAGCTGTTTTAAAGCTAAAACACCGAAAATCCAAAAGAAGCAAAAAGAAGCAAATATGAGTAAAACAAGCAATAAAAAGCATAAAAAGCAAAACCAGCAATTTTGTCTTCTCTGATGATCACACATGTAGATATACCTTAATTTCGTTAATGCACACGTATGTATGGACATTAGATCGTACCACCTTACAGGCGAAAAAGAAGTGCGCGGTACACGTTTAAATATAAAGTATTTTTGCAAGGAAATTAAAAAAAAATTTTTCCCCAACGTTAGGGTCGCCTTTTTTAATTTTTCGTTATAGCTTCGGCATTTATAGTCGGTTTTTGCTATAAAGGAAAAATCCAATGAAAAAAAATTTAAAAAGGCGACCCCTACGTTCGGCAACAAAAAAAAAAATTTCGACGGTGTACGGTGAACTTTTGATAGCATACATATTGATATTGATAGCAGAGACACAAAAATATAATAATTAGAAACTAATCGTGGTTTATATTAGCTGAAAAATTTGTAAAGTTAAAAAACACAAATTACTAAAAATTAGTATGCAAAGTTAGTTCAAATATGGCTGAAAGTAGTTGTAATGCTAAATTAGATTTACAAAAAATATTAGTTCAATCCTAAATTTTAAGACAAAATAACAGGAAAATTAGTTCAATAGAATCAGAACGCGTTAAACAGACTTTTGTACTAACTTTTTTTTATGAGTGTACATTTCACTACAAAAAATTTATATTGATTGCATTTGAAAATTTTTGTATATAAAAAACTAAATGGAAAACCGCTAAACTGTAAAGGCATTTCGCGGAAAATATGTACCTTAGATCGAAAAATAAAGTACGCCATTGTAATCAGCATGTCCAAAAATATATAGAATTGATGGCCAGAGCTCTATTAATTTTTAAAAGTCAAAATTTTGTCATGTAGTGTTATATTTGTGAAAATTCAGAAAACTTTGATAAAAATAACGTTTTTCTTTCGAACCCATTGGCGTTCCAATTTGCAATTTTCACAGTCTATAGCTGAAATATTGAGTTGTCTGCTTCAATAATTTAAAGAAAATCAAAGATGGGTTTTTTGAGATATTTGCAAATTAAGGATATTTTCAAATTGTGTTATCCTTTTTTTCACTACACATTTTATTTAGAAAGTAGATTATATAAGCATTGCTAGGTTTTATAACAATCGGACAACGCGTTCAAAAGTTGTAATCATTTGAACATCATGTATTTTTCACAAATTTACTGAAAAAAAATCAACTTAAAACAGCGATAAAAGGCGTACCAAAATGAATTTGAAAAAAAAAATTACGTTTAGTATCGTGACACTTAGCAGAATGTATGTAACAAGTTTTGTAAAAATCGAAAGGGGCCATGTCCAAAATTTTCTATTTTTGTATCCATTTAATATGGAATGATATGTTACATATATATATGTATAATGATTAGAATTCTGTTTTCCAAACTTCTTAATAAAATAGATTCCGTTAAAATTTCAGTTATAGAAAAAAGTTAACTCTAATTTCTTGGTCACACAATTTTTTTTTTAAATTAAATGACACAAAATTTTTGAATAAAATTCCAATGCTAACCTGTTCACAACAATTTCTCAGATACCAAATTTAAACCAAATGACAATAATTACACTCACAGGAAAAAATTTTCAAAATTATTTCCATTTTTACACCCACAAAAAATATTCGAATATTCTATAAAATAATTACACTCAACGAAAATGGTCTGACAATTGCCCTCACAATTTTTGTCCGAAAGAATATGGAACGTTGATCATTGGCAGGCCACCCACCAAATATCCATTCAGACAGAGATTCATAGGCGAAAATGGCGCTGGATTGGGCACACACTCAGGAAATCGCAAGACGACATTACCAGAATGTCCATCGATTGGAACCCCCAGGGTCAGAGACGTGTTAGAAGACCTGCCCATGCATTGAGAAGGAAGCTCGAATATGAAATAAGTACTTCAGGACACAGTTGGAGTGAAATAAGGCAAATGGTAAATGAAAGAGACTATTGGAATAACTTTGTTGCGGCCCTATGTTCCTTATTGGAACTGCAGGAAACAATATACATATACATTACATGACAAAATAAAGTACGCACATATTGCATTAAACTTTGTTAGTCAATAAGCCCTAAATTATTTGATATGGAACAATGGTGCCTTTTAAGAAAATGTTTATCAATATGTCAGTTATGATATTAGTGCAAAAAAAATTATGCACTGGCAATAGTTTCGTTGGTTTTTGCAAATATTTAAAAATATTCTATTTTTTGCTAAGACAAAATAAAGTACGCATTTAACATTTTTAAATTTAAATGTAAAAAAGTAGGCTGTGAAAAAATTTGCAATTATTAAAATGAAATGAAATCTTCAAACAAATTAAAAGACGTGTGGTTTTTATTGATTAAAGTCGGTTTTGTTGCAAAAAATGGTGGCGAAACAAATTTGCCTACAAGTGAGACAATTAATTGTACAGGACAAAGATAAAGGTATGCCCAACCGTGGAATTGCAAGGAAATATTGTGTTTCCGAAGGAGCCGTCCGGAAAATAATCAAAAAGTATCAGGAAACTAAAACGGTAAGCGACAAAAGTGGCCGTGGAAGAAAGAGAAAAACTACAGCTTGTGAAGATCGTCAAGTTTTACGAGAAGTTAAGAAAAATTCCGCGGTAACTAGTACCGAAATTCAAGAAAACGTTTGCCTTCAGGTTTCTACGCGAACTATTTGTCGAAGACTGAACGAATTTGGCCTAAAAAACAGCTATGCACAACGTAGACCTCTCATCAGCAAGACGAATAAAATGAAACGTCTAGCTTTTGCCAAAACTCACGTAGATAAACCCGTCAGTTTCTGGCAAACGGTGTTATGGAGTGATGAGAGCAAATTTGAGCTATTTGGAAATAAACGTAGGACCAGAGTATGGACCAGACGTGGAGAAAAACTGCTTGACAAAAATATCCAAAAAACTGTGAAGCACGGTGGTGGCAACATCATGGTTTGGGGATGTTTTGCTTGGTCTGAAGTAGGAAACTTGGTAACAGTCGATGGAAGAATGACCGCAGATGCCTAGATTGATATAATTTCCGAAAATTTAGAGATATCTTAAATGAAATGTGTCTTGGAAGATAGATTTATTTTTCAACAGGACAACGATCCTAAACACAAGGCCCGTAAGACCATGAAATTTTTTCGAGATTCAAAAATTAAACTTCTCGAATGGCCACCACAATCTCCGGACTTAAATCCCATAGAGAATTTGTGGTCCATTTTGGACAATAAACTGGCAAAATCTGCAGTTACAAACAAAAGTAAGTTTTTCGAACTTCTAAAGAAAACTTGGGATGATATTGAGGACCAATATTTGAGAAACCTGGTGGAAAGTATGCCAAGACGTCTCCAAGAAGTCATCAAAGCCAAAGGAGGTTCAACTAAATATTAACTGTTTAGATTTTGTTATATATAATTATATGCGTACTTGTAAAAATGCTTGAATAAATCAGTATTTCTGTTCTAAAACTTATATATGTCAACTATTTATATTTTTTCTGCCAAAATAAGAAAATAGACTTCTAATCAAGTGTTTTATTAAAGGCAATGGTAAGTCTATCTCTTTCATTTAAGCCAATATTAAAGAAAATTTACGGCAATGTTATATGCGTACTTTATTTTGTCATGTACTGTATATGTATGTGTTACTCATACTTCGAGGACATAGCGAAAAATGTTCCCAAACTATGCGGTATATTGGTCTAAAATGTCTTCAAAGTATTCAGTAGAGATACGAAGAGTTTGAGGACAGTCCCCAAAGAATTGCAAATGTCTCTGAACTATACTGCGGATCGAAAATTGGTCCCGAAGGTATGAGCAATGGATATATTGTATATATAGATATATATATATGTTCAGCGTACTAAATTTTATAAGAAACGATATGTTACATGAGATAATTAAAATATATAAATTTGTTTTAAAATTAGAGTTATCAAATTTGGGCCAAATTTTGATCAGGTGAGTTGAAGTTTTAGGCTAAGTGACACAATAATTCGCTTTGGTTTCGTTAAAATAAAAAAAAAAAAAATAAAAATTATTTTTTAATACCATTCATTGTCACGCTAATGTAGATATTGTATGTATGTATGTTATTAATTAAAATTGGATTTTAAATATATCTTTAAAACTACCACTTAATAAAGATAGATGGCATTTCAATTATAGTTAATACCTTAGTATTAATTCAACTTATATGTTCAGTTTTAATTAATTCAACAATATTTTGATAGTCTGGATCACGGGCAAAAAAATCGGTTAAATAACGAAACGTAGGACGATCCTTCGCTTTGTAGTTCCAACAATTTAACATAATTTCATAAATATGATCTGGGCAAAGATGTGGCTGTGGCAAACGTTTACCACATTCGATTAATTTAATTGCATCTCTACCAAGTATTTCACCATAAGGTGGTTCTCCCAGAGAAAACATTTCCCACAACGTAATACCGAAAGACCAAACGTCGCTGGCATGCGAAAAGATTCCATTATTAAAACTTTCAGGGGCGTACCTGTAAAGAAGTAAAAACAATTAAAAAGAAATCTTTAACAGAAGTCAAGGTTTATTAAATTTACCATTTAATAGGCCATTTGCCACCTTGACTGGCTTGATAACACTCGTTGTCATTGCTTAAGGCACGTGATAATCCAAAATCACTTATTTTAGCTTGATTGCGAGAGGCCAGCAAAATGTTGCGAGCTGCCAAATCGCGATGTACAAAATGATAATGTTCCAAATATTGCATACCTAAAGAAAGAAACATTTGAGTACTTGCAGTTTTCACAAAATTCATAGCAGCATAATATACCACAAGCAATCTGGGAAGCCCATAATTTCAATTCATAATTTGGATTTATTTTGTTCTTATGATCTAATATAAAGTCTAACATTGAACCCAGGGGAACCAACTCTTGAACCATCATTAATGTTTCCCCCTTTGCTATGCCAATCAATTGAACAATGCAATGATGTTTTAAACGAATCATTACAGAGGCTTCGCGTAAAAACTCCTGTTTATTTGTACGGCAATGTTCATCACGCAAAGTCTTAATGGCCACTTGGCGGCGTTGAATTTCAACTCCCGTTTCAATATTTCTTTGCAGCAGAAAGCCCCTATAAACAGAACCGAATTCACCTTCACCTACTATCGATTCAAGTATAAGACAGTCTCGTGCTATAAGATAATTGGGTTTAGAAGCTTCAACACCAGCTCCAGCGACATCTAAGGCCAGAGTTGTCGTCGAGGCAATACTAGTTTGTCGATTTAAATATCGATTGATTTCACTTTCATTAGATGTTGTAGATATTAAGGAATCCAAACGTTCTGGATGTTTGGAAAATTCTCTTAACTCTGCAGCGGATGCTTCTAAAATATCTTTGGAAATATAGTTTTCGATATGATCACCACGTTCCATGAATACTCGTATATCGACTGTAGGTATGTAACCATTAGCATTGGGTTCAAGTAAAGATCTAAAAAAAAAAAAAATACATTTATAACACCGCGCAGTGGGTCTATGGAAAAATAAGTGATAATAAATATACAACTTCTTGGCTACTGCTCCGATCGGAATGAAACAAATTGACAATTACAGATGAATCAAACCTTAAGGATATTGAATTGGGAGACACCCTGTTTCAACACAAGGTTATCCACAGGATGGTAAATTTGACCACATCGGCTGAAAAGTCTTTAAGAGCATGCAACTTTGTCACATAAGGAGCGATTCTCAAAATTTTTACCTTGTGATAATCTTTAGCATTACCGAAAGAAACAAAATGCTTTTTTTTTATGCTAGACCAACACTCAGGGGATGCCCCTACTAACGGTATTAGGAAAATAGGTTATAGGGAGGAGGAAAGTGGGAGTAGTGCTCGTGAATATTTGATTTAAATTTCTCTACATTGTAAGTAACAGGGAAGACCTCTGCGGGGAGTTTATTCCACATACGGCTGGTGCGACTGATAAACGAATTCTCTCTGTAATGCGTCGTGCGATCCGCTGGACAATCGACAACAAACGGATGGGCTCTACTTGATAAGCGAGTATTACGAATAAAAACCTGGGCTTTGGGGATAAGTTCGCTTATCTCAGCAGAGCACTTCCCATGGTAATATCGATAGAACAGGGTTACACAACCCACATTCCGACGATGCTCCAATGAGTCAATAGAGCTGGATACTCTACTGTCATTGGGGCGGTGCGCCCCTCTCCAGAGAAAAGGTTGTCATGTCTGTCTACATTCCTTAATTTGTAGAGCAAAAAAAAAAAATTAAAAAAAATAAAAATAATAAAAAAATAAAAAAAAGCTTTCCAGAGAACGGTTTGATTGCCTTATTTTATGCTTTTGAATGCAATCACAATCAATTAGAATCTTTTTGTCAATACACATCCTTTCAGTAAAGCAATACATGACACAATTGAAAAAAATGAGTATGACGAAAACCATGCGTTGCATTGCATGTCTTCTGCTAATCTAACCTAACACTCACAAAAGCAACGAATTCTCAATGCTTTTTCTGCTAAACATACTATTATTTTGACGTTTCTTTTTTTCACTTAAAAATTAGTAGCCAAATGCATAAATTTTTTGGTTAAAGTTGAGTTTAGGGGCACAGCTCGGATCGGGTCCAAATTTTTACCACAGGTAAAACTTTTTATTGGGATTCTAAAAAAAACTTTTTTTGTCGGTCGGACCTATCTCGGGAGTTATTTTGGTTCAAAGTTCGAAGTTAGACTTGTTTATAACTCCGTGATTTGTGGTCGGATTTGGACAGTACGCCATATGAAAGGTATTTAAAATATCTTTCATATGACATTAAAGATTTTTATACCAATTAATTAGGGTTTGGGATTTCCCGGACTTTTTTATTTCCCGGGAAACGGGAATGAAAAAATTTAATTCCCGGGATTCCCGGGAAATATTTTTGAACAAAATTGTTAATGAAAACCACCTATATAAGTAATTTTTGTTAAAAAAAAACACTATTTCAGTACAAATTCAGTCTGTGTAGTGAGAATTCAAAGTAAAAATATCAGAATGTTGAACATTTGATTTCACATAAATTACTCTAAGCACTGCCAAATGAATTGCATGATTCCAGCAGAAAGCACCTACTACTGGACTGTCGGAAACAAACCGTTTTATCACACTTGGCCCATTAGATATGGTGGCCACAATGTTATTTTCCGAAGACAAATAAAAGTCTTCTAGTCTTATTTCTACAATTCTTCTTATTTCATCAGCATTACATCTTCCTGATATATAAACCAACCCCAGGTTATAAAATGAATTATTTCCGTTTATACATATGTTCAAATATCTCTTTTGTGATATTCTTGTCCATTCATCTAAAAATATAGTAAATCTCCCATTGTTAGAAATATTGCTCGATATTTCTTTTATCATGATATCTTTTACATGATTGTAGTAATTTAATATAATGTTCTTTATATCGGTTTCATTTTTTTTGCAATGCCAGGTTTTTATTATAAAAACTTTCTCGAATAAACGAAGATCTAGTTATGGTGCGGATTGACTGCGGCTAATTTGGAACCATTTCAGGAAATGTTTGCCCTACCATAAAACCTTTAATGCCTATTCAGCTTACACTTTTTTCTTCGGGAACTTTGCTAATTTTAGCTGAAACGTTGTTCTTGTTGTTGTTTTCTTCAAGAGAAGTTGCATGACCATCAATTTTTTTTTTTTTTTGTGAACCAAATTTAGATGTCGGATAACCAAATTTAGATACCACCGTTAACCATTAGTTTTTTCTTTTCATATTTATTAATGAAAACGTTACTTATAAAATTATTGACCCTTAATATAAAGGAGTATTTTAAATTTAAAGTCGACTTTATTTTTAATCAAACGGTTTTGTTCATTTTGTGTATGAAAACCTTACAAAAATATTTATATTTTCAAATATTTTGATTGGTTAAAAATAAATTAACCAATCAGAATGCTCCAAAAATAAACCAAGTCAAGGTATACTGCCACCCAATATTTTAACTAAAGTCGACTTTACCTAAATTATACATTTGAAAAATTTAGATACTAAGGGCGATTATTTGTAAGAAACAAAGCTATTTTTTCATATTTCTTTTAAACATTTTACCAAGTTTTTAGGTTTTACTACTTAAATTTTGAATAAGTTATGCGAAAAATCTTTATTAGTTGAAATGCTCCTAATTACTTGGCAAAGATTTTATTTTTGTGTCAAATAAATGTATTCCCTTTTAAAAGATTTTAACAATGACATTTTTGTTTTGGTATTTAAAATGTTTTTTATGACTAAAATTAAAAAATCCTATTCGAAACAAAAAAATTTAAAAAATTTAATATTTTTAAAATTTCCCGTTTTCCCGGGAAAAATATATTATTTTCCCGGGAATTCCCGGTAAACTTTTCCCGGGATTTCCCGGGAATTCCCGCCCGGGAATTCCCGAACCCCAAACCCTACAATTAATGCATTACGGCCCAGTTTAAAATTTTTAATTTTTAAGAGCCCGTGAAAAAACGATTAGATTTGATCAAGTTAGGTTTGATCCAATTGTATCTATTCATGTTAGAGAGTGAATAACAACGTATAAAATTAAATATGAGTTTATCTGCGATTCCGATTTTCAAAATTTTCTTATTCGTTGCCTTATATAATCATATCTTAAAATATCTTTTCTCTTATATCATTTTATATGCCATATTCAAATACGTATACTTGATCAAATTATATCTCGTTGAAGATAAATTTGTATATTGCTTCGAACAACACTTTATAAAACTAAATGTGACCTAAGAATATTTTAGATAAAATTATTTACTATCTCGAATCGAACAAATAAATCCACAAATACAATTATATGTGACCTTCTCCGAGAAAAAGAACCTAGTGTGTCAAAAACTTGGGAAAATCGATAAAAATGAGAAAAACATTTAAATTTTAATGTTTAATTTAAAACTTTATTTTCACACACTAGATCCCTTTTCTCGGAGAAGGTCACATGTACTTAATAATTCAATACAAAATTAAAAAGCTGAGCTTATACATATGTTATGTTGCATCTAATGTTTTTAATGACTAGGGTTTGGGGTTTGGGAATTCCCGGGAAAATAATTAGGTTGTTCATAAGGGGTGTGCTATCTGTTGTATCGTTGTATCGTCCTAACAAAAAACAGAGTTGTTAAAATTTTTATTTGTGTTTAACAACGATTTTCTATTCAGTTTTCTATCGGTTAGCGCACTCAAACATAGGACACTAAACATAAGTAAAAATGTTGTATCGTGCTATTCTCAAATGTTGTATTTTTTCAATTTAATTTTTAACAACTCTGTTTTTTGTTAGGACGATACAACGATACAACAAATAGTACACCCCTTGTGAAAACCCTTAATATATATAAATATTTTCATACAAAAAATGAACAAAACCGTATGATTAAAAATAAAGTCGACTTTAAATTTAAAATACTCCTTTATATATTGATGGCCAATAATTTTATAAGTAACGCTTTCATTAATAAATGTGATATTTTCAAGTAAGTTTACTTTATTTTAATACACCTACTTTCAAATTAATATATTCTTTTATATTAAAGAAATAAAATGTCAGGAGTATGGAAATACTTTACAAAAAAGGACAATGCAGCGCAGTGCAATATTTGCCCTAAAAGACTAATGGTTAACGGAGGTATCTAAATTTGGTTCACAAAAAAAAATTGATGGTCATGCAATTTGTAGAAAATAACAAGAATAACGTTCCAGCTAAAATAAGCAAAGTACCCGAAGAAAAAAGTGTAAGCTGAATAGGCATTGAACGTTATATGGTAGGGCACACATTTCCTGAAATGGTATCTGTTTAGAGATGCCCCTAAACTAATGCCCATTAGTGTACCCCTAAACTAGTGAGCCGCAGTGTAATCAACAGTATTGCTGAATTGGTTTTTACATATTGTTATTGTTGTTAGAAAGAATGCGTATTGATGCATTCTTAAGCATCAATACTAAACACAAAATTAACTAACAACCACTCTAGTTTCGGCAATCATACGATAAACAATTAAACAAACAAAAGGTCTACAAGACAAAAGTGAACAAGTGAAGAACATAAAAACAACCAAACATACAAACAAATAGTGAACGATTTTAAAATATTGTAAAACAGATAAACATAATAAACAATAAATAGTGAAACATTAATATTAAATTAAAGCAAAGTGTTTTTATTTCAATTGGACCCAAGTAACAATTTTTAGAGGTTTGTCGCCAAACATAATGGTCCTTCGAACCGGATAAAAGTGAAGTGTAATTTGTGTGATAAACTTTAAAAATTGCGTAATGTATTAATATGTACGTGTGACTATAAAAATCAAAAAAGAAATTGTGTCTTAAAAAGTTAAATTATTTTAAAGTTAAAATAAAAACTATGTGACACACAAAAGCAAAAAATATTTTAAACAAAATTTGCAAAATTTAGTGACTCGAAAATTATAATTCATTTTGGTAAAAAACTGTGACTCCAAAAGTATTTTTGAAACGAATATCTAAAATTTTGTGTAATAAAATAATTAAAAAAAAAAAGACTTAAACTAAAATTGTGGCCCTAAAACTGTAAAAAAAAAAAAACTTAAACTCTGTAACAAAAACTTTTGTGAAAAAATTGTAAAAAACCCTGAAACCAAAAATTAAAAATAATTTTGATAAAAAAGTGTCGAAAAAATTGTGACCTGAAAAAGGGAACATGGGACATTTGTGAAAATTGTGACATTGATTTGACCCTAAAATAAAAAAGAAGTTTCAAAAATTGCGAGTAAAATCTAACGGTATAAAAATTCAAAAAATACCGAATAACAAAGGGTGATCATCTTAATTACCATTGACGCAAAGCAGCGTAGTCAACAAGTGCAGTAGCAGCAACAGCAGCAGAGGACGACGTAAATGACCAGCAGCTAAGTATACTCAAGAGACACACATTGAGTAAGTACACAAACAAATAATTAGACGCAGAAAATAAAAAAGTAACTGCTCCACTTAAAAAGTAACTGCAAATTTTTCAATATTTACTTTGATTTTTGTTAACGACCCTTTATAATAAATTTTTGTTGCTGCAGTAAAAATGCAATAGAGTTGCCACTGTAGAATTTTTTGGAAATTTCTGGGGAAACATAATTTCACAAACGGGTGAAATATTTTCAAGAATAATTGACTCCATTCATTACGAAACTTTGCTCCATCGCTAGCAAAGACTTTTTAGACACAAATTCAGTAATTTTCTCCAAACTTTTTGAGAATTTTTTGGAATAAAAATTATCCTTTATTTGAAAGTTAAATTACTCTTTTTCAACCCAAAGTCATCAAATCTTCATTTGACTCCGCTTTTTGACTGATCCATTCAAAATGGCCCTCCAAAACTTCGTAAATTATACAAATGACCTATTAAATTTCGAAGCCCATCATTCTAAATTAGAAGCCCAAACAAATCTTAACCTAGAAAATCAATTCGATGAGCTTGCCTTAATTTGGAAACAGGTTAAGAAAACTTATGAGGAATGCAGGGATAAAAAGCAGGGACCAGATGAACAGTCAATCGATAAAACAAAGCTTCGGGAGTTATACAAAAAGAGTTTCATAGTCTACAAAAATTGTTCTGTGTCTATTAAAGCTGAAATTGAAACGTTGAACAAAATCAAAAAATCTGTATACGAAACAGATAATGAATTTTGTAGTGCGACCCAATTCTCAACACTTCTGTCTCAATCAGATAATCGAAATTCTTCCAGTGGGAAGAATCGGGTCCATTTATTACAATCAAATACGTCACAATTTAATAACAGGTCACAAAAACATAGTTCAAAATCGAATAATAGTTGCCAGAATTGCACGAATTCAATTTGCTTACTCTGCGATGAGTACCACACATTGCAATTCGGCCCCAAACATTTAGAAAAGATTGTTAATGGAAGAATTAACAATAAAAAAGTCACAAATTCATGTCACAATTGCATCTCTGTCAGTTTTAGCGTCAAAAATTTTGAAAATAAATGCAACTGTAGACTTAATCGTCAAAGACCCGATACCTTGGTGCATATAGGATCGGAATCCCAGTCTACAGCCCTAGTTCAGGAACGTGGTACAACACATCCAATCACAAACGCCGCGGTCCTCCCTTCAAATATACAGTCCACAACAAATACAAATTCGAATTTAAATATTCAAAATGCCACAAACTTGACGCCACAAGAGAGAAAAGAGCCTCCTCAGAACAAAAAGGAGCAAAAAACTTTAATGTTCACTACTAAACGAAAAACAGAAGCTAGAGTCAAAAGATTACAGGAAAGAGCTAACATCGACCCTGTACCCAAGAAAATTAACTGTTTGAGTCAAAACAAACATGAAAAACTTAGAAAAAATAATTTGATTATCCAAAGCTCAAGGTTACCCCCTAGCTTCAAATTAGAAGATTGCGCGCCAGTCTTAGAGACCCAATCTTCTAATTTGCCCAAAACCTTGCAGCTCCATTGCCTTGAAAATCCAATGTGGTCTGTTGAATGCTTTTTGACACAAAACACAGCACTTGGCTTGATTGTGGGAGGACCAATTCTTCAACGGACACAATCCCTTTTGACACAAAATACAGCACGTGGCTTGATTGTGGGGGGACACATTTTTAAACAAATTCAAAACAAAAATTCATTTGAATCCCTTTTGACGCAAAACACAGCATTTGGCTTGATTGCGGGGGGAAGAATTTTTCCAAAGGCTCGAAATAAGATTTCGAGTAAATCCCTTTTGACGCAAAACACAGCATTCGGCTTGATTGCGGGGGGACGTATTTTTCAAAAGGCTCAAAATAAAATATCGAGTGGATCTCTTTTGACACAAAATACAGCAATTGGCTTGATTGTGGGGAGATCACTTAAAAAGACTCAGCCAGAACATGAAATCCTCGCACGCTTTTTGGAGGTGGAGGAAACCCCAAATCAAACTTTGGGGTCAGATAATTTTGAATCAACAACTCGCAAAATCAACTCAGAAAGGTATACAGTTACCCTACCCTTAAAGAATATAAAAAGTATACGTAATTTCAGAAAAATTACAATGGCCCAATTCTTAAAAATAAAAAGAAGGCTCAATAGGAAACCTGGCACTAAAGCACAACAGGCTATCTTAAAAATCATGGAAAAAGTTTCTCCCTTGGATATCAATAAAACTACAAATTATAACCTGCCGCATCACGCAGTAATATAAAACCAACAGGCTAATCAAAATACTTTTAGTAGTTTACAACGCCTCTGGTCATTCTTCAAAAGGAAGAAGTTTAAATGACATTTTGCAACCAGGACCCATACTTCAACAGGACTTAGCGCTCCAAATAATGAAGTGGAGATTCTTTCGTTTTAAAATTAGCACCGATATAACAAAAATATATCGCCCAATACTTTTTGACCCGACTCAGACAAAATATCATAAGATATTATTTCCAAAAACTGGAGTCGGCCCTATTATAGAATTTAAAATTTCAACTGAGAAGTTTACAACGAATTGTACCCCTATTCTTAGCAATACTCAGCTTCAACTAGCTAAGAATTTAAAATCAGCAATCTACACAAAATCATTTGGAATAACGCGTTCTATCATTATCGCGTGCATATATATTATCGCATGTAATTCTAAAATTTCTAGAAACGCAACCGCAAACACGACCCATCTTAGAATTTTATAATCAGAAATTACAACGAAGCTAAATCGGTCACATCTCGCCTCATCAATTTTATCAAAAAAGATAATTTTCAACTTTAAAATTAAAAAATCGTAATCTCACCTAGTAGCAGTCATTGGACTTACAATTCGTTAATAGACCGATTAGCCATCATTTATGCTTCTGTGCATCTCATTCAATCATCAGCTCATACGTGGAATGAGCGCCACCCAAATTTTCTCCCTCACGACTTAGTAGTTGCCAGACTAATTACCCAATTCAAAAATTTAGTAAACGAATTCAAAGCTTGCGTTTGGTGCAAAAAATACAATCATAACTAATCTAAAAGTCCAGCTGTACACATTTTCAACAATGGAAAAAACTTCGTTAGGCCTACAGAAATTCTCAAAATTACACGTTTAGAATTTATAAAGTCTCTTCAAACTCAAGTATCCAGCTACCCGTATAATAGTCATCAAATTCCTGATTAGAAATTTAATCCTCCTGCCACCACTCAAATGAAACAATTGCGTAAATCAGGTGGGGAATTCTTCAAGATCCAATTTAGAAAAATGACTACGAAAATGAAATTCACTTTTGAGGAACTGTTAAGAATTTTGACCCAAATAGTAACCTGTATAAACTCTAGACTCTTAAGTCCTGCAAGCAACGATACTAATGACCCATTGACCACTGAACATTTTGTAATTGGTATTCCATTAATGACCCCAGCTGACCCTGATGCAACCAACGTAAATCTAATTCTGGTTAACTGCTGGAAATGCCTCACGGTCACCTGTCACCAATTTCATCAAACATAGAAATGCAGCCGAACTTCGTCACATATTTAGAAGCAAAGATGTCTACAAAAGAAGCCCCAAGTAATTCAGCATTGTCAAACGCTTCAACTTGCAAACCCCAAATGATGACATCAAAATTGCACCGATCATGGGGGGGAGAATGTTTAGAGATGCCCCTAAACTAATGCCCATTAGTGTACCCCTAAACTAGTGAGCCGCAGTGTAATCAACAGTATTGCTGAATTGGTTTTTACATATTGTTATTGTTGTTAGAAAGAATGCGTATTGATGCATTCTTAAGCATCAATACTAAACACAAAATTAACTAACAACCACTCTAGTTTCGGCAATCATACGATAAACAATTAAACAAACAAAAGGTCTACAAGACAAAAGTGAACAAGTGAAGAACATAAAAACAACCAAACATACAAACAAATAGTGAACGATTTTAAAATATTGTAAAACAGATAAACATAATAAACAATAAATAGTGAAACATTAATATTAAATTAAAGCAAAGTGTTTTTATTTCAATTGGACCCAAGTAACAATTTTTAAAGGTTTGTCGCCAAACAGTATCCAAATTAGCCGCAGTCGACGGAATGTCAATCCGCACCATAACTAGATCTTCGTTTATTCGAGAAAGTTTTTATAATAAAAACCTGGCATTGCCAAAAAATTATACCGATATAAAGAACATTAAATGCATTAAATAACTACAATCATGTAAAAGATATCATGATAAAAGAAATATCGAGCAATATTTCTAACAATAGGAGATTTACTATAATCTTAGAAGAATGGACAAGAATATCACAAAAGAGATATTTGACCATATGTATAAACGGAAATAATTCATTTCATAAACTGGGGTTGGTTTATATATCAGGAAGATGTAATGCTGATGAAATAAGAAGAATTGTAGAAATAAGACTAGAAGAGTTTTATTTGCCTTTGGAAAATAACATTGTGGCCACCATATCTAATAGGCCAAATGTGATTAAACGGTTTGTTTCCGACAGTCCAGTAGTGGGTGCTTTCTGCCGGAATCATGCAATTCATTTGACAGTGCTTAGAGTAATTTATATGAAATCAAATGTTCAACATTTTGATATTTTTACTTTGCATTCTCACTACACAGACTGAATTTGTACTGAAATAGTGTTTTCTTAACAAAAATTACTTATATAGGTGGTTTTCATTAACAATTTTGTTCAAAAATATTTCCCGGGATTCTGTATATCTTACACTCATACAAATAAGTCCGTAAAAATAGCAGCAAAAGTTACTAAAAATTAGTTAAAAATGATGCTGCAGAAAAAACTGCTAATATTGGCAGAATCAGTTTGCTAAATATTAATAAAATGAAAATAGCAAAAAAAAAAAAAAAACTGTTAAATTTACAGAATTTTAGTAATATTTGAGCTAAAGTGTTGTTAATTGCAAATAACATTTAACCTGCTAAAATTAGCAAAAAAATTGCTGACTAGTAGTTTAATAAAAATAGCAAAAAAAAAAAACTGTTAAATTTACAAAATTTTAGTAATATTTGAGCTAAATTTTTGTTAATTGCAAATAACAATTAAACTTGCTGAAATCAGCAAAAAAATTGCTAAATAATAGTAGATTGAAAATAGCAATAAAAACTGTTAAATCTACAAAATTTTGTTAAAATTTTCTGAAATCAACAAAACTTTTGCAGATTACTTACTAGTGGACTGGAAAAATGTAAAAAAGGAGCAAATGAAATGAAAATTAATAAATAAAAAATAAATGTGTATTTAAAAACATACTTGGGACCAGTTTATTGAATGTGTCAATTAATTGAAATTTTTTCAATTGGCATTGTTCAATGCCTAAATGCCCATTTATAACTGATGAAAGAAGTATTTGTTTTCATGTTTTAATAAAAGAATAAATTAAGAAAAAAAATAAAAATTCGCGTATTTCTTACATTTTTTTTATATTACAATGCTTTTTCTTCAATTATGTGTACATTTTATTACAATTGTTTTCATCAATGCAAATTGCAAAAAAATTCATTGGCATTGAATGGTGATGAAATTTGTTGGCATTGACATTGAGATAAAGTAATGCCAATTATATTTCAATGCCAATGAAAATTTCCCAAGAATGATTTTTTGTAAAAGTGGTAATATTTATAGACAATAATATGCTAACCATAACAATATGTATTTCAGAGACCCTTATTTTGATTTTCATTGTTTGCTGATCGGATATGTACTTCCGAATTTATTTTAGTTTCCATTTTCACCTCTAAAGCTCCACCCACAGGAAAGAAGGTGTGGCCGATTAAAAATATCGTATTCTTCAAATAAGCTTAAAAAGTACAATATTGGGGGAAAAATTAGGGTGATCCCCGTAAACTCCGCTTACTCCCCAGATATACTTTTAATCACAATTTTCATATTAAAATGGTTCGTCCAATATAAAATTAATGTATTACGATAAATAGAAACTTTTCTCATAAATGTTAATAATTTAGATATTTTATGAGTAGGACAAATTTTCAACCATTTCAATTTAGCTTTATTTAAAAAATTTTTGCATTATTTTTGGCGAGTTAAAAATATGCAGTCATTTCTATGAGTCATTTGACATTCGGTTTATAAGCGCTCCAAAATTGGTGGTTTAGTTTACAAAAAATTTGTAAAATTAGCAAATCTTCTGTTAAAAATTAGTAACTAAAATTCAGTAAAATACTGTAAAGTTACCAAATTTATTGTTAAAAATTAGTAACTAAATTCAGCAAAAAAATTTGTAAGTTTGTAATGTGGAGGTAGCAAAAAAATTAACTAAAAATTAAATGTTAACTAAAAATTAGTTAAAAATTTGTTAAGTTGAAATACTAACTTTTCTACAAACTTTTTTCTATGAGTGTAGTAAACGTTGTTTCTGTATGATTTTAATTTTTTTCTTCTATGTAGTTACTACTAGCTGATAATGGATTATATAACCCACACAGAGAGAAGTTTGCTGGACCAGATTTAGTGAAATTTTTCAGTAAAATAATATAGTTTTCTTGAAAATAAAATTAATATTTTGACATTTTATCAAAAATTCCATTAATTTAATAAAAAGTTTCAATGGACGAGGCCTAGTGAAATTCATCGGTTTTGTGCAAAAATTTATTAATATCATTCAGATAATTCTCTCATTTAATTAATTGGTTGTTTTCCTACACTATACATATTCATATAAACAAACAAAATTTTATGCAATTGAATAAGACCAAAACTCCGATAAAATTGGATGAAATTATATCAATTCAAATATCTTTTTTATTCGTTTATATACAATTTGATTAATCCATTTTCCGGATAAAATTTTATATAATTTAGTATGATGCCAAATAAAAAAAGATATGCTACCGAATAAATTTTTTCACGGGAGGGTTGTTTTTTTTAAAAAAAGGTTTATTTAAGAATATTGCGTACATAACAATATAATTTAATTTATTTTCGAGATATAGCTAAATTATATAAAATTTTATCCGGAAAATGGATTACCCAAGTAAAAAAAAAATGATATGGAGCCATATGAAGTTATATTTAATTATATATAATCTTTTATGTAATTACATATAATTATATCCGAAAAATGAGAACGTCTTATTGTATCATATTGTATCGAATTGTATACAACTGTATACAATTTGGTACAATTTGATACAATTTTATGCAATTCGATACAATTGTATCCGAATTTTGTCCTCATCCAATTACATCATCTTATATCTTTTTGTATAAAATTATATAAAATGTTATAAAAGTGGACATAGTTTGATACAATTATAGAGCAATTCCATATGAAAACGATCAAAATTTTTGGACGACCCCTCTCCGATTTTAAAATAAATAGTCTCAATCGATTGCCCAGCAAAAAATAATGTACCTACATATTTTTTTTTTTTTTATAGTGACTGGTTTAGTGGTGTTGTACACCACTGTCAAGTGACAAAATTGAAGAATTCTTCATAAGGGACCTCATTGAAAGTTGTTTTAAAAAAAACTACTAAAGCGATCGCAACGAGTGATAGCTCGTTGGAAAGGTATTGAATCTGGCTTTAATTGAAAAATAAAATTTTCCTAATTTTTCTCAGAAATTTACCTTTTTTCCCATGAAAATTAAATTTTCCCATGAAAATTAAATTTTCCGATTTTCCACAGAAGCTCCTAAATTTTCCGGCTAATTTTTTTTTTGGATTCCTCATAATTTTTGCTTTAAGAATCAGCAATAAAAAAATGGGCCCCGACTCCTTGTTTGGACAGGAGAGGAGCATTTAAGAGACCACCTTGTTCTCATTGTTTTTATATTTTTTATAATTGAATTATTTGTAATTATTTAACATTATTTTATTTTATTATTAAAAATACATTTTAAAAATTATTTTACAGTTAAAAATACATTTATGAAGAAAAAATCAATTTTTTTTAAGAGCCCCAAGTTGAGTGTGTAGTGAATATGGTCTGCCTGCCTTCACAAGATCGGCCATAAATCCATGGATAATAGCAGCAGTGGCATGTAATGGCACACCAAACCCGACTGAGGCTACAGGTCATAAAATGTTTTGTAAATTTTTTAAATTACCAGGTAATAAATATTTCGCCTAAAATGACACGTGCAGAAACAAGTCATAAAACACGGATTTTCCATAAATATGGCGAAATATTTATTACCTGGTAATTTAAAAAATTTACAAAACATTTTATGACCTGTGGTCGGCTTATTAGCAGTAACCAATTAAGTCCCTTTTTAAAAAACATTTTATGACCAGTAGTTCACGCAAATTTTCCTATTAAAGAAAAGCATATCGCTTATTTTTTTTTACCTATTTTTTACCAAAAAATAAATATAAATACTTCACACACTCTGAGTCAAATTTTAGTTGAATACTAAACGTGAAAGTGTTAAAGTGTTTTTTTTTGTAAAGTAAAGAGTGAAGCTGTAAAGACAATTTAAAGTAAAATGAATAAATTTTGCTGCAATCCGTTTAACAAGAGTGGACATCGTTCGAAAAAGATAAAAGTATTAAAATTAACTGGTGTTTCGAAGCGATACATGAATGAATTAAATATACAATACGGTGAAGAAGCAGAATTCATTTGCCCCAAGTGTAAAATCGATTTGTCTCAACAAGCAAATGCATTGAAACAAATGCAACCACAATCCGAGAGTGAAATGACAATTGAACAAAATGTTTCATCTGATAGTGAGGCAGACATTCCGATGGTCAATATGTCTTTCAGTCCTTTGAATGAGGCTATTACCACTTTAGGTGAATCGCCTATTACAAAAAGAAAGTTGCGAAGTGAAAAATACAGGAAAGAGAAAAAACGCAAGGTTATGAGTGCAATCGCGACAATTTTTGATGAAGGCTCTGATAACGAATGCAGTCAAGCAGATGACGTTGATGACGGCAAACAAATGATTGAGCAGTTGAAAAGAAAATTCAATTTAGCGACCACTTTTCCGGAGAAATATCTCATTTTATCTGTGCTGCCTCAATCATGGTCTATACGCAAGATTTCTGAACAGTTTCAAACATCTTTTTACATCGCGAGAAGAAGCAAAGAATTAGTTCGACAGAAGGGCATATTGGCGACTCCCACCAAGAAATTTGGCTCAAGGACCCTCAGCGAAGCAACGGTGAAATTGATTCAAGATTTTTACTGCAATGATGACAACAGCCGCGCCTGCCCAGGTACACGTGACTATGTTATCACACGTGAAGATGGAGAAAAAGTACACAAGCAGCGCAGATTATTATTATGTAATCTATCCGAAGCATACCATCAGTTCAAAGAGAAATACCCAGCAGAAAAAGTGGGATTTTCTAAGTTTGCCATCCTACGACCAAAAGAATGCGTGCTGGCATTAGACAGGCACGGAACGCATTCAGTCTGCGTTTGCTTGTTTCATCAAAACATCAAATTAATGTTCTTTCCATGCAAGAAATTGAAAGTATTTCACGGTGAAATTGAAACATATAGGGACCTCCTGTCGAAGTCGTTGTGCGTATACCCCACGGAAAATTGTCATCTGTCCAAATGCGACAATTGTCCGAAGATTGACGAGCTAGAGCAATATTTGGCGGAAAAGTTTGAACAGCTGTTAATTCAGGAGGTGCATTTCAAACAGTGGATAATTAGCAGCGGCAGATGTTCCCTTGAGACCGTGGTAAAGCAGATTCCGGAATTCATCGAGGAATTCGGATTCAAGTTGAATGAACTGAAGGCGCACCATTTCATATCCGAGATGCAATCGAAATTTCTAAAGGAAAGTAAGGAGAAATTAGCCCAAAATGAATTCATTGTGATAAGCGACTTTGCCGAGAATTACACTTTTCTCGTTCAGGAAGAAATTCAGGCTTATCACTGGGCAAACGACCAGTGCACGGTGCATCCTTTTTGCATTTATTTCAAAAACGAAGATAACGAACTACAGACCGTATGCCTTGTTTAGCTCATAATTATGTGTCCGTTTATTTATTTCAAATGAAACTGTTTGAATTCTTAAGATCAAAATTCGATGCAATCGACAAAGTAACGTTTTTCTCAGACGTGCGGCTTCTCAGTACAAGAATAAAAAAATTTTTTACAATCTTTGCATAATTGAAGAAGAACAAAACTGCAAGGTCGAGTGGCACTTTTTTGCGACGTCCCACGATAAGGGCCCATGCGATAAGGGCCCATGCGATTAGGGGGAACCCTTAAACGCATGGCGACTAAGGCAAGTTTGCAAAGGCCATATACTGACCAGAGCGGTACTCTTCGTCTGCCGACGTGCTAAATTTAAAGTTACTTTAATTTTATAATGATGCCAAGACAATTGAAATTTTTAATAAATATTGTAATTAAGTATAAGCAGCAAAATAAGAAAGATTTTTTCTTCATAAATGTATTTTTAACTGTAAAACAATTTTTAAAATGTATTTTTAATAATAAAATAAAACAATGTTAAATAATTACAAATAATTCAATTATAAAAAATATAAAAACAATGAGAACAAGGTGGTCTCTTAGATGCTCCTCTCCTGTCCAAACAAGGAGTCGGGGCCCATTTTTTTATTGCTGATTCTTAAAGCAAAAATTATGAGGAATCCAAAAAAAAAAAAATTAGCCGGAAAATTTAGGAGCTTCTGTGGAAAATCGGAAAATTTAATTTTCATGGGAAAAAAGGTAAATTTCTGAGAAAAATTAGGAAAATTTTATTTTCCAATTAAAGCCTGATTCAATACCTTTCCAACGAGCTATCACTCGTTGCGATCGCTTTAGTAGTTTTTCAATGAGGTCCCTTATGAAGAATTCTTCAATTTTGTCACATGACAGTGGTGTACACCACCACTAAACCAGTCACTATAAAAAAAAAAAAAAATATGTAGGTACATTATTTTTTGCTGGGCAATCGATTGAGACTATTTATTTTAGAATCGGAGAGGGGTCGTCCAAAAGGTGATCGCTTTCATATGGAATTGCTCAATATATGATTATATCAAAACTTTTTCACTCGGGTAATTAAATTGTATATAAACGAATAAAAAAGATATTTGAATTAATATAATTTCATCCAATTTTATCATAGTTTTGGTCTTATTCAATTGCATTAAATTATGTTTGTTTATATGAATATGTATAGTTTAGGAAAACAACCAATTAATTAACAGAGGGAATTATCTGAATGATATTAATAATTTTTTTTTAAAAGAAGCAACACTCAGTAAATTCTTCCTATTAATTAACGTGTTGCTTCCTTTGGAAAGGGGATAGAGAAAGATGATGGGCTCCAAATATGACAACACTGTAATTGCGCGAGATGTTAAATTTTATAACAGTTGTTGCGCGCCATCTCATGGTGAGTTGGCGAACTTTGTTGAAGCTTTTTTGTTCATAGCCCTGTTATATTATTTTACTTCGGTGGGGTTAAGTGGTATGGGAACACCGAAGGAGGACGCTGCGATATGTATGATGAAAATAATCAAGTAGTATTTTGAAATTGTCTTTCTTTTATCATTTAGAATATAATTCGGTGATATTTGGAAAAAATAATTCAAAAATTGAATTTTTTGTCATAATTTTTTATGATAATATTGCGGCAATATTACTTTTTTATCATCCGGAAGATAAAGAAAATTTGTTTGAAACTTTTTGTCATTTTGGAAAAAATGCAAACAAAATTTGTATAAAAACAACCAACAGATACATAGGAAACAAATTCCTCGAAAAAATCAAGATTTAATACGCGTAAAAAATCGGCTTCGATGAAATCAAGATAATTAATATGTTGATCTATGGATTATGTATGCAGATATTCTTTTTCAGGCTTAAATTTAATAATGGAAAAAAAATCGTTTATTTTGTACCGTGGAGTTTATTTGGCGATATCACCTTTTTATCTTCCAGGTGATAAATTAGCGATATCGCCGATTTATCTTCCTGGGGTATTACCTGGAAGTATTGCTTTCGGAGGAAACTTCCGCAATACGAAATTGATATTGCCGGCAATAAATGTTTTCTCATAATAAGCTCAGCTTTTTCATTTTGTATTGAATTATTAACCCCTAAATTCATAAATGCTTTGTAAAGTTATAGCAGGTTTACAAAACGTCATTTTCATACAAAATTTGTTCAATAAACCTCCTATAATTTTACAAAGCGTTTATGAATTTAGGGGTAAGTATATAATTGTATTTGAATCAACATACATTTTGTTCAATTTGAGATAGTAAATTATTTTATCTAAAATATTTTTGCTCTTGCGTCACATTTAGTTTTATAAAGTGTTGTTCGAAGCAATATACAAATTTATCTTCAACGAGATATAATTTGATCAAGTATATGTATTTGTATATGGCATATAAAATGATATAAGGGAAAAGATATTTTCGGATATGATTATATAAGGCAACGAATAAGAAAATTTTGAAAATCGGATTCGCAGATAAACCCATATTTAATTTTATACGTTGTTATTCACTCTCTAATATGAATAGATACAACTGGATCAAACCTAACTTCATTGAATCTAATAGTTTTTTCACGGGTAGGTAAATGTCGGATACAATTATATTTTATTTATATAAAATTGAACCAATTACGATCAAACCTGACACCATTAGTGTAGGAGGCTTTACGCCACTCATATGTCTCTTAGTTTACTGCAAACATAATACACAATGCTAAACGATGAACTAACGAGCTACTAATAATGTTCAATATCTCAATTGAATAAAGAAAACAAAAAAAAAAAAAATAGAAAAAGAGTCAAAAGAGCCAGAAGAGCCCTTGATTGCCTTTGTTAACTGTACTCTTTGATGTAGTGAACACAGCAAAAATAACAATAGAGTTGACAACATTGGTGAGAGTATGAGAAAGAAAAAATGGGAAAAATAACAAAAACCGGCATTAAAATAAAATAGATTCTATCTCACAACAGCTACGCCCAGCGATTTTTAAATGTCAAAATGTATGGAAAAAATCACTGCGCTTTTATTCTGGGCCTACACTTACATATAAACCGATAAAATTTTATCAGCCCAGGAAAATTTTTTACAATCGGTAGCCAACCACACCCATTCTACAACTGGTTGAACTGCATCCGATTTGAGGTTCTCTGCCGTTAATGTGCCGAATTATCTCATCCTTTAGCTCTTGAATTGTTGCTGGCTTATCGACGTACACCTTTTCTTTTAAATAACCCCAAAGAAAGAAGTCCAACGGTGTCAAATCACATGATCTTGGCGGCCAATTGACATAGCCACCACGTCAGATAACACGGCCATTGAATTTCTCGCGCAAAAGAGCCATTGTTTCGTTGGCTGTTTGGCAAGTGGCACCATCCTGTTGAAACCACATATCGTCCAGGTCCACCTTCTCACATATATGACTATATGTAATTATTTTTATTCGGGTTGTTTAAATGATACGCTTTATTAAAGTATATGGTACTATATATGGTAGCATATATGTATTATCATATCTGGAACTGTATTAAAAATGTTGTTCATAAGGTACCATATATGACCATATATTGTTGAAATGGCACCATATATCATAATGTATGGTTTAAATGTCACCACATATGGTAACCCGGTGAAAAATGTTCATATACGCTCAAACATGTTCATATATGGTTTATGTATGGTCACATATGAACAAATATGGATTGTTTATGAACATATATGGATTTTATATGAACATATATGGAAGTATATGTGATTCCATATATGGAAAAAATTTCGGATCCATACATATATGGTTGAACCATAAATGTTCATATATGGACATTTTTCACCGGGAATATATTGTTTAAATGATACCATCCCGGTGAAAAATGCTCATATACGCTCAAACATGTTCATATATGGTTTATGTATGGACATATATGAACAAATATGGATTTTTTATAAACATATATGGATTTTATATGAACATATATGGAAGTATATGTGATTCCATATAGGGAAAAAATTTCATATACAGACATATATGGAAGCATATGTTATTTCATATATGGAAATGGCATATATGTCCATATATGAACATATACTTAGGTGTTACCTCATTTTTCGGATCCATACATATATGGTTGAACCATAAATGTTCATATATGGACATTTTTCACCGGGATATATCAATATATATTGCACTATATATAGTAGCATATTATTATATCTGGAACTGCATTAAAAATGTTGTTCACGAGGTCCCATATATGAGCATATATTGTTGAAATGGCACCATATATGATAATATATGGTTTAAATGGCACCATATATGGTAATATATTGCCTAAATAACACCACCCGGTGAAAAATGTTCATATATGCTCAAATATATTCATATATGGTTTATGTATGGACACATATGAACAAATATGGATTTTTTATGAACATATATGGATTTTATATGAACATATATGGAAGTATATGTGATTCCATATATGGAAAAAGATTTCATATACAGACATATATGGAGGCATCTGTTATTTCATATATGGAAAAGGTACTCATATATGGACAAATATTGAAGTATATGTTATTCCATTTACGCAAAAGGGACTCGTAAATGAACATATTTGAAAGAAGACATTTTTTCATGTGTTTAAAAGGGTCTCAAATGGATAAATATGGAATTATATTTAATGCCGTGAATAAAACAAGGAACATATGTAGCGCTTAATTTGAATGTCATACATAAATTTATATCTATAGTACAACCTTATAATAAATAACAGCAACGTTCGCATGTATTCGCATATATTTAATAAATGTATATGTTCATATATGTCCATATATGAACATATACTTAGGTGTTACCTCATTTTTCGGATCCATACATTTATGGTTGAACCATAAATGTTCATATATGGACATTTTTCACCGTGCATACATAAATATATATGGCACAATATATAGTATCATATATTATCATATCTGGAACTGTATTAAAAATTTTGATCATGAGGTACCATATATGGCCATATATTTTTTAAATGACACCACCCGAGTAAAAACAGTTACATATAGTCGTATAAAATGCGATGAAGTTATATCTGTATAAATATACTCTTTCATCCGAAAAATGGCCCGATGCAATTGTATCAGTTGTTTATCAGTTTTTATATAATTGTATTAGTTTAGATCTCAACTAATGAAATTATACATTATTCAGATGAAATTATATCCAATTTTTGACCTGATACAATTTTACCGGTTTATATCTAATGGTATCTGTTTAGATCGTAGTTTGTACAATTTTATATAAAAAAAATATATTTGTATCCGACATTTGCCTTATATAATTGTATCAAAGTTTTAAAGCAGATATAATTGCATCAGGTCAAAATTCAGATATAACTATATAAGTTTGTATAGTAATGTATCTATTTGGATCTAAACTAATACCATGCGACATAAACCCATAAAATTGTATCAGGTCAAAAATCAGATAAAATTTCATCTGCTTAATATATAATCTAATCAGTTAAGATCTAAACTGATACAATTAGATAAAATGTGATAACCAACTGACACAATTATATCGGGCCATTTTTCGGATGAAATGGTATATGGATCACATTATGTTATATATTACCATATAAAGCTCCATATTAATTTTTTTTAATAGGGCATATATAATATATGGTTTAAATGGCACCATATATGCCAATATATTGCTTAAATAACACCATATATAAATATATATGGCACTATATTTAGTAACATATATTATCATATCTGCAACTGTATTAAAGATTTTGTTCATGAGGTGCCATATATGACCATATATTGTTTAAATGCCACCATATATGATAATATATAGTTAAACTGGCACCATATATAGTTATATATTGTTGAAATGATACCATATATAATTATATATTCCTAAAATGCCGCCATATATATTAAGATATATCTCTATATACAACTATATATGCAATAAGATCAGCCATGATATGTAATATATAATCATATATACCATATCTAATATTATAAAGGCCGATATCTAATTAGATGAAATTATATATGACATAATATAAGGAAACATTTTGGAAAAAGACGTCATATATAATTATATATGGATATACATAACGACATGTCTAATTATATATTGTAATATATGCCACATATGATTATATATATTTTTTTTACTCGGGTATTTTTAAATTAAATTCAGATATCATTATATCTGGTCCATTAAAAAGACACATATAATTATGTGTGGTGTCATCAACAATATTTTCTAAGTGATTTTATATATAATTATATAAGATCCGGAGTTAAGATTTCGGAATTAACATGACAAATTATGTACACAAGAATGACTCGAGGTCGTACACTTCCCCATCTATGTATTTTTATAGAAATATAGGGCCTTTCTGGCAATATAGTTCTTTTTATTCACGTTAGTTTTGCTCCAATAAGTGGAACATATATGAAAAAAAGAAACTCCTCATTAGAAAAGATATAAAAAATACTATCTATTGCGGTGGGTTCCCTCCGATTTTAATGAAATTTTAATTTTTGATAGAGGAGAAAAAATTAAAGAAACTTATTGTTTTTAGCAGCCCAATCCCACGTTTAGGGGTTATGAAGTGTAGTCAAATATAATTTTTTTTCGATTTTAAAGTAGGGCATACACGTTCAATATTATTGATCAATTTTTCAAAAATCAACCAATCAGAACATTTTATTTTTAAATACTTTGTTCTGATTGGTTGATTTTAAAAACATTGATCAATAATATTGAACGTGTATGTTTGCCTTAAGAGTTTTTTTCTTATATTTAAAACAAAAAACAAAACTTAGACAAATAGGGTATCAAATTAAAGGTTTTTTGAAGACGAACGTTCAAACATGTCCAATACTATCTGTTTTGAAAAAAAAAATGTTCGCGAATAGCACATTTGTATATGAAATTGTCGTTGTATTGAATTCAAATTTACATAAGATTATGGAATTCACAGTTCGCACTACTTTAAGTAGTAAATTAGTAATTATCGTAAATTTGACAACTTGGGAACAAATCAATATAGCTTCCTTGTGAGTACTGCAGAATTAAATGCTTAGCATGGGTTTCAATCGTGAGATTCTTTAAATTGTGGTAGAATAATTTTGAAACCGTATTAGGAATCAGTGACTCGAAATTCACTAACTTGCATACCCCAATTAAAAATAAGTATCTATGCATTATTTGTGTTTAAGAAATATGAAATTAAAGCATTTCTGTGCACAAAACGCCAAATTTTAAAAAATTCCCATATTCCCACCAGCTTCTGCCGGTTAGCCGTTTGCAGCCGATGACCGGCGGCGCCGCGGCTGAGGGAAGTGATCGAAGTAATTGGCCATTGTTATTGAAAAACCAAAAGTAAAAAGGTCAGATGTTGCTGGTTTAGATGCTGCCAAGGAAGGGAATTTTACTTTTCGGTCCTCCTGGTACCGGTAAATCATATTTAGCCAAAGCTGTGGCCACCGAAGCCAACAATTCCACTTTCTTCTCAGTTTCCAGTTCAGTTCTCATGTCTAAATGGTTGGGTGAATCTGAGAAATTAGTAAAGAATCTTTTTGAATTGACTCGCCAACCTAAACCATCGGCTATTTTCATTGACGAAATTGTTCAATGATACCGATGGCATTTTATTATTGGGTGGTACGTATATAAGTACATTGGGTTTTGGATTCGGCTATTCGTCGTCGTTTTGAAAAGCGTCTTCATATACCCTCGCAGAAGCACATGCTCGTTTGTTTATGTTTAAGATACATTTGGACAATACAACGCATGTATTGACGGAAGAAAATTTAAAGGAATTGGCTGGTAAAACAGAGGGTTACTCTGGTGCCGATATATCAATTGTTGTCCTAGATGCTCTTATGGAACAAGTACGTGAAGTACAAACTTCTACACATTTTAAAAAAGTGACAGATCCATCGCCACTTTATATGCGATGATTTATTAGTACCATATTCTCCTGGTGATGATGGAACTACAGAAATGAACTGGATGGGTGTGCCAGGTGACAAACTATTCGAACAACCTGTTACAATACGTGATATGTTAAAATTATTGTTGCGTAGAAAGCCTACAGTTAACGATGATGATTTAATTAAACTGCGTAAATTTACAGAGGATTTTGGGCAAGAAGGCTAACTTAAATAAACTTATAGAACAAATTAAAATTATAATAAAAAAAATAATAATATATAAGCTCCAAACGAGTGGTTCAAAATTATAGCGCACTTACAGAGAATATTAAAAAAGGCTTTATATTGCGAAATATTTTAGTATTTTGATTTAAATTAATTACTAAGCTTGTTTTTAAGATGTTAGCTACTTTTTACCAAAAATTTCACAAATTTGTTTTCAAATTTTGAGAAAATACCAATCTGTTCTTAATAACGAATGGGGGAATATTTAGTTGATATCTTATTTTTAAGTAAATGAATGTTCTTTTTAGTTTGACTCTAGATCATAAATTAATATCACTTTCTGTTTAAATTATTTTCAAATCAAAGAAAGATGATACAATTTTTACAAGTAAATTACAAAGAATAAAAATATATTTGAAAGAATTCGATAAGACCAGCAATACAGAATACTATTTTATACTACATTTTAGTTAGTTTTTGTTTTTCTAAGCTTTTCTTGCAATTTTTTAACTAAAGTTAAGAAAAATTATGAAGTATTGGGAAAAAATAAAGGAAAAATTCCATATTAAGAATTTAACCGGTTAATCGAAACACTAGTATATCCTCTCAATAAGAGCAGCAACTATTCTCTGGGGAAACCTTTACACACTTCTGAATCAAGAGTTATTTTTTCTTTCGTAAACATTTATGGATTTCGAATTACATATATTTATCCTGATAATATATGTTTATTACACAATGGGAACATTATAATTGTGGATTATTAAATAGGATTATATATAAAATAGGATTATAACGTAAGAAATTTAGATGAAAACAACACTGAAATAGGTTGAAGCTAAATGCATTCTTACAACATTTTATAATGAATCAATTGCTATTTCTCTTTTACAAAAATAATTGTAACAAAACATTTCAAAAGTAATAAAAATAATTTTTAGTACTTAAATACATACAATCTTTCTTTTAATCAACTGTTGCAAAATTTGTTAAAAAAACGTTATCAAAGCATTTTAAAGATGGTATTTTGCAAACGTTTTATTTTTGGTATAGACAATGCTTTGAGAGTACTTAATTTTTTGTACCATCTTCAATTTCTGGCTGGGTGCAGTTACATATTGCAAATATATCCATTCACATATAATTATACCCTACACCACTATATGGTCAGGGTATTACAAGTTTGTGCTGATGTTTGTAACACCAAAAAATATTGGTCCTAGACCCACCTTATAGTATACCGTTCAGCTCAGAATTTTTTTTTATTTCGATTTAACGATGTCAGTCTGTCCGTCCGTCCGTCTGTCTGTCTATCCATGCATTCTTGTGCGCACTCTACAGGTCGCAAATATTAAGATATTTTGATGAAAGGACGACGCCTATTGATTTTGGTTAAAATCGGTCCATGTTTAGAGCTAGTGCCCATATAAGGGTCCTACCAAAATTATATTGTTTATACGCTGCAGGTCGCAAATATTAAGATATTTTGATGAAATTTGGTACACCGACCTATGTCAGCCCAAGGACGAAGCCTATTGATTTTGGTTAACACCGGTCCTTGTTTAGACCTAGTGCCCATATAAGGGTCCCCCCAAAATTATATTGTTTATACGCTGCTGGTCGCAAATATTAAGATATTTTGATGAAATTTGGTACACCGACCTATATCAGCCCAAGGACAAAGCCTATTGATTTTGGTTAACAGCGGTCCATGTTTAGACCTAGTGCCCATATAAGGGTCCCCCCAAAATTATATTGTTTATACGCTGCAGGTCGCAAATATTAAAATATTTTGATGAAATTTGGTACACAGACCTATGTTCGCCCAAGGACGAAGCCTATTGATTTTGGTGAACATCGGTCCATGTTTAGACCTAGTGCCCATATAAGGGTCCCCCCAAAATTGGCTTGGTTACAAACTGCAGATCGCAAATATTAAGATATTTTAATGAAATTTGGTGCGCTGACTCACATTATAGAACATTTTGACACAAGCCCCTTTTAACCCATTCGAATTTCGGATCCAAACATTAGTTGGCTTTATCCCAGACTGGTGTAGGGTATTGTATAGTCGGCATGCCCGACTTTAACCTTTTTACTCGTTTTATATAAAATTTTTTACTCGGGAATATACAATTATATACTGATCGATATGTAATAAGATGAAATTAAATATGACATCATATTAAAATTTTTTGAGAAAGAAAAAATTATATATGGATACATATAATTATGTCCGGTTAAATGCACTGGTGTACAAAAACATATATGGGTATATAAAATATTATTATATACAAACGTTTTTTCTCGGGTAGTTTGAAGAATTTTTAAGGCCCAAATTTTGTAACATAAAATAAAAATTTATTTGAATGCTTTTGTCTTCTAAATCGTACGCTTCATTTTTTAACATGATTTTACATGCAAAAAATCACGTGAAAATTATTTGGCTACCCCATAGCTCTTAATTTGCAGACTACTAAGTTTGATGTTGAACTATATATTAATTTCTACGGGATTATATAGAGTTATATAAAATTACAAGAAAATATTTTTTTTAGTATGACGACACATACAGTGTTATATAACTTAGTATCGAACCATATATAATCATATCGGTCACTACATATATTTTGATTAGTTTTATATGACTTATGTAGTTATATATGGAGTCAGATTTGAGAATATGTAATAACATCATTTACCATATAAACAAATCGTTGAAAAAATAATATCAGATGTAGTTGTATATAATGACATGTGTCTTAATGTGACTCCATTCATTGTCAGATATAACCCAATCACATTATATATGACAATATATATCTATTTTTACTCGGGTTATTATTAAAAATTCCCAAAATTCTAAATTTAGAAAAATTTTGTATTTTGTTTCAATTATTCATTTACTATAGTCAAATTGATTCAGACATGGAATTTTGACTTCATCGGCCAGCATTAACCCACTTTAGCCTGGAATCCAAAATGATCCACGAATTTGATAAAAATGCAAAAACGTGTTTTTTTTAAAATTAATTTTAAAGATTTTTTAAAATGCCAAATATGGAGATGTTGATTGCTAGTTGTACCACATAATATTTGATATTAAAGAAAAAAAATAAATTGGAAAAATGATAATTCGAGTTTGTGTTTGGAGCGACTGCTTTCCAGGACATTTTACAAAAATTGCTTATTTTGTTAAAAATTTAACAAAATTTGAATGTTTTTATCAAATTTTACATAGTTTTCGGAAAAATATCACTTAAATTTGGTTAGAATATAATTATCTTTACATTTGTTTAAAAAAATCTTTAACCCTTAGTGGCCTGGGGTCAGAAAAGACCCATGAAACTTAATATCAATTATGACTACGAGATTGTAAAGCCATTAAATTGATAAAAAAAATCTCAACTGGATAAAAATAATTATTTTATGTAACACATAAAATAATATTTTATGTAACACATAAATTGGGCGTTTTTGGCCAAAAGTATAAAAGTGAACCCCATATGGATCATGTTACATAAAATAATTATTTTTATCCAGTTGAGATTTTTTTTTTTATCAATTTAATGGCTTTACAATCTCGTAGGCATAATTAATAGCGCGGAATATATTCAAATAATAAAATTTTAGATATCCAGTTGTTTTTTTGCTTTGTTGTTTGTTATTATTTAAATTTAAATAAAAAAATGAAATTGTAAATTTTTTGAACAAAGTGCCATCTAGTTGTTATAACCCGGTGAAAAATGCTCATATACGTTCGAACATGTTCATATATGGTTTATGTATGGACACATATGAACAAATATGGATTTTTTATGAACATATATGGATTTTATGTGAACATATATGGAAGTATATGTGATTCCATATATGGAAAAAGATTTCATATACAGACATATATGGAGGCATATGTTATTTCATATACGGAAATGGCACTCATATATGGACAAATATGGAAGTATATGTTATTCAATTTATGCAAAAGGGACTTGTATATGAACATATTTCGAAGAATACATTTTTCCATATATGTATGTAAAAGGAACTCATATTTGGATAAATATGGAATTATATTTAATACCATGAATAAAAAAAGGAACATATGCAGCGCCTAATTTGAATGTCATACATAAATTTATATCTATAGTACAACCTTATAATAAAGAACAGCAACGTTCGCATGTATTCGCATATATTTAACTAGCGGGCGCAGCCCGCTACGTTGTTAGCGTGCCTTAAAGGTTAAGGGGGGGGGCTGCGCCCTCCCCCCCGGGGGGCTGCGCCCCCCACAATTTTTATTAAATTCGTTTTTTTATTTAAAGCCTTCACCCAGCCACCACAAATAAATAATTCTGCACAACAATGGGTTTAAAATAAATAAATATTTGATCACTTTTTCTCATGAAAGTGGATTGTTAGTAATGAATCCATAATAAATTGCAATATACGTGTGTATGTTAAGATAATTTGGTAAAGTGCGAACTTAGGTAGATAGACCCGTAAGTAGTTTTGTTCATTTGTGTTTTGATTGAAAATAAATAACGTAAAGCAGGGTTGGAAAGCATTTTATAATATTAAAAATAGCGGGCAAAGCCCGCTACGTTGTTAGCGTGTCTTAAAGTTTTTTTTTTTAATTCCAGTTTATGTAAAGGTAGACCTGGCAATTCAAGTAAATTCACAAATTCAGTTGGAAAATTTACTGCGTCGATTTCTTCCACCGGTGCTTCGTTACATGAAGTTTAAATATCGGAATATATAAGTTCCATTCCTTTTCTAAGTTTTTTACTCTTTTATAAAATTTGTTTAACTTTTTGGAGAGTAATTTTCAATGCTACATAAGTTTCATATTCCTTGGATAGTGTTTGAACAGGTAATTCCCTCTTCCAATCCATTTGCATTCTCTATAATTTCAATTCTACTCGTTCAACGTTTATATCCATTTCATTCCACTTGTGTAGTGTTTCATTCCACTCGTTTCCTATTTAGTTTCTTAATTTTAGTGTTTCATATACACTTGTTCTTTAAGTTTTAGGTTTCTAGCTAAAGACGCAGACGTTAAGGGGGGGGGGGGCAATTTTCCTCTTTTGAACCACCATTTTTACCACGTTCCTGTCCAAAGTCCTAGAAATGCCTTGTCGATAAGTTAGCCCATATTAAGGGAAAACATATTATATATTACAGGTTTCTAGCCGAAGGGTTCGGTTAGGCCATCAAGGGGGAGAATTATTCCGTTTTTACCCCTCCCGGTAGGAATTTCCAAAAATTCCGTCTTAGAGGACGTCTGCGTTGGAGGAGGAACCTACTACATACATAATTTTAGGTCTCTATATCCAGCAGTTTGGCCAGGCCGTCAAGGGGGAAGTTTTTTCCCTTTTTACCCCTCCCGGTATGAATTGCCAAAAATACCATCTTAGGGGACGTCAACGTTGGAGAAGGAACCCAAATACCGAATTTAAGCTCCCTTGTTCCAGCAGTTTGGCCAGGCCGTTAAGGGGGAGACTTTTCCTGTTTTTGACCCTACCTGTAGAAATGTCCAAAAATCTCATCTTAGCGGATGTTTACAATAGAGGAGGAACTTTAATACCAAAATTCAACTTCCTACCTCCAGCGGTTTGGGCAGGCCTTTAAGCGGCACTTTTCGCTTCATTAATCCCCATTTTTGCAATGTCCCTGTCCAAAAAGCACCTTCCCGGTCCAAAAAGCCCATACTCCAAGTAACATATGTTTTACATTTCAGGTTTCTAGCCAACTTTTAATATTTGTGCCCCTCTCGGTAGGAATTTCCGACAATCCATCGACAGGGAATTTCAGCTTCCTAGTTCCAGCAGTTTGAGCAGGCTGTCAAGGGGGACACTTTTTCTTTTTTCGTCCCTCCCGGTTGGAATTAGGCTGGAAGAGGAACCTAAGTACCGAATTTCAGCTTCCTAGTTGCAGCAGTTTGGACAGGTCGTTAAGGGGCAACTTTCCCTTTTTGAGCCCCCATTTTATAACGACCCTGTCCAAAATTCAAAAAAGTATCTTTCTAATAAGTTAGCACTTACTCCAGGGACCCACTTTTTAATCTTCAGGTTTCTAGCCGAAGGGGTTTTTACCGGCCCCCAAGGTGAGGCTTTTCTTCTTTTTGCCCCTCCCTTTAGGAATTTACAAAAATTCCATCTTCGCGGCTATCTGCGATGGATGAGGAACATTCATACCAAATTTCAACTGCATTGCCTAAGCGGTTTGGGCAGGCCGTTATTGGGGACATTTTTCCCTTTCAACCACCATTTTTACTATGTTGCTGTTCCAAAATAGAAAAATTACGTTGCCGGTGAGTTAGTCCTACTCCAAGGAATACATATTTAAAATTTTAGGTTGGCCAAAAGGGATTGGGCAAGCCGTCAGGAGGAGACTTTTACCTTATTTCCCCTCCCGATAGGAATTTCAAAAATTCCGTCTAAGCGGACGCCTACACAGAAGGAGGAACTCACATACCGAGTTTCCTTTTGGGATATCCTGTAGGGAATTCCAAAAATACAAACTTAGTCGATGTCTACTACAGTGGAGGAACCTTTATACCAAATTTCAACTTCTTACCTCCAGTGGTTTGGGCAGGCACTTTTCCAATTTGTGAGACTGTTTATGTGGAGACTTTTCCCCTTTTTGCCCGTTCCGGTAGGAATTTCCAAAAATCCCGTCTTAGCGCACGTCTATGCCGAATATCAAGAAACCTTGTTTTAGTGGAGATATCCGTGAGGGAGGGAAAAAAGTAGTTTTTTTGAAATTATATATTATTTTAAATGGTACTTTTTGGAAAAACGAAATTTTTTTTAAAAAGATACTTTGTTTTTACAAAGTACTTTATTTGTACTTTTTTTGGAAAAGGTATTTTTTTTAATAAGGTGTTTTTTTTTGGAAAAATGTATGTTTTTTGGAAAAAGGTACTTTTTTTGGAAAAGGTACTTCTTTTGGAAAAGGAACATTTTTTTCGAAAAAGGTACTTTTTTTGGGAAAAGGTACTTTTTTTTGGAAAAGTTACTTTTTTTTGGAAAAATGTACTTTTTTTGAAAAAAGGTACTTTTTTGGAAAAAGGAATATTTTTTGGAAAAAGGTACTTTTTTTGGAAAAAGGTACTTTTTTTGGAAAAAGTACTTTTTTTTTGGAAAAGGTACATTTTTTTAGAAAAAGGAACATTTTTTGGAAAAAGGTACTTTTTTTAAAAAAGGTACTTTTTTTTGGAAAAAGGTACTTTTTTTGGAAAAGGTACTTTTTTTTTTGGAAAAGGTTAATTTTTTTAGAAAAAGGTAAATTTTTTGGAAAAAGGTACTTTTTTTAAAAAAGGTACTTTTTTTGGAAAAATGTACTTTTTTTTGGAAAAAGGTACTTTTTTGGAAAAAGGAATTTTTTTTGGAAAAAGGTACTTTTTTTGGAAAAAGGTACTTTTTTTTGGAAAAAGGTACTTTTTTTGGAAAAGGTATTTTTTTTATAAGGTGTTTTTTTTGGAAAAATGTATGTTTTTTGGAAAAAGGTACTTTTTTGGAAAAGGTACTTCTTTTGGAAAAGGAACATTTTTTTAGAAAAAGGTACTTTTTTTTGGGAAAAGGTACATTTGTTTGGAAAAGGTACTTTTTTTGAAAAAGGTATTTTTTTGAAAAAATGTATGTTTTTTGGGAAAAGGAACATTTTTTTAGAAAAAGGGTTTTTTTTTGGGAAAAGGTACTTTTTTTTTGGAAAAGGTAATTTTTTTGGAAAAAGCTACTTTTTTTTGGAAAAAGGTACTTTTTTTGGAAGAAGGACTTTTTTTGGAAGAAGGACTTTTTTTGGAAAAAGGTACTTTTTTTGGAAAAAGGTACTTTTTTTGGAAAAATGAATTTTTTTTGGAAAAAGGTACTTTTTTGGAAAAAGGTACTTTTTTTGGAAAAAGGTACTTTTTTTGGAAAAGGGTACTTTTTTTGGAAAAAGGTACTTTTTTTGGAAAAAGGTACTTTTTTTTGGAAAAAGGTACTTTTTTTTGGAAAAGGGTACTTTTTTTGGAAAAAGGTACTTTTTTTGGAAAAAGGTACTTTTTTTGGAAAAAGGTACTTTTTTTGGAAAAAGGTACTTTTTTTTTGGAAAAAGGTACTTTTTTTGGAAAAAGGTACTTTTTTTGGAAAAAGGTACTTTTTTTGGAAAAAGGTACTTTTTTTGGAAAAAGGTACTTTTTTTGGAAAAAGGTACTTTTTTTGGAATAAGGTACTTTTTTTTGGAAAAAGGTACTTTTTTTGGAAAAAGGTACTTTTTTTGGAAAAAGGTACTTTTTTTGGAAAAAGGTACTTTTTTTGGAAAAAGGTACTTTTTTTGGAAAAAGGTACTTTTTTTGGAAAAGGGTACTTTTTTTGGAAAAAGGTACTTTTTTTGGAAAAAGGTACTTTTTTGGAAAAAGGTACTTGTTTTGGAAAAAGGTACTTTTTTTGGAAAAAGGTACTTTTTTTGGAAAAAGGTACTTTTTTTGGAATAAGGTACTTTTTTTGGAAAAAGGTACTTTTTTTGGAAAAAGGTACTTTTTTTGGAAAAAGGTACTTTTTTTTGGAAAAAGGTACTTTTTTGGAAAAAGGTACTTTTTTTGAAAAAAGGTACTTTTTTTGGGAAAGGGTACTTTTTTTGGGAAAAGGTACTTTTTTGGAAAAAGGTACTTTTTTTGTCCCCTTTTTGCCCCTCCCGATAAGAATTTCCAAAAATGCCGTCTCAACGGACGTCTACACCGGTCGAGGAACCTACATACCAAATTTCAACTTCATAGCTCCAGCAGTTTGAGCAGGCCGTCAAGGGGGAGACTTTTTCCCCGTTTTTCCCGTCCCTGTAAAAATTTCCAAAACTCCCGTCTTGGTGGATGTCTACGATAGTGGAGGAACCTTAATACCAAATTTCAACTTCCTACCTCCAGCGGTTTGGGCAGGCCGTCAAGGGGGGCCTTTTTCCCCTTTTTAACCCCCATTTTTACAACGTCCCTGTCCAAAATTCTAGAAAGTACTTTCCAGAAAAGTTAGCCCCTACTCCAAGGAACACATATCTTAAATTTCAGCTTTCTAGCCAAAGGGGTTTTGGCAGGCCGTCAAGGGGGACACTTTCCCCCTTTTTGCCCGTTCCGGTAGGAATTTCCAAAAATCCCGTCTTAGTGGACGTCTACCCCGAAAGAGGAACCTACATACCAAATTTCAACTTCCTAGCTTCAGCGGTTTGGGCTGGGCGATGTTGAGTCAGTCAGTCAGTCAGTCAGTCACGTTATTCTTTTATATATAGAGATAAATGTATATGTTCATATATGTCCATATATTAACATACACTTAGGTGTTACCTCATTTTTCGGATCCCAACATATATGGTTGAACCATAAATGTTCATATATGGACATTTTTCACCGGGAACTTATTTTTTTGGTGATGTCATACCCCTGCCTATTTTAGTACTAAAAATACGCAACATTTATTAAAAGTTGTGTCCAAAATTAGTCCAATGTGACTCAGAAAAGGCTTATAAAAGACTCTACAAAATTAATCTTACATGACTCCAAAAATACTCAGTAAAAAGCGGGAAATTTCCCCTCCAAACTCAGAATTATGAGTCTTTTAAGAGTTATAAAAGAACGCTCAGAAAGAGGCTTCACGTGCAAAGAAAAACACCCTCATATTTCTATGATTTCAGAAGGTCGTAGAACTCTTATGAGTCTTTTCGGACTCCGGTTGTACATTGGGTATGATGAAGCTCTAAACTTTGGTTGTTTCGAGATAATTTTGCAGGTCTAAATGTTATAAATTTAATTTCAATATTTTTTTAAATTGTTAATTCTAAATTTTAATCACTGTGGACTTTTTTGTTTAATTTTTTTTTTCAACTATAAGATTCAATCTTGTTGTGCAGGATATCAATAAATAAATAAATAAAATAGTGTACACCGTATATGGTATCGAATAAGAAAATTTGAAAAATCAGTACCGCATATGAATTTATATCCAATTTTATACGGCGTTATTCACATCGTAATATAAATAGACACAATTAGATAAATCTTATCTTAATCTAATCGTTTTTTCACGGGTGATAATTTTCAGTACCTAAACGCCTTTTAGCAAGGCACAAATCGGGTTCCGATTGTTCTCCTTTTTAAATCGTGTAAAGTAACGAAGGTCGCCGTATATTTTCGGTTATCATTTCTTATCATTTTCGGTATTTATCTTCTGAAGCGGTGTTCCAAAGATTTGCCATTCGCATTATTCTGCCGGGTAGCTTTCCCAACTTTTGGCCTTAAAAAATTAACTCTGAACTACTGAAAATATAAATCGTTTTAAATACGTACCTTTCATATGAGGCCTTAATTACGCATGTATCCCAAATACTTTTAAAGATATAAGCAATTATGCGAGGAAAACTTCATAGATTTCCTGAAAATCTTTGATTTTTGAGACCTTTTATTTCGGGAACAAGAAGGGCCTGAAGAAATTTTGTGACAGTATTTGTTTTATAAAAAAAGGAATGTTCGTACAAATTTTCATTAAATTTGAAAAGTGTGGATGACACCCAATGTTTTTTTTTTATTTTTTAGACCTTCTGTCAGAATATATTGGATTTTTTCATGAGTGCAAAGTTGTGTCGAACGGTGTAGCCAGTACGAGTATAATTATTAAAGGGAATATCATACCTTTCATTGAAGATTTTATTATTGCGTTCACGTTCAATAATTATGTCACTTTTTGTAAAATATTCAACTTCTTCTTCAGTCTTATTTCCAATTTCTAAATTTGTTAAAGCAATAGACTTTTGCGCGCTGGCTTCTTGAATTTCTTGTAAAAGAACATCAGTATTTATAGCAGCATTATTTTTGGGCACGTTGTAAAATTCATCAGTGTTGGCGTTGCTGTCCTCTGTACTTGCATTCAAGCTAGAAAATTCGGTTGAAAATGAGAGAGTCTTCAATAATGTCTCGGCCTGTTTGAGTTGTTGTTCTTCATTATTCGAACTAGTACTGGGTTTATCTTCACAAGAATTGGCTTTGAATTTATGTTTGTTTTTACGCAATGTACTCATACTCTCCAAGATACTTGATTTCTTGGGACTTCGTAATCGAAGAGTGCTAAATACAGAATTCGAATGCTCTTTAGATTTCTTTTTCATATTGTTATGGTGAATTGTCGAGAGTGTCTGGATGTGTTTGGGTGGTAACTGATGGGGCGGTTTGCAACATTCATCAGTAGGACTTTGTAAGGATTGTGGCACTTGTATGGCATCTGATGATTTCTTATGACTTGTTCTTGGCATAGTGGAAAATAGTGGTAGTGGTGGTTTTGGTTTTGGCAATACGGGATATTTAAGATTTACCGGCAAACCATCAGCAAAACGCATAAAATGTTCTACTAAATGCTCCAAAGATGGTAAAAACGGACCGTCATCGATGAATAAATATTTAGACTAAAATGAAATTCAGAGAAAAAGGGCTATTCACAAGTTGACCATCTCTATCAACTCATATGCACAATTTTCCTGTATTGAGGATATGAAATGATTAATATCCCCAATACTGGAAAATAGTAGATAGGGGTAGACACAGGTTGTCAACGTGCAAATCCAGTTGAATAAAATTAACACCAAATACAGTAAAATTTGTTTTATTTTTTTATTTCTTATTTTTTACTACACCGGTCAAATAAGAGCAATAAGTAATAAGTGGGGCAAGGAATTCCATGGAAATGCATGTTTGTCCCAATTGTCCAAAACTTATGGACTTAATATATTTTGAATAATCAAATTTGGAACAAATTGGCGTTGATTTGTAGTTGCATATTTAGACAAAAATGCATGTTTTTGCACATTTTGACTTAAATGCATATTTGGTGCTTTTTTAATCAATATTTTGTGCTTTGTAATGGATATTTGTGCATATTTCTCATTTTTAGTAGCATTTTATAATTTGTAAAATAATAGGAGTTTTCATATAAACTCGTGTTCAACTCGTAAACGGTGTAAACCTGGTATGTTTATGAGTTTAATGTCAAACTCCGTACATAAAAAATTTGGTTTGTATTTATACAAGGTTTACAAGGAATTTACGAGTTTATATGCACTCTAATAAATTTCTGTTTAAATTTACCCTATTTATAGTAGGTAACTTTTTACCTACTATAATGTTAGTAAATTTACTCTGTGTGTGTAAATTAAAAATTATACACACATTGTGTGTAATATTTGTACACACAAAGTGTGTATTTTTATGCGTAAAATGCTTGAAATCGCATATATAAATGCATTTATTATCTTACAATTTAACAGCCTAAAACTTTTGTTTTCATATTAAAAAACGCTAATAAAGAAATGAATTTTTAAAACAAACTTTATTATAAGGAAATTGAACAAAATTATTTATAAACACATACATATGTAGGAAAAGACTTATACTATTACATTATATTTAAAATCAGATAAAAGTAAGCAAATCTGCATCTAAAATTGTGCATGTATGAAAATCTCCAGGAGTTTTCTGCAAGAAAAGTCTCTAGAATTTGATAATTTTGCTGTTGGAATAAATCCTCAGATTTGGAGTCCTTTTTAATAAGAAACATTGGTATAATTTGAGAATTTTTCTTTTGGAAAAAATCTTGAAAATCTGTTGGTTTTTTAAGGAAAACTCCTCATAGTCTGATGATTTTTATATAAATAAATCCCAGAATATGAGTGGTTTTCTTACCACTTATATTCTACCTAGAATTTGACAATTTTGTTAAAGTAATTTTCAAAAGCCCCCATATTCTTTTTTCCTATAGGAAAAATCCCAGATTTTTTAAACTTTTTTGCTATAAAAGAATACTGAGATTCTTAAATTTTTTATAAAAAACTTTCTGAGGGTTAATCATAAAAGAAATACCGACTGATATCATGGATCTGATCAATTTTTACGAAAGAAAATTTAGGAATTTTCCTAAAAAAAAATCCCACATATCTTGAGGTTTTTTTCAAGTTAGTTAAAAAGAACTTCTCATTATAACAAAAAACCCTAAATAAGTTTTTTATAAGAAAAAAAAATCAACATCACGGTTTTTGGGCAAAAAGTTTTTGGTATTTAGGTATTTTCAATATGGAAAGTCGTTCAAGCTTAACTCTTAGTGATTTTTGTAAATAAAAAATTAAGTAAAATCTGGTAATTTTTTTTAAAAAATTTTGAAGAAAAAAAATTATGTGTTATGTAAGAGAATATCTTAAGAATTTAAAAGTTTTTCTATTGGAAAAAGTCTTCTAAAGCAAAACACTCCTCAGAATAAGGAAGATTTTGTTTAGAAAAAAAGTTATTAGCATATAATTGTTGTTTGCATAAGAAAAATAACTCAAATTTTAAAATAGTTCTATAAGATAAAAAAATAAAACCCCAGACTCTGAAGCTTTTCTTTAAGAAAGTCCTCAGAACCACATCGCTTTTCAGATCGAAGAGTTTTTCTATAGTTAAATGTCTGATAACATGAGGGCTTGTCAATATGTACGTAAAACTGATTTTTGTAAACGGTGCTCCAAGCTAGATTTTTCCACAAAAAATACCTTAGAATCCAAAGGGTTTTTTCCCTATGAAGGGTCAATAGAATTTGTGGATTCGTATAAGTTTAACCTATTTCTAATAAGAGTTCAAAAGTTTACACTTTCTGCCCGCTTATACAGATAACGCTTCTTCTATCTCGAAGTCTCACAATATTGAAAGCATGAACTTTGGGAGATGTATAGTAAGCCTTTCTCAGCCTTTATAGTTTTGTCTGGGAATTTCTAAAGAATGAAAGAGATTAGAGAAAATTCGCATTTGGTCAATATATTTAAGTAGCAGTTACCTGTATACAAATATGACACACAGAATGTTTTATCATTTCAAAACTGTGCATCTTATTTTCTCGCTTTTTTTTGCGCTTTTATCAATCTGTTTTCTGCAAGAAAGTGCATATCATTTAAATTGGTTATGAATTCACTTTTAATTTGAAGATCCTTTGAATATTGTATTTAAACCTCCAAATTTATTTTAGTTTGCTAAAAATCTATATTTTATTCTTTAAAAAAAATGTTTGAATGTTATATTAATTGTATTTATATTTTGACATTCTTACATTTACTGTTGAAAAAAGGTATTATTACACATTTTATGTCTAATATAAAAATTTAGACACAATGTGTGTAATTATACATATATAATAAATGTTTTTAAAAATAGGAATTACTATATTTTGTGGGTATTTTTCTAGAAAAGGTGCGTAAACAAATTTTTCAGACATTTTGTGCATAAATTTGAGTTATATAATCATTAAAAATAAAAAATAATAGAGCAATTCCATATGAAAGCGATTACCTTTTGGACGACCCCTCTCCGATTCTAAAATAAATAGTCTCAATCGATTGCCCAGCAAAAAATAATGTACCTACATATTTTTTTTTTATAGTGATTGGTTTAGTGGTGGTGTACACCACTGTCATGTGACAAAATTGAAGAATTCTTCATAAGGGACCTCATTGAAAGTTGAAAACTACTAAAGCGATCGCAACGAGTGATAGCTCGTTGGAAAGGTATTGAATCAGGCTTTAATTGAAAAATAAAATTTTCCTAATTTTTATCAGAAATTTACCTTTTTTCCCATGAAAATTAAATTTTCCCATGAAAATTAAATTTTCCGATTTTCCACAGAAGCTCCTAAATTTTCCGGCTAATTTTTATTTTGGATTCCTCATAATTTTTGCTTTAAGAATCAGCAATAAAAAAATGGGCCCCGACTCCTTGTTTGGACAGGAGAGGAGCATTTAAGAGACCACCTTGTTCTCATTGTTTTTATATTTTTTATAATTGAATTATTTGTAATTATTTAACATTGTTTTATTTTATTATTAAAAATACATTTTAAAAATTATTTTACAGTTAAAAATACATTTATGAAGAAAAAATCTTTCTTATTTTGCTGCTTATACTTAATTACAATATTTATTAAAAATTTCAATTGTCTTGGCATCATTATAAAATTAAAGTAACTTTAAATTTAGCACGTCGGCAGACGAAGAGTACCGCTTTACATTAATTGACATATCAGAAATATTTGGTATGAAACGTTTGCGTTCCAGTTATAGTTTTGACATTATTATATCTGTTTTGAATTCGTCGCTCCATGGCATCGTGTTCTTTTTGAGTGCATAAAACTGTGTTAATGGCAATTTCCTTGCTTTGAATCCACGAAAACAAATGTTGTACATTTAAGATCTGGTCAGTATATTGCCTTTGCAAACTTGCCTTAGTCGCCATGCGTTTTAGGGTTCCCCCTAACGCATCGCATGGGCCCTTACCGTGGGACGTCGCAAAAAAGTGCCACTCGACCTTGCAGTTTTGTTCTTCTTCAATTATGCAAAGATTGTAAAAATTTTTTTTATTCTTGTACTGAGAAGCCGCGCCGTCTGAGAAAAACGTTACTTTGTCGATTGCATCGAATTTTGATCTTAAGAATTCAAACAGTTTCATTTGAAATAAATAAACGGACACATAATTATGAGCTAAACTCTCCGCGACAACAACAAGGCTTACGGTCTGTAGTTCGTTATCTTCGTTTTTGAAATAAATGCAAAAAGGATGCACCGTGCACTGGTCGTTTGCCCAGTGATAAGCCTGAATTTCATCCTGAACGAGAAAAGTGTAATTCTCGGCAAAGTCGCTTATCACAATGAATTCATTTTGGGCAAATTTCTCCTTACTTTCCTTTAGAAATTTCGATTGCATCTCGGATATGAAATGGTGCGCCTTCAGTTCATTCAACTTGAATCCGAATTCCTCGATGAATTCCGGAATCTGCTTTACCACGGTCTCAAGGGAACATCTGCCGCTGCTAATTATCCACTGTTTGAAATGCACCTCCTGAATTAACAGTTGTTCAAACTTTTCCACCAAATATTGCTCTAGCTCGTCAATCTTCGGACAATTGTCGCATTTGGACAGATGACAATTTTCCGTGGGGTATACGCACAACGACTTCGACAGGAGGTCCCTATATGTTTCAATTTCACCGTGAAATACTTTCAATTTCTTGCATGGAAAGAACATTAATTTGATGTTTTGATGAAACATGCAAACGCAGACTGAATGCGTTCCGTGCCTGTCTAATGCCAGCACGCATTCTTTTGGTCGTAGGATGGCAAACTTAGAAAATCCCACTTTTTCTGCTGGGTATTTCTCTTTGAACTGATGGTATGCTTCGGATAGATTACATAATAATAATCTGCGCTGCTTGTGTACTTTTTCTCCATCTTCACGTGTGATAACATAGTCACGTGTACCTGGGCAGGCGCGGCTGTTGTCATCATTGCAGTAAAAATCTTGAATCAATTTCACCGTTGCTTCGCTGAGGGTCCTTGAGCCAAATTTCTTGGTGGGAGTCGCCAATATGCCCTTCTGTCGAACTAATTCTTTGCTTCTTCTCGCGATGTAAAAAGATGTTTGAAACTGTTCAGAAATCTTGCGTATAGACCATGATTGAGGCAGCACAGATAAAATGAGATATTTCTCCGGAAAAGTGGTCGCTAAATTGAATTTTCTTTTCAACTGCTCAATCATTTGTTTGCCGTCATCAACGTCATTTGCTTGACTGCATTCGTTATCAGACAGAGCCTTCATCAAATATTGTCGCGATTGCACTCATAACCCTGCCTTTTTTCTCTTTCCTGTATTTTTCACTTCGCAACTTTCTTTTTGTAATAGGCGATTCACCTAAAGTGGTAATAGCCTCATTCAAAGGACTCAAAGACATATTGACCATCGGAATGTCTGCCTCACTATCAGATGAAACATTTTGTTCAATTGTCATTTCACTCTCGGATTGTGGTTGCATTTGTTTCAATGCATTTGCTTGTTGAGACAAATCGATCTTACACTTGGGGCAAATGAATTCTGCTTCTTCACCGTATTGTATATTTAATTCATTCATGTATCGCTTCGAAACACCAGTTAATTTTAATACTTTTATCTTTTTCGAACGATGTCCACTCTTGTTAAACGGATTGCAGCAAAATTTATTCATTTTACTTTAAATTGTCTTTACAGCTTCACTCTTTACTTTACTTAAAAAAAAAAACACTTTAACACTTTCACGTTTAGTATTCAACTAAAATTTGACTAAGAGTGTGTGAAGTATTTATATTTATTTTTTGGTAAAAAATAGGTAAAAAAAAAATAAGCGATATTTGCTTTTCTTTAATAGGAAAATTTGCGTGAACTACTGGTCATAAAATGTTTTTTGAAGAGGGACTTAATTGGTTACTGCAAATAAGCCGACCACAGGTCATAAAATGTTTTGTAAATTTTTTAAATTACCAGGTAATAAATATTTCGCCATATTTATGGAAAATCCGTGTTTTATGACTTGTTTCTGCACGTGTCATTTTAGGCGAAATATTTATTACCTGGTAATTTAAAAATTTTACAAAACATTTTATGACCTGTAGCCTCAGTCGGGTTTGGTGTGCCATTACATGCTACTGCTGCTATTATCCATGGATTTATGGCCGATCTTCTGAAGGCAGGCAAGCCATATTCACTACACACTCAACTTGGGGCTCTTAAAAAAAATTGATTTTTTCTTCATAAATGTATTTTTAACTGTAAAATAATTTTTAAAATGTATTATTAATAATAAAATAAAATAATGTTAAATAATTACAAATAATTCAATTATAAAAAATATAAAAACAATGAGAACAAGGTGGTCTCTTAAATGCTCCTCTCCTGTCCAAACAAGGAGTCAGGGCCCATTTTTTTATTGCTGATTCTTAAAGCAAAAATTATGAGGAATCCAAAAAAATTTAATTTTCATGGGAAAAAAGGTAAATTTCTGAGAAAAATTAGGAAAATTTTATTTTTTAATTAAAGCCTGATTCAATACCTTTCCAACGAGCTATCACTCGTTGCGATCGCTTTAGTAGTTTTTTTTTAAACAACTTTCAATGAGGTCCCTTATGAAGAATTCTTCAATTTTGTCACATGACAGTGGTGTACACCACCACTAAACCAGTCACTATAAAAAAAAAAAAAATATGTAGGTACATTATTTTTTGCTGGGCAATCGATTGAGACTATTTATTTTAAAATCGGAGAGGGGTCGTCCAAAAATTTGCCAATTTTGATCGTTTTCATATGGAATTGCTCAATAATAATAATAAAAATAAACAAAAATACAAACATAATTATATTAAAATTGAAATCATTCCTTATTGACATATGGAAGAGCTTCGAGTTCTGTGTCTATTTGCAAAATATCAAATTTTCATATATTTTTATGTTTTAAAGTGTGCTCTTTTTGCAAAAATAGTCGATTTTAGTGCATATTTTTTATGTTTTTATTGCATATTTGAATTTTTTATCCGTATTTTTTAGATGCATATTTTCGATTTTTAAGTGCCTGGAACTCCTTGCTGTATTAAAGTCTAGTTTAGTTGATTGTTAAATCATCTTAAATCAATACTTAAGATACTTACACTCAGAGCTTTTTTAGAATTGATTCGAAAAGAATTATTTTCAAAGATGGTTCAATAAAATTGATTTAAAAATTTGCGAATCAAAAAAATATAAAGATAATTCACGCGAATTATTTCCATATTTTTTTATTTGCGAATAAAATATTTTTTGTTTTGATTCAAGAATTGATTTTAATTTTTTAATTCGGTTAAAAGACTCCATTACGATTTAAAACATTAATTTATTAGGAGTAAATTTAATTGTGTATTTAAAATGATTGTTAAATCAAAGTATTCAATAAAAGTTTATTTCTTACATATATATTAATGACTAAAATTGATTCGCGAATTATAGAAATAAAATTTTATTAAAAAATCAGAAAATAAAATTATAATCCGCACGAATCAAATATATTCAGCCATAATTCGCGAATTAAAAACCAATTTTATTGATTCTTTTTTAGAAATTAAATTATTATGATTAAATTATTTTTTAGAGGCCTGCTTACACTGAAGAGAAAAAGTGTAACAGGGTTCACATTGTTAAGATATTTTGCTTTAAATTTTTAACTATGAAAGCAAATCAAATAATTCTTTCTAGCGTTATTTGTTTATTAACCTGTTCTAATATTATTCATGCTGAATTTTTTAGTAAATCTAAAATTATTTAACGGGAAAATAAAGCGGACCACTTAGTAATCAAAAATCTTTTGATTGGGTTGCTTTCCTTATTTTACAAATTTTTTTCTTTTTTTGTAAAAAAAATGCTTGTTTTGCCTATGCCCAGTAACAAAAAATACTAGTTCAGAACCAGTTATGTAGTAGTTTATTTGAACCAGGCAACTAGTACACTCAACCAAAAAGTCTGTAATGGCTACTGAAAATTTTGCTGTTATTACGGGAAATTTAACTGTTTTGAGGCCAGCGGTATTTTTTGCTAATTTTAGCAACACATGTGTGCTGATCTGTAGTACAATAAAATTAGTAGAAAAAATTAGTAGTCGCTACTAAAATTTAGTAAAATTTATGTAAACTGCAATTCAAAATCGATTTGCTAAAATCAGTTAAAAAACTTACTAAATATCATAATTTTAGTACAATGAAATTAGTATAAATAATTAGTTGCAGCAACTAAATTTCTAAAAAATCTAAAAAAAAAATTTTTTCTTTCGGTTGTAACAAGCGTATAATTACTTCATCGTACTTGATATTTGGAGTCAAAATTGCAAACGGTTCTCCAGTTATGACCTTTTTATGCATTGGAGATACAATAAAATTTTCTAATGTTATTTCCAAACTAAGAATATATCAATAGTAACAAATATAAACTAAACAAGAATTGTAAAAAATCAAAAAAAAAAATTCCAATTAGTACATTTTTCTGCTAAATTTAGCACTCGGTTTTGAAAAATTAGTAAAAGGTTTTTCTAAAATCAGCAGCAAGAATTAGTAAAACAAAAATCCGAAATCTCTATATCCCAGCAAAAAATTTTTAGTATTTTGGAAGCAGTAAAAATACGAAGCGCTTAAAAACGCGCTACAAATTCTGCTTTACAGAGTTGCGCCACTTTATGCGTATACAATACACAAAAAATTTTGCAATTTGATTGTATACCCTGCAAAACTGCCCTAAACGAAGCAAATCGTAAGCAAGTTATTTAAAAAATTATAGTGTTACACTCAAACAAATAAGTTAGTAGAAAAATTAGTAAAACGTCTTGTATATCAAGTGTACTAGTTTTCAGCAATTTTTTTGCTGAAATTCTGTTTTCAGCAAAAATTTTAGTTATATTTTTTTAGCACTAAACTAATTTTAAACTAATGTTTTACTAATTTATTTTGCTACAAAAATTGTTCTGATAACCGCATTCATAGCGTGGACGACAACCAGATAGACAAGATGTAGATGTCGCAGCTTGTCTGGAAACGGAAATGACAAAAAAAAGAAAAACAACTCTACACATATTCTATATTTAAATTTTCAGCAAATAAATTAACTAAAGTAAAATTTCGCTACAAGTTTTTTGAGTTTTTTTCAGTCTACTAATATTCAGCAAAAAGTTTAGTGAATTTAGCAAGGATTTTTACATTTGCAGTCGACTAAGTGTTTGCAAAACTTTTGCTGAAGATTACTATTTTTTTGGTAAAAATCAGCTCGCTGATTTTCAGCAAACCTTTTGCTGAAGTTACCATGCCTTCCGTAAGCAGGTTTGTAAGGGATTAATTTTATTTATTCCCTTACAAAGCTGCATCCAGCGAAGCATGTTTTTTGCTGGGCTGACTCAACATCGCCCAGCCCAAAACCGCTGAAGCTAGGAAGTTGAAATTTGGTATGTACGTTCCTTTTTCGGCGTAGACGTCCGCTAAGACGGGATTTTTGGAAATTCCCGGGCAAAAAGGGGGAAAGTCTCCCCCTTGACGGCTTGCCAAAACCCCTTTGGCTAGAAAGCAGAAATTTAAGATATGTGTTCCTTGGAGTAGGGGCTAACTTTTCTGGAAAGTACTTTATAGAATTTTGGACAGGGACGTTGTAAAAATGGGGGTTAAAAAGAGGAAAAAGCCCCCCTTGACGGCCTGCCCAAACCGCTGGAGGTAGGAAGTTGAAATTTGGTAAGTTCCTCCACTATCGTAGACATCCACCAAGACGGGATTTTTGGATATTTTTACAGAGAGGGGCAAAAAGGGGAAAAAGTCTCCCCTTTGACGGCCTGCTCAAACTGCTGGAGCTATGAAGTTGAAATTTGGTATGTAGCATCCTCGACCGGTGTAGACGTCCGTTGAGACGGTATTTTTGGAAATTCTTATCGTACCTTTTTCCAAAAAAAATTCCTTTTCAAAAAAAGTACTTTTTTCAAAAAATAGCACCGTTTTCCAAAAAAGGTACCGTTTTCCAAAAAAAAGTACCTTTTTCAGAAAAAAGTACCTTTTTCAAAAAAGTACTTTTTTCCAAAAAAAAAGTATCTTTTTCCAAAAAAAAGTACCTTTTTCCAAAAATTACATTTTTCTAAAAAAATTTATCTTTTCCAAAAAAAAGTACCTTTTCCCAAAAAAAAATACATGCCCCCCCCCCACAATTTTTTTATATTCGCTTTTTTATTTAAAGTACAGATTTTATAATAAAAGCCTTCACCCAGCCACCACAAATAAATAATTCTGACACAACAATGGGTTTAAATAAATAAATATTTGATCATTTTTTCTCATGAAAGTGGATTGTTAGTAATGAATCCATTATAAATTGCAATATACGTGTGTATGTCAAGATAATTTGGTAAAGTGCGAACTTAGGTAGATAGACCCGTAAGTAGTTTTGTTCATTTGTGTTTTGAATGAAAATAAATAACGTAAAGCAGGGTTGGAAAGCATTTTATAATATTAAAGATAGCAAAGCCCGCTACGTTGTTGGGGTGCCTTAAAGTTTTTTTTAATTCCCGCTTATTTAAAGGTAGACCTGTCAATTCAAGTAAATTCGCAAATTCAGTTGGAAAATTTACTGCGTCGGTTTCTTCCACCGGTGCTTCGTTACCTGCAGTTTAAATATCAGAATATATAAGTTCCATTCCTTTTCTAAGTTTTTTTCTCTTTTAGAAAATTTGTTTAACTTTCTGGAGAGTATGTTTCAATGCTACATAAGTTTCATATTCCGTGGATAGTGTTTGAACAGGTAATTAAAAGGGGTTCTTCACCCCTTTTTGTTCCTCCCAGTAAAAATCCCAAATATATACAATCTTGCCTCAATCGCATGCGAAATTTCAAGTACCAAACTCCGGCAGTTTGAGTCATTCAAATTCCATTCCATTTTGTTTAACAATTTTAGTGTTCCAATGCAACTCCTTCCAAGATTCCATTTCGCTCACCATTCCGTTGCATTTCGTTCGCATTATCTGTTATTCCAATTCCACTCGTTCCCCGTTTCATTCCATTTCGTTCCTACTGTCTTGTGTATCGATATTGATATCAGTCGTTTCTATTTCCATTCCATTTCTTTGCACTTGCTCCGTTCCATTCCTCTTTTAACTGCAGTGTTTCAATTCCACTCGTTCCCCATTCTATGCCATCTCGCTCCTAATTCCATTTCGTTATATAGTCCATTCCATTTCGTTCCCTCTTCCAATCCATTTCCATAGTCTATAATTTCAATTCCACTCGCTCAACGTTTATATCCATTTCGTTCCAATTGTGTAGTGTTTCAATTCCACTCGTTTCCTATTTAGTTTCTTAATTTTAGTGTTCCATATACACTTGTTCTTTAAGTTTTAGATTTCTAGCTAAAGACGCAGACGTTAAGGGGTTCCTGTCCAAAGTCCTAAAAATGCCTTGTCGATAAGTTGGCCCATACTCCAAGGAAAACATATTATAGATTACAGGTTTCTAGCCGAAGGGTTCGGTAAGGCCATCAAGGGGGAGAATCCCTTTTGGCCAACCTAAAATTTTAAATATGTATTCCTTGGAGTAGGACTAACTCACCGGCAACGTAATTTTTCTATTTTGGAAGAGGAACATAGTAAAAATGGTGGTTGAAAGGGAAAAATGTCCCCAATATCAGCCTGCCCAAACCGCTGAGGCAATGAAATGAAATTTAGTATGAATGTTCCTCATCCATCGCAGATAGCCGCGAAGATGGAATTTTTGTAAATTCCTAAAGGGAGGGGCAAAAAGAAGAAAAGCCTAAGAAATTTGGTATTAAAGTTCCTCCTCTATTGTAGACATCCGCTACGATGAGATTTTTGGAAATTTCCACAGGTAGGGTCAAAAACAGGAAAAGTCTCCCCCTTAACGGCCTGGCCAAACTGCTGGAACTAGGGAGCTTAAATTCGGTATTTGGGTTCCTTCTCCAACGTAGACGTCCCCTAAGACGGAATTTTTGGAAATTCATTCCGGGAGGGGTAAAAAGGGAAAAAACTTCCCTCTTGACGGCCTGGCTTCCAACGCAGACGTCCTCTAAGATGGAATTTTGGGCAGGCCGTCAAGGAGGAGACTTTTCCCCTTATTTCCCCTCCCGATAGGAATTTCAAAAATTCCGTCTAAGCGGACGCCTACATAGAAGGGGGAACTCACATACCGAATTTCCTTTTGGGATAACCTGTAGGGAATTCCAAAAATTCAAACTTAGTCGATGTCTACTACAGTGGAGGAATTATACCAAATTTCAACTTCTTACCTCCAGTGGTTTGGGCAGGCACTTTTCCAATTTGTGAGACTGTTTATGGGGAGACTTTTCCCCTTTTTGCCCGTTCCGGTAGGAATTTCCAAAAATCCGGTCTTAGCGCACGTCTATGCCGAATATCAAGAAACCTTGTTTTATGGAGATATCCGTGGGGGGAGGAAAAAAAGTACTTTTTTTGAAATGGTATTTTTTTAAATGGTACTTTTTGGAAAAAGCGAAATTTTTTGGAAAAAGATACTTTGTTTTTACAAAGTACTTTACTTGTACTTTTTTTGAAAAAGGTATTTTTTTGGAAAAATGTATTTTTTTTGGGAAAAGGTACTTTTTTACAAAGTACTTTATTTGTACTTTTTTTGAAAAAGATATTTTTTTGGAAAAATGTATTTTTTTTGGATAAAGGTACTTTTTTGGAAAAGGTGCTTTTTTTGAAAAAGGTACTTTTTTTTGGAAAAGGTAAATTTTTTTAGAAAAAGGTAATTTTTTTGGAAAAAAGTACTTTTTTGGAAAAAGGTACTTTTTTGTAAAACGGTACCTTTTTTGGAAAACGGTGCTAGGAATTTTTTTTGGAAAAAGGTACGATAAGAATTTCAACGGACGTCTACACCGGTCGAGGAAGCTACATACCAAATTTCAACTTCATAGCTCCAGCAGTTTGAGCAGGCCGTCAAGGAGGAGACTTTTTCCCCTTTTTGCCCCTCCCTGTAAAAATTTCCAAAAATCCCGTCTTGGTGGATGTCTACGATAGTGGAGGAACCTTTATACCAAATTTCAACTTCCTACCTCCAGCGGTTTGGGCAGGCCGTCAAGGGGGGCTTTTTTCCCCTTTTTAACCCCCATTTTTACAACGTCCCTGTCCAAAATTCTATAAAGTACTTTTCAGAAAAGTTAGCCCCTACTCCAAGGAACACATATCTTAAATTTCAGCTTTCTAGCCAAGTTATTCTTTTATATATATAAAAGAATAACGTGAGTGACAAAACAGCAAGACAGCAAAAAACCTGCTTCGCTGGATAAATAAAATTAATCCCTTACAAACCTGCTTACGGAAGGCATGATTTTTCCATACAAAGGGCCCGCTTGGGAGCACGTTGTTTTGTGAGAAAAAGCGCATTATTCGCTGCTGAAAATTGCAGTAAATTCATGTTTTTTGTGAGTGCATTTAACCGCAAATAAATTCATGCACTTTTTTTTGGAAAAAGTGCTTTTTTTGCTGCTGAAAAGATGTAGTAAATTCATGATTTTCATTGAGCGCATTTAAAAGCGACTTCTTATGAAAATAAATGCATTCATTTGCCGACTTCAAAATGCAGACTGACTCATGTTTATGTGGCGTCTATACATTAAACTCTACTAAAGAAGGGTAAAACACGATTGAGATGACTCAGATTTCGTGCGCATTAATCTTTGGATAACTTGCATTTTATTTTACTCCCTTACAACCTGCTTCGTCGTAAGGGAATAGCGTAGCACTATAATTTTTTAAATAACTTGCTTACGATTTGCTTCGTTTAGGGCAGTTTTGCAGGGTATACAATCAAATTGCAAAATTTTTTGTGTATTGTATACGCATAAAGTGGCGCAACTCTGTAAAGCAGAATTTGTAGCGCGTTTTTAAGCGCTTCGTATTTTTACTGCTTCCAAAATACTAAAAATTTTTTGCTGGGATATAGAGATTTCGGATTTTTTTTACTAATTCTTGCTGCTGATTTTAGAAAATTTCAATTGATATTTTCTGAATTTCAATTGATGTTTTCTGAACATCAATTGATATTTTCTGAATTTCAAATGATATTTTCGGAATTTCAAATGATATTTTCTGAATTTCAATTGACATTTTCTGAATTTCAAATGATATTTTCTGAATTTCAATTGATATTTTCTGAATTTCAAATGACGGTTTCTGAATTTCAATTGATATTTTCTGAATTTCAAATGACGATTTCTGAATTTCAATTGATATTTTCTGAATTTCAATTGATATTTTCTGAATTTCAATTGATGTTTTCTGAATAATATTTGATATTTTCTGAATTTCAAATGATATTTTCTGAATTTCAATTGATATTTTTTGAATTTCAATTGATATTTTCTGAATTACAATTGCAAAAGGTGTAGTTTAAAAATTACAATTTAAGGACGAAAAATAGGGAGCAAAACTGGTACTAATGTGACACTCGGTGAACCAGTTCCGAAGTGACTCTTTGGATATAGTACTGTACCAGTTGGTAAAGATTTAAATTATATGTATATGTAGATAAACAACAAAGGCTTTTTCTTTGATGAAACGTATGTGCCAGAAATAAAAGTGTTTAAGGGTTAATTTCGTACTTATTCAGAATTGGCGCGTAAATGCCCACAAATAGAATGTCCAAAAAACCGGCCATTTCAGAAAACCGGTTTTCGGTTTGTTCGAAAATTACTATTTTTAAAAAACCGGTTTCGGTTACATGGTTTTTAAGAAAACCGGTTAAAACCGGTTTCGGTTTTTTGTGAATTAAGCCCAAATTAGTTTGGAAGTATAGTAAAAAAATGTAACGTATCATTCTCATAATAAATAAAAAGAGTATAAAAAATAAAAATATTGTAGTTTTTATCTTTTTCTTGTGCATAGAATTAAATGTCAAGTAATAAAATAGAAAATTTCTATTTTCAACAGAACTTTTTTACGATTTTACTTGACAACAGTTTCAATGCATAGAAAAAAGATAAAAATATATTTCTGTATTATTTTAACACATTGAATTGATAACAGATACATTTTTTTACTTTACGATTAGACTAATGAAGCCTTTAAAAATAAAAATATATTTTTTATTAATTTTATTATTAATAATAGGCCTATTTTTTAATCACTGTATTTATTTTTGGATTTATTTTATTTTGTTAAAAAATTAATGCTTTGTTTTTTAATTTGAAAAATTTATAATGGAAATCCGAAATGGATTTTTTATTATTATTTTTTAACAAAATAAAATCCAAAAATAAATCCAGTGATTTAAAAAAACGCCAAATATTAAGATATACTCATGGAAATAAATTTGTACAAATAGCAGAAAAAGCTAATAAAAATTTGCTAAAAAGGGCCCTGCAGGAAAACTACTGAAGTCAGTTGAATCTCTTTGCTAAAGCGATAAGAAAAATTAGCTATTAAAAACAATTACATTTCCAAAATTTAGTTTATATATGGGTGTTATCAAAAAATGTGATAAAAACCGTGTAACCAGTTAATTCATGGATTACATTTGAGTTATATATTTCGATATATATCAGCGCATTGTCACCTGTTTTACAAAATTTATAACAATCTGACCAATTTTTGGTTAATACCTAAAATTTGTGTCCAATTTTATAGGCCAAATGTAAACTCCGTAACCAGTAACTCATAAGGTTTTTCAACTTTAATAGCATATATTTTAATAACCAATGAAGCTAAACCCTAACTGTAAGAATTTTTCTGAAGAGGAAAAGTAACGCTTTTAACAAAAATTAATACATTTAACAAGCTTTTTCGTATATCTATGCTAACACGACTTCAACTCTGTAACGATTTTTCGTCATAATTTTTGATAAAAATGCATACACCAGAATTTTGGAGTTATCTATTTTTTATATTGCGAAAAGTATAATGTTATTTATACTCAAATGATCGTTGGACTATAAATAATCATCTAGTATAACAGACTTGAAGTTTTTCTGCAGCATGTAACATTCTGGAGATAAAAAAGATGTATTTAATAAGATTTGAAAAAATGTTGTAAACTCCGTTCCTAATTTTAACACCAAACTATTTAACGAGTAAGAAAAACAATGTCATATTTGGATTCACCTTGTAGGCATCATACGATTTAGTTTCGGAAAGAAAATTCTGACAAAGCGTTTCTGAAAGAAAACGAAAAAAGTAACCAAATGTAAACTCCGTTACTGTAAACTCCGTAACCAAAATTGTTTGCATCAGATTGCATTCAAAAAAATGTGGATAAATGTTTAAAATATTTTAAAATAACTATAAACAGAGGTGCTTCAACTAATATTTATGCGTCAAAAGATGATTCAACTAATAATTTTGAGTCAAATCAAAAAAAGTTATCAGTTTTTTACTCTAAACTGCTGAAGCGAAAAACGATTGATTTTGCATTTCATTGGTTTGGAACCGATATTTCGAGTCATTACTGCCCGACTAAAAAAGTTTTCATATAATCTTATATGCTTTGATATAAATTTAAATGTTTATATGCGTGGCTTTATATAACCATATACATTTATATTAACACTTTGGTGTTATAAATATGTTTGATATAACGTTATATATAATCATATGCGATTTGGTCTCCAGCCATATATTAAGAGATCTGCAAATATAGTTCATACATAATTATATATACTGGCATATAAGCTTTTATAAACCATATTATATCAAAATATATAACAAAGTTAATAGAAAATTGTATTAATTTTATATATAATTATATCTGACATGATATCTAATTAATTGCAATTTTTAAATTTAAAAATAAAAATTAGAAAAACATATGTTGAAATAAATATGGTTTAAGTTCAGTTATTTTTTCCGTGAAAAAAAATTAATTCTGAAAGTTATTTTTTTTTATTTTATAAGACAGTTGTTCCGACAAATTTTTGTAATGTTTTATTTTGTCAGCTATTTCCAAGTTTATTAACAAAAATTTTTATAAACATTAAGCATTCGCATTTAATATGAATGAAAATAACCCAGCAAAATCTTTCATTACCAAATAAGTGGTTATATAATAGAAATTCATAGCTCCGCACAACTTATTTTTTGGCGTCTAAACTCATTATTTTTGTTTGGCGTGGTCGTTTTTATAAGTAGTCACGCTTACCTGCTCGCTTACGAAAAAATGAGAAATAAGTAGTTACGAGATTTTGAATAATAAGTGGTTACATACATGCTTACAAAATGTTGAATTATAAGCGGTTATCCGATTGCTTACTTGATTCTTAAAAATAAGGAGTTAAGCAAATACTATTAGCTTAAGGAAATACATTCAGAAAAATTTAAGTTTTCTCTAGTGTGTAATTTTAGGACTCGTCATAAAAATTTAAACATAAAACATATTTACATATAATAAATAAAAATGTATAAAATTTAACTCTGTAAAAAGTACTTATTTAAACTATTACGAGTAAGTCATTATTTTATATTTAGAAACAATGAATACAATAGGCCGTTATTAGGAAGTCATTATTTTATATTATAAAATAATGCAAAAAGTAATGATATATCATTTTTGGTAATGCAGATAGTAATGACGTGTCATTACCAATATTTTGCTGGGAAGTGATCTCAACAATATTTACTAAAATTTTATTTGAAAATCTTCATTAAATTATATGTATTAATATATAATTTGATGAAGTTAGATAGACCCATTTTTCGGATCAAATTGTATCAGGTTAGATAACATGCTTATCTCGCTTGATATAATTATATATTCCAATATTCGGATCAAATTAGACATGGACGTATATATGGTTTTATATATGGTGATATATGATTATATAATATCTTTTTCAGTCGGGTGACATTAGTTTGACAAATTAAATTTGTTTCACACAATTTAAGAATTTTTTGATCGCGAAATGTTATGTTTTTAATATATTATTTTGTAACTTCGCAACCGCTGATTGATTTTTAAAAATTTTTATATTTTTGAAAACCCGATTAAAAAAGATGATATGGTGACATATCTAATTTGATGAAATACAATAACTAATCACATACAATTTAATCCGAAAAATGGTGAATACAATTGTATCTACGTGGATCAAATTGGATTTAATTACTTTAAATTATATACAATTTAATCCGAATTTTGACCAGACATTATTGTATGAAATAATATCTTAATATTTAAAATTTGATGCAATTAGGTCCAGTTGGATAAAAATTTTCGTATTTCTGTTTTTATTAAATATTGTACTGAAAAACAATGGGGAATTCACGTAAGGTTGCGTGTATCGTGTGAACTAAGCAAATCTAATAAGTTTGCGAGTCTTGATGTGAAACTGCATACATAAAAAGTATCTACACATTAATCAGTACTTATACGAGCTATAGTATAGTTTAAGAATAATCCATAAAATAAAATAAAATTTCAAATAATTTCCATAAATCATTACTGGATTTTTCACTAAAGGTGAGATTTTCATTTTGAAAGTGAGAAAAGTTCAAATGAAGCTTTTATTTTTGGGCTTTCACTTAAAAAAATGAGAAAAATGTCATGAAATAATCGTTTAAAAATGTTTTAAATTTGTAAATAGTGTATGTATGAATTAAAAAACTACATTTCACTAATAGGGGGAATTTTTTATTAAGTGTTTAAGTTATTTATTACACAATTTTAGTCAGCTTGCGGGTAGACAATTTTTTTGTTTTAATTTCATAGGATATTTTGATATCCTTCAAGCCTATGGATAAATTTGGTGGTACGTCATTCCTAAACCAAAATAATTACTTCCAAGAATTGGCTAACTTTTATTAATATGACCCAATATTCAATTTAAAAATATGTAAAAGAATTTGTTGTTTCGATGTAAATTTATAACGTTTTAAATGAAAATGAATTTCAACTTGAATTTACTAACGGTGGGTCTCATACTTCAGGTTTAAACTTTAGTTAATAGTTAACCCAAAAAAATTGTTGTTGTTTTGTGTACATTTTTTTGACATTTTCTTTTGTTTATAGTTAAGTTAAAGTTAAACCTGCAGTATGAGACCCACCGTAAGATATTAATAGTTTATTTGAAGCAAGACTATAACATAAATTATATAGGGGAAATATATGTTTCTTTTTTAAATCAATAGACTTGTTTTGTTGCTATATATATGTGGTACGAAATCCCATATAAAGTGTTAACTCTTTTAACATAATATTTTCAACGTCGATAATGTATGGGTAACTGTCAGATAATTTCACTCAAATTTTATACAAAAGTATTTTGCCAGTTTTCGTGTTCATGTTTTTTTTTTAAATCACTTGAATTTTATATCAAAATTTGTTTTTGTAAAAGAATATTTTCCAATTAAAAATCCATTGATTTCGATAAAATCTTAAATTAAACATGAAACTGGGCTATTTTTGGTCTTACAATTTCAATTCCATGGGCGAGATCTTATTAAATATGACAACATATGTAAAAACATATATTTAGATATTGGGTCATATAAAATTTGTTCGAAAGACGAAATTTATGTCTTATTATATATAGTGCCATACAAAGCAATATATAACGAGACATAATTGTATTAAATAATATAAAATATTGTATAACCCGTTTTACTCGGGAAGCATTTAAAAGGACCAAAAATACAAAATTAAAAAAAAAATTTTTTTTTTTTGCGGAATGAATTGTATTTTTATTCGCGAAACCGCCAAATACGAAAAACTAATAAATTGAAGAAAATTCGTACACAATTTTTTTTTTTGGTAATTCAAACTTCTGTGTTTATCATACACAGAGTTGAATAGAATCAGCTGAGATATCTTAAGAATTAAGGTTCAAAGCAGGAGAGAGTAATAATAACAAAAGGATAAAAATAGCATTGTTAAATTTCGTTGATGTTAGTCTAAGTTGAGTTGTTGATAACAAACTCGATTTGCTTTCAACATTCATATAAGTAGACGATTATCAAATATTAACCCACTCAAAGGCGAAAGGCACTGATGATGGCTTTGTAGCGAAAGTCGAAAAAGCGCATTCTGCCTTGCTGGTCTTATCGAATTTTTTCAAAAATTTTTGTTCTTTGTAATTTACTTGTAAAAATTGTATCATCTTTCTTTGATTTGAAAATAATTTAAACAGAAAGTGATATTAATTTATGATCTTGAGTCAAACTAAAATAACATTCATTTACAATTTTTTTGTTATATCTTTTCCTTGTGGAAATGTAAACTCCGTTACCACAAAAAAATTAAATTGTGCAAAAACAGTTATTGCGACAACTTGTAGAAGAGATTTCTGGCAATTAGGTTTATAATGACTAAACTTACTGATTCCATTACGAAAAAACCGAAATATTAACACTTTTTGCTTCTCACAAATTTGGCCCAAAAACTTACTACATTTATTGATTTCACCCATATGTATTTTTATAATTTGGAGACAGGCTACTTTTATAAAATCTATTTGCTATTTATTTTTGCTATTTTAAGTATAATATTCGGTACAAATTTCTGCTGATTTTAGCAGGACAGAATATTATTTGAATTCAAATAAAATTTATTTAAAAAAATTTTTTTGTTTCGTCATTTCTCTTAAATTGGAAGACAAATCACTAAAAAAAAATAGAACCGATTTATTACACAAATTTTTTAGTATTCATCACTCACCTTGTATATAAAAAATATTCATAATTATTAAGCCATATTTTGAGATTATTGCATTTCTTAAAGAAAAATATTTTTAATTAGTGTAATTGAGAAAAAAGTACAAATCTCAACAATAGCTGAATTTTAAAGATATATATTTTTTTTATAAAAAGAACAAAACTGTAGTTCCGTTTATTAAAATAATATTTTAAAAATAAAGTGCAGTTATACGGTTAGTTTAAAAAAGCTTTCACAAAATCATGCTTTAAAAAACCGGTTAACCGACAAATAATAACCGGTTTTCGGTTAATTCGAATATAGAAAATCAGGGGTATGGCATCACCAAAAAAATAAGTTATAAAAACAGCATTATCAATAGATGGCACTTTGGTCAAAAAATTTGCTGTTTTCTTTTTTTATTTAAATTTAAATAATAACAAACTACAAAGCAAAACAAACAATCGGATATCTCAAATTTTATTATTTGAATGTATTCCGCGCTTGTTTTTTCCTTATTTTGAGTGGTCAGCAGCTTTTGAGTTTTCAAATATAGGCTCAGCTGATACTAAATAGTTGCTCAATAATACTAAATTTCAGCGCCCTCTATCGGTGAGTAGTGTAAGTTTTGATTTCCTATCTCTATAATTAATAGTCTCTGTCAGTGGTGTCAGACCTTTTTGGTCAAAAATCGTCAAAAATGTAAAAATAAATCGTCAAAATCGTCAACAATTTTATGAAAAATCGTCAAGAATACGTCATCAGTTAAATATCACTAAAATACTAGTTTAATTGACTTTTTTTATTCGAAATTCATATTACAGCTCTTTAAGATTTTATAATTTCGAATTATATAATAACTGGACGTTATTTTTCGCTTCATCTGTAAAAAGGTGGTATTTATGCTACGATTAATTACAGATAAAACACCTCATTATGTGTTTTGCGTAGAGTATTCAATTAATTTGAGAAAAATTGTTCGATTAATCGAATAACGATTAATCGATTGAATACCCTAGTTCTGCGGTTAAAATCATCATAAATAATTTATATAGACTTTAAGTTTGTAATGGCAGAAGTCGGTCCCTCGTTTCTACCAACACCCTTGAACCTAGGAAATAGCATAAGGACAATAGTAAATTAAGAGAGGAAATAAACATAAGGAAATAATGAATTTAAAGCAAAATAATATAGATATAAGGAAAAGTAATGAATTTGGAGAGAACTATTATAGACATAATAAATATAACTTTAGACCCAATGGAAATGCAATTATTAATTGGCCGGGCAATTCCCAAACACCCCTCGCAGTTTTTCTGGATAATTATCAAACGGCCCTCGATACACACAAGGGTATATAAAGCGCAGCATCACAGAACTCGGGATCAGTTGCTGGCAGCCGCCAAAGGGTTCACAAGGTATTACTAATCACATTCTCTATTTCTAGCTCTTGGATACTTTTCCTGACAAGGACGTGTGCCACATCCACTGAATATCCTTCGAGGTCCTGCGAACATCCTTCGAAGTCCTGTGAATATCCTTCGAGGTCCTGCGAATATCCTTCGAGGTCCTGCAAATATACTTCGAGGTCCTGCGAACATCCTTCGAAGTCCTGTGAATATCCTTCGAGGTCCTGCAAATATCCTTCGAAGTCCTGCGAATATCCTTCGAGGTCCTGCGAATATCCTTCGAGGTCCTGCAAATATCCTTCGAGGTCCTGCGAACATCCTTCGAAGTCCTGTGAATATCCTTCGAGGTCCTGCGGATATCCTTCGAGGTCCTGCGAATATCCTTCGAGGTCCTGCGAATATCCTTCGAGGTCCTGCAAATATCCTTCGAGGTCCTGCGAACATCCTTCGAAGTCCTGTGAATATCCTTCGAGGTCCTGCGAATATCCTTCGAGGTCCTGCGAATATCCTTCGAGGTCCGGCGAATATCCTTCGACGCTTCCCACCATATCTTTGGACATTTACTAGCAGGAGGCGTGCCGTTCGTTGGTCACTTCCCACCGTATCCTTGAACATTTACTAGCAGGAGGTGTGCCGTTCGTTGGTCACTTCCCACCGTATCCTTGAATATTTACTAGCAGGAGGCGTGCCGTTCGTTGGTCACTTCCCACCGTATCCTTGAACATTTACTAGCAGGAAGCGTGCCGTTCGTTGGTCACTTCCCACCGTATCCTTGAATATTTACTAGCAGGAGGCGTGCCGTTCGTTGGTCACTTCCCACCGTATCCTTGAACATTTACTAGCAGGAAGCGTGCCGTTCGTTGGTCACTTCCCACCGTATCCTTGAACATTTACTAGCAGGAGGTGTGCCGTTCGTTGGTCACTTCCCACCGTATCCTTGAACATTTACTAGCAGGAAGCGTGCCGTTCCTTGGTCACTTCCCACCGTATCCTTGAATATTTACTAGCAGGAGGCGTGCCGTTCGTTGGTCACTTCCCACCGTATCTTTGAACATTTGCTAGAAGGAAGCGTGCCGTTCGTTGGTCACTTCCCACCGTATCTTTGAACATTTGCTAGAAGGAAGCGTGCCGTTCGTTGGTCACTTCCCACCGTACCTTTGAACATTTGCTAGAAGGAAGCGTGCCGTTCGTTGGTCACTTCCCACCGTATCTTTGAACACTTGCTAGAAGGAAGCGTGCCGTTCGTTGGTCACTTCCCACCGTACCTTTGAACATTTGCTAGAAGGAAGCGTGCCGTTCGTTGGTCACTTCCCACCGTATCTTTGGACATTTGCTAGAAGGAAGCGTGCCGTTCGTTGGTCACTTCCCACCGTATCTTTGAACATTTGCTAGAAGGAGGCGTGCCGTTCGTTGGTCACTTCCCACCGTATCTTTGAACATTTTCTAGCAGGAGGCGTACCGATCGGTAGAAGGACGTGGAATCCCCGTGCACCCAGCAATATTAGATCCAATAAGAGCAAACCGCATCTCTCTCTTTCCACTTTATTAAATTTAGCTTAGGTGTTTCGTAATTAGGTATAAGTAAATCAATAAATTGAATTTTTATAAAGTTTTAACAACGCCTTTTCTCTCTGTCACTGAACAAAATAAATTCCTGTGACGAACCCTACCCCCGCGAGCTTACCCCAGCAAACGGAGGAAAACTCGTCGTTACAGTGGCGCCCGAGCAGGGACAGAGAGTTAAAGGTTTTATATCGTTACCGGAACACCAGGCTAAAGAAAAAAAAAAAAACTTTAACACCAAGTAAAGAGAGAGTACCAGGTTTTGGAGGATACTTGAGTATCTTCATTTAAACACCGCTCAATATGTTGCGTACCTCATGGGCCTACACCCTAAGAAGGGAAGAGCTGGTCACCTACCTTGGCGAGTTCAACTTAAAGACTACTGGAAACGTCGAGGAGCTGCGCAAACGACTCGCCCAATTCGTGGGCGGAGAACATGCGCCTGAAGTTCTACAAAGATTACTACAACTACAAGTAAAGCATGAACCACCAGCCTCCCTTGCGGAGGGCAAGCTGGCAACCCCCAGAAAACTTCCCCTGTTGACAGTGTCGCCGGGGACAAATCACTCAACTGATGCGGACGACATAACCGGGCCCGAAAATGGTACTGGCCCCAGGATCGGCCTAACCTCGACGTCGCTCTCTACCACCGACCTCAAGTCCAGCGCGGACCAGGTTCGGAAATGGGGAGTCAAGTTCGATGGCGAAGGTGAACCGTTGGAGTTTACCGAAAGGATGGAAGAGTTGGCTCGCATGTACGCCATCAGGATAGACACCTTGCCAACCATGATGCCTGAAGTTCTTACCAACAAGGCACTTATCTGGTTCCGGAACAATAATCGCCAATGGGAGACGTGGTCGTCATTTAGAACAGATTTCCTTAAGTTTTTCCTGACACCCCGGTATTTCGAACGATTGGAGGACGAAGTCAGGAAAAGACACCAACGGCCGCGAGAGTCCTTCAGCGATTATACCCTGGCGATGCAGAACTTGATGAGGCACACTGATTACTCCGAGACTCAGAAGCTCGAGAGAATTTTCCGCAACGCGTTGCCGGAATACCTGTGGTACATCCGACGGAAGGATTTTGCCACATTGGGGGAACTCCTGGAGATGGCCGCTGACCTAGAGCAGATTCCGAAAGGCCCCCACCATACGCACGAACAGCACCGGTTGATGGCCCCCGAGAAGACTGGGCCTACTACAAGTGGATCCATCCATAACCCCCGAAGTGCGTGTCGAAACTGTGGTCAGGGCGGGCATTTTTCGGCTCAATGCAGGAATCCGAGCATCTTATTCTGTTGGGACTGTGGTCGCCGGGACATTCGAACGATCCAGTGCTGCCGTCGGTCGGGAAACGACCGCCGGACTCGTACCGAGAGAGGGGGTGCGGGTCCTCTACCAAGCCTACCGCCCAACTAGAAACCTCTTTACAGTATACCAGAACGAAACTCCTGGCTAACGTCGGCTTAGAAGGCCGGCTGGTGGCAGCTACGGTTGATACTGGGGCTACAACATGTTTCGTGAGCCAGGCTATTGTTAATACGTTGCAAGATGTGTCAACTTTACACCCACATGATTCCGGGGTGACCCTGGCTGATGGATCTTACCGCCGAATCACCCATGCACTGGAACACACGCTCACCCTGGGAAACCGTAGCATTCGAACCGAACTCCTTGTCATGCCCGATGCCACCGAGGATCTGATCATCGGTCTGAAGTTCCTGGAAGAATGTGGCACTAGGATGATATGTGCCGGTCTTACTTGCAATTTTCAGCGAACCCAGGATGCCAATATACCGCTAAGCGGGGAGGCCAACCGCCATTTGACGCCATCTGTCCAACCCGGTACGACCACCAGTCCCGAAGTAGGCTCTGTATCCTGCCCAGAACCACACCAGGAGGATGACGAGGTTACACCAGGACATATTCCGGTAAGTGATCACAGTCCGGAGGACCAAGATAGAATAACACATTTTTTAGAAGGGGAGCTGCACGGTTTGTCCACCGCCGCTCGACATAGAATCGTGATGACGGACGACCGGCCCTTTAAAATCAGGTATGCGCCCAGGAACCCGGCCATGCAGGCTATCATCGACGCAAAAGTGAATGAACTACTGGCCAATGGCTATATTGAACCCTCCAGGAGTGCCTATAGTTCACCCATCACACTGGCCCCAAAGAAAAACGGTACATGGCGGTTATGTATCGATTTCAGGCATCTGAACCGCAAATCCGACCCCGACGCGTATCCATTCCCACGAATCTCGACCATTTTGGACCGGCTCCGGAATGCGCGATACGTAAGCAGCCTGGATCTTAAAGACGGATACTGGCAGATCCCTTTGGAGGACGATAGCAAGAAGTACACCGCTTTTACCGTCGCCGGACGTGGATTGTATCAATGGCGAGTAATGCCGTTCGGACTGCATTCGGCCCCAGCCACCTTCCAAAGGGCCCTTGACAGCGTCATCGGGCCAGATCTGGAGCCATTCGCCTTCGCGTATCTAGACGACATTATAGTCACCGGGAGCACATTAGAGGAGCACTTAGCTAAACTGGCGGAAGTGTTCCGACGACTCCGTGCCGCTAAACTGAAAATTAATCCCGATAAGTGCGAATTCTTTAAGAGGGAGACGAAGTACCTCGGCCATGTTGTAAGCGGAAAGGGCATCCAAACTGACCCAGATAAAGTCGCGGCGATCCGGGAGATGACGGCTCCCCGCAACCTGCGAGACGTGAGACGATTTTTGGGAGTCGCTTCCTGGTACCGTCGTTTCGTACCCGATTTCGCCGCCATCGCACAACCCCTGACTGCGCTACTCAAGAAGGGCAAACACTGGAAGTGGACGGTGGATCAACAGATGGCGTTCGAGCTGTTGAAAACGAAATTAACGGAAGCACCGGTACCGGCATGCCCTGATTTCACGAAGGCATTCAAGCTACAGACGGATGCTAGCGACTACGGCTTAGGGGCAGTGTTGACTCAGGACTTGGATGACGGGGAAAGAGTCATCGCCTATGCAAGCAGGGGCCTCAACGGGGCTGAAAGAAATTACACGGCGACTGAAAAAGAGTGCCTCGCGATAATATGGGGCATACGGAAAATGCGGCCGTATCTAGAGGGGTACCGGTTTCACGTTATTACCGACCATCTGTCGCTAAAATGGCTGAACTCGATTGAGAATCCTACGGGTCGATTAGCTCGATGGGCTTTGGAGTTGCAGCAATATAACTACACGGTCGAATATCGGAAGGGGAAGCACAACGTGGTCGCTGACGCTTTGTCCCGACGGCCTATGGAGGTATTGCAACGTGCCAGGAGGCGTGCCGTTCGTTGGTCACTTCCCACCGTATCCTTGAACATTTACTAGCAGGAAGCGTGCCGTTCGTTGGTCACTTCCCACCGTATCCTTGAACATTTACTAGCAGGAGGTGTGCCGTTCGTTGGTCACTTCCCACCGTATCCTTGAACATTTACTAGCAGGAAGCGTGCCGTTCGTTGGTCACTTCCCACCGTATCCTTGAATATTTACTAGCAGGAGGCGTGCCGTTCGTTGGTCACTTCCCACCGTATCTTTGAACATTTGCTAGAAGGAAGCGTGCCGTTCGTTGGTCACTTCCCACCGTATCTTTGAACATTTGCTAGAAGGAAGCGTGCCGTTCGTTGGTCACTTCCCACCGTACCTTTGCTAGAAGGAAGCGTGCCGTTCGTTGGTCACTTCCCACCGTATCTTTGAACACTTGCTAGAAGGAAGCGTGCCGTTCGTTGGTCACTTCCCACCGTACCTTTGAACATTTGCTAGAAGGAAGCGTGCCGTTCGTTGGTCACTTCCCACCGTATCTTTGGACATTTGCTAGAAGGAAGCGTGCCGTTCGTTGGTCACTTCCCACCGTATCTTTGAACATTTGCTAGAAGGAGGCGTGCCGTTCGTTGGTCACTTCCCACCGTATCTTTGAACATTTTCTAGCAGGAGGCGTACCGATCGGTAGAAGGACGTAGAATCCCCGTGCACCCAGCAATATTAGATCCAATAAGAGCAAACCGCATCTCTCTCTTTCCACTTTATTAAATTTAGCTTAGGTGTTTCGTAATTAGGTATAAGTAAATCAATAAATTGAATTTTTATAAAGTTTTAACAACGCCTTTTCTCTCTGTCACTGAACAAAATAAATTCCTGTGACGAACCCTACCCCCGCGAGCTTACCCCAGCAAACGGAGGAAAACTCGTCGTTACAGTGGCGCCCGAGCAGGGACAGAGAGTTAAAGGTTTTATATCGTTACCGGAACACCAGGCTAAAGAAAAAAAAAAAAACTTTAACACCAAGTAAAGAGAGAGTACCAGGTTTTGGAGGATACTTGAGTATCTTCATTTAAACACCGCTCAATATGTTGCGTACCTCATGGGCCTACACCCTAAGAAGGGAAGAGCTGGTCACCTACCTTGGCGAGTTCAACTTAAAGACTACTGGAAACGTCGAGGAGCTGCGCAAACGACTCGCCCAATTCGTGGGCGGAGAACATGCGCCTGAAGTTCTACAAAGATTACTACAACTACAAGTAAAGCATGAACCACCAGCCTCCCTTGCGGAGGGCAAGCTGGCAACCCCCAGAAAACTTCCCCTGTTGACAGTGTCGCCGGGGACAAATCACTCAACTGATGCGGACGACATAACCGGGCCCGAAAATGGTACTGGCCCCAGGATCGGCCTAACCTCGACGTCGCTCTCTACCACCGACCTCAAGTCCAGCGCGGACCAGGTTCGGAAATGGGGAGTCAAGTTCGATGGCGAAGGTGAACCGTTGGAGTTTACCGAAAGGATGGAAGAGTTGGCTCGCATGTACGCCATCAGGATAGACACCTTGCCAACCATGATGCCTGAAGTTCTTACCAACAAGGCACTTATCTGGTTCCGGAACAATAATCGCCAATGGGAGACGTGGTCGTCATTTAGAACAGATTTCCTTAAGTTTTTCCTGACACCCCGGTATTTCGAACGATTGGAGGACGAAGTCAGGAAAAGACACCAACGGCCGCGAGAGTCCTTCAGCGATTATACCCTGGCGATGCAGAACTTGATGAGGCACACTGATTACTCCGAGACTCAGAAGCTCGAGAGAATTTTCCGCAACGCGTTGCCGGAATACCTGTGGTACATCCGACGGAAGGATTTTGCCACATTGGGGGAACTCCTGGAGATGGCCGCTGACCTAGAGCAGATTCCGAAAGGCCCCCACCATACGCACGAACAGCACCGGTTGATGGCCCCCGAGAAGACTGGGCCTACTACAAGTGGATCCATCCATAACCCCCGAAGTGCGTGTCGAAACTGTGGTCAGGGCGGGCATTTTTCGGCTCAATGCAGGAATCCGAGCATCTTATTCTGTTGGGACTGTGGTCGCCGGGACATTCGAACGATCCAGTGCTGCCGTTGGTCGGGAAACGACCGCCGGACTCGTACCGAGAGAGGGGGTGCGGGTCCTCTACCAAGCCTACCGCCCAACTAGAAACCTCTTTACAGTATACCAGAACGAAACTCCTGGCTAACGTCGGCTTAGAAGGCCGGCTGGTGGCAGCTACGGTTGATACTGGGGCTACAACATGTTTCGTGAGCCAGGCTATTGTTAATACGTTGCAAGATGTGTCAACTTTACACCCACATGATTCCGGGGTGACCCTGGCTGATGGATCTTACCGCCGAATCACCCATGCACTGGAACACACGCTCACCCTGGGAAACCGTAGCATTCGAACCGAACTCCTTGTCATGCCCGATGCCACCGAGGATCTGATCATCGGTCTGAAGTTCCTGGAAGAATGTGGCACTAGGATGATATGTGCCGGTCTTACTTGCAATTTTCAGCGAACCCAGGATGCCAATATACCGCTAAGCGGGGAGGCCAACCGCCATTTGACGCCATCTGTCCAACCCGGTACGACCACCAGTCCCGAAGTAGGCTCTGTATCCTGCCCAGAACCACACCAGGAGGATGACGAGGTTACACCAGGACATATTCCGGTAAGTGATCACAGTCCGGAGGACCAAGATAGAATAACACATTTTTTAGAAGGGGAGCTGCACGGTTTGTCCACCGCCGCTCGACATAGAATCGTGATGACGGACGACCGGCCCTTTAAAATCAGGTATGCGCCCAGGAACCCGGCCATGCAGGCTATCATCGACGCAAAAGTGAATGAACTACTGGCCAATGGCTATATTGAACCCTCCAGGAGTGCCTATAGTTCACCCATCACACTGGCCCCAAAGAAAAACGCCATGTACCGTTTTTCTTATGTAGGTTATGTATCGATTTCAGGCATCTGAACCGCAAATCCGACCCCGACGCGTATCCATTCCCACGAATCTCGACCATTTTGGACCGGCTCCGGAATGCGCGATACGTAAGCAGCCTGGATCTTAAAGACGGATACTGGCAGATCCCTTTGGAGGACGATAGCAAGAAGTACACCGCTTTTACCGTCGCCGGACGTGGATTGTATCAATGGCGAGTAATGCCGTTCGGACTGCATTCGGCCCCAGCCACCTTCCAAAGGGCCCTTGACAGCGTCATCGGGCCAGATCTGGAGCCATTCGCCTTCGCGTATCTAGACGACATTATAGTCACCGGGAGCACATTAGAGGAGCACTTAGCTAAACTGGCGGAAGTGTTCCGACGACTCCGTGCCGCTAACCTGAAAATTAATCCCGATAAGTGCGAATTCTTTAAGAGGGAGACGAAGTACCTCGGCCATGTTGTAAGCGGAAAGGGCATCCAAACTGACCCAGATAAAGTCGCGGCGATCCGGGAGATGACGGTTCCCCGCAACCTGCGAGACGTGAGACGATTTTTGGGAGTCGCTTCCTGGTACCGTCGTTTCGTACCCGATTTCGCCGCCATCGCACAACCCCTGACTGCGCTACTCAAGAAGGGCAAACACTGGAAGTGGACGGTGGATCAACAGATGGCGTTCGAGCTGTTGAAAACGAAATTAACGGAAGCACCGGTACCGGCATGCCCTGATTTCACGAAGGCATTCAAGCTACAGACGGATGCTAGCGACTACGGCTTAGGGGCAGTGTTGACTCAGGACTTGGATGACGGGGAAAGAGTCATCGCCTATGCAAGCAGGGGCCTCAACGGGGCTGAAAGAAATTACACGGCGACTGAAAAAGAGTGCCTCGCGATAATATGGGGCATACGGAAAATGCGGCCGTATCTAGAGGGGTACCGGTTTCACGTTATTACCGACCATCTGTCGCTAAAATGGCTGAACTCGATTGAGAATCCTACGGGTCGATTGGCTCGATGGGCTTTGGAGTTGCAGCAATATAACTACACGGTCGAATATCGGAAGGGGAAGCACAACGTGGTCGCTGACGCTTTGTCCCGACGGCCTATGGAGGTATTGCAACGAGCTGTGGAGGAGGGTGAACCAGTGGTATGCACGTGGTGGCAGCGGAAGAAGGAGGAGGTCCGTCGCGACCCCGTCAAATACTCAGACTATGCAATCGTTGGTACTCAGCTTTTCAGACACATCCCGAGGCACCCGAATGACGAGGACTCTACTCCCTGGAAATTGTGTGTTCCAATCACGTTACGAAAACGAGTTCTCCAGGACAACCACAGCCAACCAGCGGCCGGACACCTTGGAGTACGGAAGACGATAAGTCGGGTGAGCAACCGTTATTATTGGCCGGGGATGTACCGCGACGTGGCTCGGTTTGTGAGGAACTGCGAGTCTTGCCGGATATATAAGCCAAGTCAAGTGGCACCAGCGGGCGAGATGTTGGTGACCATCCCTGAGGAGCCCTGGGCCACCGTATGCGCGGATTTCGTGGGACCACTGCCGCGCTCCAAACATGGGAATAACATGCTCTTAGTTCTGTTTGACCGGTTTTCAAAGTGGGTCGAGTTGGTACCCCTCCGCAAGGCTACAGCTCAGGGTGTTGTTAAGGCCTTTAGGGAGAGGATTCTGGCCAGGTTTGGTACCCCGAAGATACTCATCACGGATAATGGTGCGCAGTTTACCAGCCGCCTACTTGGAAATTATTTACGGGAACTCGGGGTCAAGCATCAATTTACCGCCCCCTACTGCCCGCAGGATAACCCGACGGAGAGAGCTAACCGCACTATCAAGACGATGATCGCCCAACTGGCCCGGAATCGGCACAACCGATGGGATGACCACATTCCGGAGATTACCTTGGCCATAAACACCAGTAGTTCGGAATCGACTGGATACAGTCCAGCGTACCTCGTACAAGGCCGGGAGCCGAGACTACCAGGGGCCCTGTATGACGAAATAGCCACCGGTACGGGTGCCCACAATCGAGACCCAAAGGAGAAGGCAAGTGAGCTGGCGGAAATCTTTCGAATTGTTCGACATCAACTCGGTAAGGCCGCGCAGGACCAGCGGCGGCACTTCAATTTACGGCGACGACCCTGGAAACCCAAAATCGGCGACTGGGTCTTCGTTCGTGAACATCCATTATCGAAGGCGACGGAGAATTTTGCCGCCAAATTGGCCCCAAAGTTTTCCGGTCCTTATGAGGTCGTGAATTTCCTCTCCCCCGTGATAGCACAGCTGCGTAGCCGCGGAGGTGACCGTTTGAGGACGGCCCATCTTAGCGAGTTAAAAGCCTGCACCGGACGGCTTAACCCTCCGGAGGGGGGTGTGTAACTTCACCCTGATCATGCCCATTTCTCTCGCTTGTCATTAACATTTGCCGGTCACTGACCCCGTACTAACATGCCTGACACTAATATCCCTACATATCTTAACAGAACCGAGTACCGTGCCAAAATCCTTACCTAATCAAACTCTTTCATTTGTTTCACCTACAGATCAACCACATACACATCTAACCACATAATCACTATCCATACCGTCACCCACTTTCTAAATACACCCACACATCCTAGAATCAGATTTCAGTGAGTTACTTAAGGAAAGCTAAAATGAGTTACGTCAGGAGGGGAAAGAAATCAGAAGGCGGCCGACAAACACGATTTTTGCCCTACCATCCACCAAGGTATACCATGAGTCGCCATCATGCCCAGGGGACCCGACCGACAACTAGACCCCAATTATTGAACCGCTTAGGACAAGAAGAAAGCGCAGGTCCTCTGACCGACAACCACGACATTTGCCAAATCGTCGAAGAGGCCCTACGACCCTGGTGGAACACGCAGGTGGAATTGAGGTCACGGAATCAGCCTAATCGCTCGACAATACCACGCTGTGTGGTTGTCCTTACCCGGTTGACCGAGGAGAAGATACGTCAGGCTTGCGGAAGTCGTTACCGATACCAACCCCGGGCGGTAAATCGCTCCAGCGAAATTACTGGCAACGACCACCACGCCAACACCATTGCGGAGGAACCGCTATCGGACAACGAGGCCATCAGACGACCACGATCTCGCCGAGGCCGCCCAATGAGATTGTGTAGCGAAAGTGACGATGGGGGCGATATTATCGTGCTTACCAGCAATATGAAGTTCCGACACCCCAACGATCGCCTGTGATATCACCAATTTCATCCCAGGAACCAGTAGGCGACCGGGAAGACGAGATATTCCCCCACGTTGACGTGGTACGATGCATGGAGGCTAGGAATCCAGTTCAATGTAAGGAGATATCGTCGTCCCAGACATCATCATCGAGCGCAGTTTCGTGTCCGCCAACGCCAGGCGCGAGGTGGGTGCCTAAACAGGATGTGCTGGAACTGAGCCCGGAGCCAATAGAAATCTTGGCTGATTCGGGGCCCATTCTCCAGGGAACGCCTCCAACGCCACGGATACCATCCACAATCACCTTACTACAAGTGAACGGGCAGTATGACCCCAAATCAGCAGAACCAGGTACAGTGGTCATGACTCCAGTCGCACTTCTCTCGCCGCTACGGACAGGCCCGCCATGTTCACCATGCTCGCCGTTATCCCCGTCATCCTCATCATCCTCATCCTCGTCATCCTCATCCTCGTCTTCATCGTCGTCATCATCATCGTCCACCTCATCATCGTCTTCAACTTCGTCTTCTGAGAACTCATCATCCGAGTCGGACACCGATGAGGAAACGTCGAACCGCTCACGCGACAAGGAAAGTCGAGTTAACCCACGGCTTGCCAACACCCGGGATTCTCCATCACCGCCCCGCTATCCAGGGTCAGCACCACCACCCATACGATCATATACACCACCACGAACTCCACCACCGCGAACACCAACTCCCCTAACCTCGGCCCCACAACCATCACCTCCGCAAGTGCGGCAGGATTTTATAACTACCAGGGACGACCTTTCTGAGATGGTCCGGACCCGACTACAACCCTACATACAACATACGCTGGATCGTTGTGGTCCAGGGGTACGCGGTAATCGAATTTGTTGCATCGATAATCAGGGGTACCGTATACACGTAAACCGTCGGCGAAAGGTTATGGTTAAGCATTTGGGCCCCGCAGAGGCCCCTCATCTGTGAACCATCAAGTAAGGGTTCGTGTTCAACTAAGTTCCCCAGGGAGGGACCATGTGTAATGGCAGAAGTCGGTCCCTCGTTTCTACGAACACCCTTGAACCTAGGAAATAGCATAAGGACAATAGTAAATTAAGAGAGGAAATAAACATAAGGAAATAATGAATTTAAAGCAAAATAATATAGATATAAGGAAAAGTAATGAATTTGGAGAGAACTATTATAGACATAATAAATATAACTTTAGACCCAATGGAAATGCAATTATTAATTGGCCGGGCAATTCCCAAACACCCCTCGCAGTTTTTCTGGATAATTATCAAACGGCCCTCGATACACACAAGGGTATATAAAGCGCAGCATCACAGAACTCGGGATCAGTTGCTGGCAGCCGCCAAAGGGTTCACAAGGTATTACTAATCACATTCTCTATTTCTAGCTCTTGGATACTTTTCCTGACAAGGACGTGTGCCACATCCACTGAATATCCTTCGAGGTCCTGCGAACATCCTTCGAAGTCCTGTGAATATCCTTCGAGGTCCTGCGAATATCCTTCGAGGTCCTGCGAATATCCTTCGAGGTCCTGCAAATATCCTTCGAGGTCCTGCGAACATCCTTCGAAGTCCTGTGAATATCCTTCGAGGTCCTGCAAATATCCTTCGAAGTCCTGCGAATATCCTTCGAGGTCCTGCGAATATCCTTCGAGGTCCTGCAAATATCCTTCGAGGTCCTGCGAACATCCTTCGAAGTCCTGTGAATATTCTTCGAGGTCCTGCGGATATCCTTCGAGGTCCTGCGAATATCCTTCGAGGTCCTGCGAATATCCTTCGAGATCCTGCAAATATCCTTCGAGGTCCTGCGAACATCCTTCGAAGTCCTGTGAATATCCTTCGAGGTCCTGCGAATATCCTTCGAGGTCCTGCGAATATCCTTCGAGGTCCTGCGAATATCCTTCGAGGTCCGGCGAATATCCTTCGACACTTCCCACCGTATCCTTGGACATTTACTAGCAGGAGGCGTGCCGTTCGTTGGTCACTTCCCACCGTATCCTTGAACATTTACTAGCAGGAGGTGTGCCGTTCGTTGGTCACTTCCCACCGTATCCTTGAATATTTACTAGCAGGAGGCGTGCCGTTCGTTGGTCACTTCCCACCGTATCCTTGAACATTTACTAGCAGGAAGCGTGCCGTTCGTTGGTCACTTCCCACCGTATCCTTGAATATTTACTAGCAGGAGGCGTGCCGTTCGTTGGTCACTTCCCACCGTATCCTTGAACATTTACTAGCAGGAAGCGTGCCGTTCGTTGGTCACTTCCCACCGTATCCTTGAACATTTACTAGCAGGAGGTGTGCCGTTCGTTGGTCACTTCCCACCGTATCCTTGAACATTTACTAGCAGGAAGCGTGCCGTTCGTTGGTCACTTCCCACCGTATCCTTGAATATTTACTAGCAGGAGGCGTGCCGTTCGTTGGTCACTTCCCACCGTATCTTTGAACATTTGCTAGAAGGAAGCGTGCCGTTCGTTGGTCACTTCCCACCGTATCTTTGAACATTTGCTAGAAGGAAGCGTGCCGTTCGTTGGTCACTTCCCTCCGTACCTTTGAACATTTGCTAGAAGGAAGCGTGCCGTTCGTTGGTCACTTCCCACCGTATCTTTGAACACTTGCTAGAAGGAAGCGTGCCGTTCGTTGGTCACTTCCCACCGTACCTTTGAACATTTGCTAGAAGGAAGCGTGCCGTTCGTTGGTCACTTCCCACCGTATCTTTGGACATTTGCTAGAAGGAAGCGTGCCGTTCGTTGGTCACTTCCCACCGTATCTTTGAACATTTGCTAGAAGGAGGCGTGCCGTTCGTTGGTCACTTCCCACCGTATCTTTGAACATTTTCTAGCAGGAGGCGTACCGATCGGTAGAAGGACGTAGAATCCCCGTGCACCCAGCAATATTAGATCCAATAAGAGCAAACCGCATCTTTCTCTTTCCACTTTATTAAATTTAGCTTAGGTGTTTCGTAATTAGGTATAAGTAAATCAATAAATTGAATTTTTATAAAGTTTTAACAACGCCTTTTCTCTCTGTCACTGAACAAAATAAATTCCTGTGACGAACCCTACCCCCGCGAGCTTACCCCAGCAAACGGAGGAAAACTCGTCGTTACAAGTTCATGATTTCGAACTCTGTTCTTAAAACTTTCAGTCACGTCATAAGTGTTCTATAATTTAGACATAAGCCAAATAGAGTGTATTTCGGCGAATTTCAAAAAAATATGACGTAATTGAGATATTTTAAAAACAGATTTATAATCACCCAGCAAAGGTAAAGGGAAATGTAATAAGAAAACAGAAATAGTAACTACTTGCACTTTGGCCGCATAACACATTATTTTAACTTGGGGGTATCATTGGGGGTAAATGGTTGCCTAAATCGTACCTGTATAGGCTAAAATAAGTGATTACGAAGGAAGTACTGAAATAAGTTGTTACTTGTACTATTAAATTCACTAGTTAGCTAAAATAAGTACATACTTGTATGGAGCGAAATAAGTCGTTACACATTAGTACAAATTTAATTGGTTACAAATAGGGAATAAAATAAAACGTTACCAGTAATGACTTTGTTTAAAAGTACACCGATCCGAGCAATGTAATTAGATTCTAAATTTTTATTAAATCGTACTTTCGCATAATAAGTAGTTATAATATAATACGAATAACTTATTATTTTTACCACTTAATAAGTTATTATTAAACACAATATCGGTAATATATTATTTTAAAGGCTCCAAATAAGTAGTGATATATCTCCATATTGGTAGCTCATTATTTTATACCTCCCACATAAGTATTGATGTATCACAATATTAGTAGGTTTCTAAGTAACACCAACGGTAAAGGGGTACCCATTGCCAGGCAATGCATGAAAAAGGTCAAACCCATTACCAAGGTTTTGCTGGGCAGCTTGACTAAATCTATGAAAGTTTAAATCCCTGCAAAAAAATCATTTTGAAAATCTGTGTGATACCGCATTTATAACTGAGCAAAAACTACCTGGTTTTTGTCTCTTGTAGTTTTTAACCTGTCAAAACGCATACAAAAAAAAAAAAACAAGCAAAAACTATAACAAGTATAAATGTAGTATAAATTTAAAATTAACCTAGTTCCAACTTTTATTTGTTAATTGTTTTCAACCACGAACATGTTTTCCACTCAGACCCGACGAGTATTGCGGATTCCAAAAATACGATTCGAAAAGATCAATTTGCGGTTTTTTAAACGCTTTTCTCTATAGTTTTGCTTAAAATTCGTTAAAAAGTCAGCAATTTTCGTAAATCGTCGAAACATATGGAGTTATTATTCAAAAATCGTCAATCGTCATTTGTAAAATTTTGACTAAAGAAATCGTCAAAATGACGTAAAATCGTTACATCTAACACCACTGGTCTCTGTAGAAAATATTCGAAACCGGTCGGTTTGTTGAAATAATACAAACCGGTTAACCGGTTTTTGGTTTCGGTTTTGGACACTCTGTGGGTAGATTTTAGGGAGTAGTTTGTATGAGGAAAATGTTTTACATATAAACATTTGCAAAAGAGGGAAAACCCCCTGTCAGAATCAGTTGTCAGAACAATGTTTTTTTTGTGTTGTACAGTGTTATCGACCTTACGATGTTTCACCGAAAAAGAGGTCTTCAAACATAGAAACTTGTAGCTATTTACCTCAGGATTTGCGGCTACCCAGCAAAAATAGGTTTCATCTGATGTCTCAAATTGCTGGTGTATCAAAGAAGAACTAATATCACACAGTTTAAGAATCGAATTTAATAGCTAGCTCCCTAGGAAACTAATAAAAAAATTATTTATTAGGAAAATCAAACCAATTAAAACATTTTTCAATGGTAAATGTTTCGTGGATTTATCGTTTACTTAAAAAACAAGAATAAACAATTTATTACAACCCTAGTAAAAAAATTATATGACTTTTGATATTATATATAATTATATCCGAAAAATTAAAACATCGAATTGTATCAAATATAATATAATGATATCCAACCAGATATAATGGTATATAATTCCACACAATTATGCAATACATAATTATATGAGGCATATGTAACTATATATAGGTCTATATGTAATTGGATATTGTAATATGTTGCACTATATATATTGCTATATAAATGTTTAATAACGCTCCTAGACGAGAACAACAAATTCTCATTGAGTTTGTAATTTAACTTAACAAATATTTCCAGAAATTCTAAAAACGTCGTCCCCTGACGATTTCCTTAGGCAAGATTGAAATCCGGATAGGGACATGCCTATAACGGATTATTTTTCACAATTTGTTAAATACGTTTGGGATTTGAGCATATTTAATTCCTTTATTGCAATTAATGTATATCCCGATAAAATAAAATGTCCTATTTCTATGGACATAGAAATAGGGCACTTCATACAAAATTATCTTCATGCATTTCTCTTAATAATTATAAAGCAATAATTATATTTCTTTTTTATTATAGTAAACTGTAATCAAGTAGTCTCAGATTATATATAAAACTTTGCAATATTTGAAACATGCAAATAATTACTGTACTTCGTTCATATTTGACTTGGACATAAAAATAGGACACTTGCAATAAGTGTCAAAATTTTACTCGATGCACTTAGTAATAATTTTCTTTTCATAATTTGGGTTTGAAATAAGTAAATTCTTTTCTAATTGTACCAATATGTTCCACAACGAGATGAAATCTCCAACTGAAATTGCTAAAATACTAAGTGTTCGCGAAATTTGGTATACAATGCTATTCGTCTATGTGCTGCCGACAAGAAATATCATACGCAAAATAAAGAACGTAAGCCAATCCGTCGTAAAACTACAACTTATATGGACAGGACTATAGTACGCAAAAGCAAACTCAACCCTTTTATGTACTCCCGTCAAATAAATAACGCAATCAGGGAAAAATTCAACGTTCAAGTGTCAGACAGGTTAGTAAGAAGAAGACTGAATGAAGCAAACTTATTTGGACGAATAAGTAGAAAGAAGCCTCTTCTTTCAAGAAAAAATATTAAGAAACGTATTGATTTTGCCAAAACCCACAAAGGAAATGAGTTGTCCTTTTGGAAAAATGTGCTTTGGAGCGATGAAACGAAGGTAAATCCTGTCGGACCAGATGGTAGAACATTTGTACATCGCCCAAAAAACCTAGCTTTAAACATTAAGTACACTCAGAAGACCTTGAAACACGGTGGGGGTAATATTATGGTATGGGGAGCTTTTTCCTGGCGTGGTGTTGGCCCTATCGTTATAGTAGAGGACAAAATGGACAAGTTTCAACATTTGAGCATTCTTAAGAATGTTATGGAGCCATTTGCCTATGAAAATATGCCAGTTAAGTGGACATTTATGCAAGACAATGATCCGAATCATTCGTCAAACATAGTGAAGGATTGGTTTTTACAAGACCAACTTAAGGTTTTGGACTGGCCGGCCCAAAGTCCGGACCTTAATCCAATAGAAAATCTACGGAATGATGTAAAAACAAAAGTTTCGCAAAACAATTACAAAAATTCCACGGAACTTTGGGCTGGTATTCAAGAAGCTTGGTATTCTATACCAAAAGAAAGATGCCAGATATTAGTTGAGAGTATGCAAAGAAGATGCGAAGCGGTTATTGATAATAATGGATACAGCACAAAATATTAGTGTAATATTAACGCTAAAAAAAATGTACCGTTTTTTGTAAAAATATAAAATGTGTCCTATTTAGATGTCCAGGTATTTGTATTAGTTTATACATATTTACCAATATATATAAAATAGTTGAAGGGTTTTTATTTAAATAAAGAATGAATTACAATCATCAATAATAACACTTCCCGTATATGAAATAAAAAATTTTATTTTTGTTTTTATTTTTCAAAATAAATAATTATGTTTCTTAACACATAAAAGTGTCCTATTTCCATGTCCATAGCTGTATATATTTAAGATACAATTTCTTAAAATTTTATATAATCATATCTTAGTATATTTGTTCCAATATGTAATTATACAAAATTGTATATGATAATATATGACTATATCAAAACTATTTTACTTGCGAATTCTTTTTTTTATATTTCACAAAATTATTTTTTAACACTTCTTGGTTTGTTCCGACACCACTTGTTGCGCATTTTTGGTCTCCGCAGCGCAAGGATCTGATATATCGTATAAACATATGAAAATCCAACGGAAATTTCTAAGTTTTATTTTTCATCAAAATTTATTTCGCAAGTTCAATTTTAATATTTGATAAGTATTTGGCCTCCAACATGGGTTAATCAACAATTGAAATTTCCACACTCTATTTGAATAATATCAAACTTGCAGTGTTGCCAACTCTTGAAGGCATGATAGCACCGTGAGCATTGTAAAAGCGGGTAAAAAGAGTAAAAATTTACCAAAAATGGGGTAAAAAAGGACGATATTAATTTTTTTAAAAATTTAAATCAAGACACATTTTGCTTTGAAAAACCGTGTAAAAAAGGTTCAAAAAATTGCAAAAAGGAGTAAAAAAGCACCAAACAAATATTTCAAAATTTTGAAGTTTAAATACAATGAAGTTGCTATTTAAAATTGTACTACCGACATTGTGAAAAAATGTATTTTTTGTATAGTTCGTATACGTTTTTCAATTTTGACAGAAAATTCTATAAAAATTGAAAAGCAACAACAAACAAATACCAAAAATAAAAACTGTACAAAAAGCACTAAAAGCACTGCAAGAAATCTTAAAAAGCACTATAAATACCCGCTTTTTTTAAACGGGTATTTGTAAAAAATCACCGGGTACGGGAAGGAAAAAAGCACCAAAAAATGCCCGAAAAGCACTGAAATGGCAACAATGCAAACTTGGTATAATTTAAAATAACACATCGGCCGAAAAGTCCGTACACTCAGATAAAAAAGTTAGTAAAAAAATTTGTAAACAGTTTCCAATCGCACTTTACTATTTTTATACTGATTTTTAGTACAATTTTTTTTAGTAATCATTGTTGCTATTCTCTTATTACAAATTACGGATTTTTTTTACTAATTCTCGCTGCTGATTTCAGCAAAACATTTTACTAATTTTTCAAAACCGATTGCTAAATTTAGCAGAAAAATATACTAATTAAAAAAAATTTTTTTTTGTTTTTATACAATTCTTGTTTAGTTTATATTTGTTACTATTGATATATTCTTAGTTTGGAAATACCACTCAGAAAATTGTATTGTATTCAGTGCTGCAGGTTAATTGGGATCAAAATCGTCAAATATTTTTGAAAAATTCGTCAAAATCGTCATTGCGTTTTGAAATATCGTCAAAATATTGTTAAAAATCGTCAAAACTTTAATAATGAAGTATTTTTATTATTGTGACCCTAAAATCATAACATAAAATTTAAAAAATCACCCGGTTTTCGGTGTCAGCTGTAATTTAAGAAAAATTCGAAAACTTTACTTTTTTATTTGATTGGTTTAAGTGAAGGAAACTTTCAATGTAAATTGATTTTGTAACAAAAAGAATTTCTATAGAAATAACGCAACACTTCATCGAAGTGTTTTAGAAAATAATCCTTTAATACTAGTATCTCCAAATTTCAAACAATTACATGTATCTATTGAAAAATTACCATATACTGAAATTAATTGTTCAAAAGAAAAAGTTCACTTAAAAAAAAGTTCGTATAGAAAAATTTTTAGATTTTAATGTACTTACCCCTAAATTCATAAACGATTTGTAAAACTATAGGAGGTTTATTGAACAAATTTTGTATGAAAATGACGTTTTGTAAACCTGCTATAACTTTACAAAGCATTTATGAATTGAGGGGTTAGTCTAGAGACATTTCACAAGTAACTACACTCAAAAAAAAGTCAGTAAAGTCAGCAAAAAATGTTGCTGTGTCAGCAAATTTTTAGTCTGGAGCGTGCTTGCAAAAAAGTTGGTAATTTCAGAAAAAGGTTTGCTGAAAATCAGCGAGCCGATTTTTACCAAAAAAATAGTAATCTTCAGCAAAAGTTTTACTAACACTTAGTCGAAAGCAAATGAAAAAAATCCTTGCTAAAATCACTAAACTTTTTGCTGAATATTAGTAGACTGAAAAAAACTCAAAAAACTTGTAGCGAAATTTTACTTTAGTTAATTTATTTGCTTAAAATTTAAATATAGAAATTGTGTAGATTTGTTTTTCTTTTTAATCATTTCCGTTGTGTGTACTACATCCAGACAAGCTGCGACATCTACATTTGTTTATCTGATTGTCGTACACGCTATAACTGCGATTATCAGCACAATTTTGCTAGCAAAATAAATTAGAAAAACATTAGTTCAAAATTAGTTTAGTGCTAAAAAATATAACTAAAACTTTTGGTGAAAACGGAATTTCAGCAAAAAAAATTGCTGAAAACTAGTAAATTTGATATACAAGACGTTTTACTAATTTTTCTACTAACTTATTTGTTTGAGTGTACTAAAGAATTTACATGAAAAAAGAGTCCGATATGAGATATACATCCCTTAGAAAAACACTTACATTTATTACAGATTTAGGAAAAACTATTTTAAATAAAAATAATTACCAGATTCTGTGTTAGTTTTCCTACAAAAAACCATCAGAGTCTAAAATGATTATAAATTACCTGATTAAATTTTAAGATTTTTTGATTTAGATAATGGAAACATAACGTATTTTTGAACAATTTTTGCTATATGGGTGAAAACATCTCAATTCAACACAAAAAAGGTGGCATTTTAGGATTGACCATCTCCGATTTCAATAACATTTACCACAACTATCGTACATGATAACAGCTCATTAAAGCATAAATTTCAGAGCCAAGACTCTTTTGGTTACCGAAATATGACGTCATGAAAATTGGAAAACACGGTAAAATTTGACTAACCCCCCGTTTCCACATGCAAGTAAATGGTTGCAAGTTAAGTATACGTATTATCAGCGAAAATTTCGAAATTCACCGAAAAAATATGATAATTTTATATGTGTCCACACTACTTGCTGCAAGTTCATTTTTAAAATGTCGTCGAAGGCATACGTTGTCACTAAATAGCACTCCAGTATTGCCAAGTATTCAATATTCTAGCAACGCTGAGAAAAAATTTGTTCTTAACAAGTTTTTTTTTTCAAAAACTTATAAAATTGATATTTTAAATTACCATTAAGATATTTCAATGTGTTCTTTTTTACTTTTTTTTACAAATAAATACAAAATCAGTTGCATTACAACTCTTACTTTACCAAATACTAGTAAATTAATAGAAAACATCACTAGGCAACACTGTTTTCTTTATTCTGTCATTTCACTTGCAGCAAGTGTCAAAAATCCACTGTCTTCAAAATTAGCTTGCAAGTTGAGACGCAAGTCGTATAAGTGTGATTGTATTAGTGAAAAAGTGTGAGTGTATTGAGTTTTTCGAACTTGCACTTGCATGTGGAAACGGGGGGTCATACTTTACCCCAAAATCGACAATAACTTAAAAACGATCGTCAAAATGACGATAAATCGTCAAAACTGCCAACATTGATTGTATCTCCAATGCATAAAAAGGTAATAACTGTAGAACCGTTTGCAATTTTGACTCCAAATTTCAAGTACGCTTGTTACAATCGAAAGAAAAAAAGCTTTTTTTATAATTTTCTTTTTTTTAGATTTTACAGTTTTTTTTATTTTTTAGTGCACTTTTTTGCTAATTTCAGCAGATTGATTTTTAATTATAGTTTACAACAATTTACTGAAATTTAGTAGCTGCAACTAATTATTTATATTAATTACATTGTACTAAAATTATTGATATTTGAATTGCAGTTTACAACAATTTTGCTCAAATTTAGTAGCGACTACTAATTTTTTATACTAATTTTGTTGTACTACAGATCAGCAGACATGTGTTCCTAAAATTAGCAAATAATAGCGCTGGGCTCAAAACAGTTAAATTTCCCGTAATAACAGCAAAATTTTCAGTAGCCATTACAATCTTTTTTGGTTGAGTGTAGGATAACCAATAAAACAAAAATTTTTTAGCAAAATTTGACTTTATGCATCACCATCAACTCCTTCAAGAGCGATACAATCACTCCAACGGCTTTCTAACATTTTGATACCTTTTTATATATCTTTGGCCTCAAAATAGGCCTCTAATTCGGCAATCACATCTAGACTAGCAATTAGGGTTTGGGATTTCCCGGACTTTTTTATTTCCCGGGAAACGGGAATGAAAAAATTTGATTCCCGGGATTCCCGGGAACAATTGAACAAAATTGTTACTAAAAACCACCTATACTAATTTAATATAAGTAATTTTTGTTAAAAAAAAAACACTATTTCAGTACAAATGCAGTCTGTGTAGTGAGAATTCAAAGTAAAAAATATCAGAATGTTAAACATTTGATTTCACAAAATTACTCGCAGCACTGCCAAATGAATTGCATGATTCCAGCAGAAAGCACCTACTATTGGACTGTCGGAAACAAACCGTTTCATCACACTTGGCCCATTAGATATGGTGGCCAGAATGTTATTTTCTTCTAGTCTTATTTCTACAATTCTTCTTATTTCATCAGCATTACATCTTCCTGATATATAAACCAATCCCAGGTTATAAAATGAATTATTTCCGTTTATACATATGTTGAAATATCTCTTTTGTGATATTCTTTTCCATTCATCTAAGATTATAGTAAATCTCCTATTGTTAGAAATATTGCTCGATATTTCTTTTATCATGATATCTTTTACATGATTGTAGTAATTTAATATAATGTTCTTTACATTGGTTTCATTTTTTGCAATGCAATGTTTTTATTATAAAAACTTTCTCGAATAAACGAAGATCTAGTTATGGTGCGGATTGACTGCGGCTAATTTGGATACCATTTCAGGAAATGTTTGCCCTACCATAAAACCTTTAATGCCTATTCAGCTTACACTTTTTTCTTCGGGTACTTTGCTAATTTTAGCTGAAACGTTATTCTTGTTGCTGTTTTCTTCAAAAGAAGTTGCATGACCATCAATTTTTTTTTTTTTTTTTTTTTGTGAACCAAATTTAGATGTCGGATAATCAAATTTAGATACCACCGTTAACCATTAGTAAAGGAGTATTTTAAATTTAAAGTCGAATTTATTTTTAATCAAACGGTTTTGTTCATTTTGTGTAAGAAAACCTTACAAAAATATTTATATTTTCAAATATTTTGATTGGTTGAAAATAAATTAACCCATCAGAATGCTCCAAAAATAAACCAAGTCACCCAATATTTTAACTAAAGTCGACTTTACCTAAATTATACATTTGAAAAATTAAGATAGTAAGGGCGATTATTTGTAAGAAACAAAGCTTTTTTATATTTCTTTTAAACATTTTACCAAGTTCTTAGGTTTTACTACTTAAATTTTGAATAAGTTATGCGAAAAATCTTTATTAGTTGAAATGCTCCTAATTACTTGGCAAAGATTTTATTTGTGTGTCAAATAAATGTATTCCCTTTTAAAAGATTTTAACAATGACATTTTTGTTTTGGTATTTAAAATGTTTTTTATGACTAAAATTAAAAAATCCTATTCAAAACAAAAACAATTTAAAAAATTTAATAGTTTTAAAATTTCCCGTTTTCCCGGGAAAAATATATCATTTTCCCGGGAATTCCCGGCAAACTTTTCCCGGGATTTCCCGCCCGGGAATTCCCGAACCCTAAACCCTACTAGCAATCGAGAGGTCGCAAGTTCGATACCCGGAGGCGGCAATAAAAAAACGTTTGTAAAATAAAAAAAAATATAATTTTTTTTGTGAAGAATTTTTTTTTACTTTTAATTGGTGAAAAATAGCTTCCTTTGCACTCGTTGAAAAAGTACTGCAAAATGTTGAAATGGGAGTACTCCTCTCTTATGACAACCCAATGTTAAAACCATTAGTGTTTATGTTAAAAAAGAATTACATCTAGATCATCAATTGTAGTGCTTTTTCTACTGCTTCGGCATCTCTTTTTTTGCTGGGTACCGAAAGTGAAATAATAGAAAAATTAAAAAAGCAAAATTTTAAGTGGAAATTAATTTTAAAGAGTGGAATCCTGTAATTTATTAATTGGCTTTCTAATTACAAATGTTAAAATAAATAAAATTATAGTGAGTTAGAGAAAATAAAAATATTTGAACCCGAGTAAAACGGGTTATATATTATTTTATATTATTTAATACAATTATGTCTCGTTATATATTGCTTTGTATGGCACTATATATAATAAGACATAAATTTCGTCTTTCGAACAAATTTTATATAATGCAATATCCAAATATATCATTTTACAGATGTTGTCATATTTAATAAGATCTCGCTCATGGAATTGAAATTGTAAGACCAAAAAATAGCCCAGTTTCATGTTTAATTTAAATTTAATTTTAGATTTTATCGAAGTCAAATACAATCCATTTTTAATTGGAAAATATTCTTTTACAAAAACAAATTTTGATATCAAGTTTAAGTGATTTAAAAAATAACATGAACACGAAAAACCGGCAAAATATTTTTGTATAAAATCTGAATGAAATTATCTAACAGTTACCTATACATTATCGACATTGAAAATATTATGTTAAAAGAGTTAACACTTAACATACGCAGTCAGACTTTATATGGGATTTCGTACCACATATGTATAGCAACAGAACAAGTCTATTGATTTGAAAAAGAAACATTTATTTTCCCTACCCGAGTAAAAAAGTTTTGATATAATCATATATTATTTTATGTAAGTGCATACAGTAACTTATAGTTACATATGGCCATATATGCTTTTAAATTCAAGCATATATACTTTTATATAGTCATATATTAGATATTTTTTCCTCAAAGGTTTTAATATGGAGACATATGTGATTTTATATTATTACATACTGGCCTACATATAAGTAAATAAAGTAACATATAAACCATATAATTACATATACGTTTATATATAATTTAGTATGACACTATACATAATAATATAAAACTATATGGATCAGAGAAACAAGCCAGCCGCCGTGAGCCGTTTAAGCCGCCGCCGCCGGTCATTTTTGCTTCAGCCGCCGCCGCCGATTTTTTTCGGCTCATTTCGGCTGGAAGTATCAATTTTCAAATATAAAAAATTTAAAAATAAATATATTTTTTAAAAAGAATTTACTAATTCATTAAACTTGAACCACCAGAGTTAAAAACTATTTTTTTTTGTATGAAAAGAAAAAAGTTAAAATCTTCTAAATATTACATTTTTATAAATATAATTTTTTTAAGCTATAAAAGCTTATATAAATTTATACTGTGAAAAAAATTAAAAAAAAAAAAGTTCTTAATGGGTTAATATAATACTTCAGAATGCAACTCTTTGCAGATGTGTAAAAAATCAATTAACAAAAAAACATAGCTGGTTAACTTTGCATTTAAAACTCAATATATGTATTTAGTGTACGCTTTTTTATCATAAATTCTGACGAAAAATCGTTACAGAGTTGAAGTCGTGTTAGCATAGATATACGAAAAAGTTTGTAAAATGTATTAATTTTTGTTAAAAGCGTTACTTCTCCTCTTCATATAAATTCTTACAGTTAGTGTTTAGCTTCATTGGTTATTAAAATATAAGCTATTAAAGTTAAAAAACCTTACGAGTTACTGGTTACAAGAGTTTACATTTGGCCTATAAAATTGGTTACAAATTTTATGTATTAACCAAAAATTGGTCAGATTGTTATAAATTTTGTAAAACAGGTGACAATGCGCTGATATATATCGAAATATATATAATCCATGCATTTGAAATTAGCTGGTTACATGGTTTTTATCACATTTTTTGATATCACCCATATATATTTTTTCAATTCTAAAATACATTTTTAAAAATGGTCCAGTTGAATATTTTGGATAAATTAGACATTTTGTAACAAATAAATGAAAAAGTAAAGATAAGAGATATTGTAAAATTCTATAATATTTAGAAAAGGACACTTTTACGTATAAAATGCTCAAACCAATGTTCGAATTGATCACATAATTTCATCATTTAAGGACATTATTGATTGGGTATCTAATTCAAATGGGTCCCTACAAGATATGTGTATCCTGCCCAAACTTTCTAACAAAGCCTCCATTCAAAAGCCTTCAAACAAGTTTAATTTCTTAAATCAATCGATATGTATTTTTTCTATGGTCTTTATTTATTCCTTAATTTGTTAAAATTAAAAAGAATAAATAAAAAAAAATTGATTCCCAGTATGCTTTAATTGTCTGAAAATTCTATAAGAGGCAAAACTTGTTTTCCCAATGTTGGGATTACTTTGGAGCCCTTTACATTGGCAAAAAAATGTGCTGGCAAAATTAATATTTTGCAAGTTATGTTTCAACGAAAAGGACTTGGTACTAAAAGGGTATGTTTATAATTTATTAAATAAAACTTGTATGTTATATTAAATATTTAGGTCCATTTGTTAGATATAGTCTTGACTAGCCATGGATCTGTGCGAACATGAAACAAATCACACGTGAACCAACAACAAATCTTATATAAATTGATTTTATATATATTTTTTTGCGAGTGATTTTCTGACCGTGATAAAGTGCAGACGTTAATTGTGATCTCTTTTCTATAATTCTATTTAAAATTAAAAGCAATAACATTTGTTATTGTTTTAAGAAAAACCTTTTTTTTAATACATTGTATCAATGTTGCCATAACGGCGATTTTCTCGTCAGATCTAGCGATTTTATTTCGCCCCTAGCGGGAAAAATTGTCCTGTAGCTATTAGCCAAAAATCTAGCGATTTTTTCATCAGCCGTAATATAATTTTTAAAACTCGGTTTTATGTCGAAAAATATTATAAAACTCGCACATTGATATTCCTTTATTATAAAACACAACATCTTAAACGATTTTAGTAAAAAAACTCTAAAAATACACATTTCGATAAAATATGGGTATGCACTTTTTCATCGTACAACGCCCTCTATTGTGTATTCGCAATACTAAGATTAATTCAATGAAAATCAGGACTCATTATTTGAAGCTTAATCGTAAAATGTTTCATTATTTAAAAGTTTATAACACTTATTAACATATTAAAGAAATTTTTGAGTAAAAACTGCTTTAAGTACCATTTTTCAACAATCTAGCGAAAAAATCGCTAAATATTTACACTGTTTATAATCTAGAGATTTTCTAGCGATTTTTGGGTCTGATCTAGCCATTTATTTTGAAAATTTGTTGGCAACACTGCATTGTATATTGAAATCAACAACAAATTATTACTTATCAGTGTTGCCAACTCTTGAAGGCAGGAAAGCACCGCGAGCATTGTGAAAACGGGTTAAAAGGGTAAACATTTACCAAAAATGGGGTAAAAAAGCACGATAGTAATTTTGTGAAAAATTTAAGTCAAGAATTTAAAAACGTATAAAAAAGGTTAAAAAAATAACCAAAAAAGGGGTAAAAAAGCACCAAACTAACATTTCAAAATTTTGGAGATTAAGGACCTGTTTATCTATTACGAAAATACTCAAAACGATAGCAATTGACAATTACTTTCGTTAAAAATATATGGGAAACAAAAACAAATTTTCGTTACTTTGCTTTCGTTTAGACCATTTTCGTAATACATAAACAGGGGCTAAATACAACGAAGTTTGTATTTAAAATTGTACTACAAACATTGTAAAAAATGTTCTTTTTGTATGGTTCGTATTATTTTTTCAACTTTGACAGAAAATTCAAGAAAAATTAAACAAAAACAAATATCAAAAATATTTACTGTACAGAAAGCACTAAAAGCACTGCCAGAAATCTGAAAAAGCACTGTAAATACCCGCTTTTTTTAAAAGGGTATTTGTAAAAAATCACCGGGTACGGGAAGTAAAAAAGCACCAAAAAATACCCGAAAAGCACTGAAATGGCAACACTGTTACTTATTATTCAGTAGTAAACAAAGGGATTAATATTCTGCTATACTAATCCTCTGCTGTTACAGCAAAATGGATAGTAGCAGCGAGCAGAGAAACAAGCCAGCCGCCGTGAGCCGTTTAAGCCGCCGCCGCCGGTCATTTTAGCTTCAGCCGCCGCCGCCGATTTTTTTCGGCTTATTTCGGCTGGAAGTATCAATTTTCAAATATAAAAAATTTTAAAATAAATATATATTTTTAAAAAGAATTTACTAATTCATTAAACTTGAACCAAAGGTTTAAAAGGCTTAATTCTTTCATTCACTTTTTAAAAATTAAATTTAAAAATTTAATTTAATTTAATTTAAATTTAAAAATTTAATTTAAATTTTTCATTATTTAAAAGTTTATAACACTTCTTATTCACATATTAAAGAAATTTTTGAGTAAAAACTGCTTTAAGTACCATTTTTCAACAATCTAGCGATAAAATCGCTAAATATTTACACTGTTTATAATCTAGAGATTTTCTAGCGATTTTTGGGTCTGATTAGCCATTTATTTTGAAAATTTGTTGGCAACACTGCATTTTATATTGAAATCAACAACAAATTATTACTTATTAAGTAGTAAACAAAGGGATTAATATTCTGCTATACTAATCCTCTGCTGTTACAGCAGAATGGATAGTAGCAGCGAGTCTACTGAAGAAAGCGATATTGTCTGGTACACTCAAAAAAATAAGTTAGTAGAAAAATTAGTAAAACGTCTTGTATTTCAAGTGTACTAGTTTTCAGCAATTTTTTTGTTGAAATTCCGTTTTCAGCAAAAATTTTAGTTATATTTTTTTAGCACTAAACTAATTTTGAACTAATGTTTTACTAATTTATTTTGCTACAAAAATTTTGCTGATAACCGCATTCATAGCGTGGACGACAACCAGATAGACAAGATGTAGATGTCGCAACTCGTCTGGAAACGGAAATGACATAAAAATAAAAACAACTCTACACATATTCTATATTTAAATTTTTAACAAATAAATTAACTAAAGTAAAATTTCGCTACAAGTTTTTTGAGTTTTTTTCAGTCTATTAATATTCAGCAAAAAGTTTAGTGATTTTAGCAAGGATTTTTTCATTTGCAGTCGACTAAGTGTTAGCAAAACTTTTGCTGAAGATTACTATTTTTTTGGCAGAAATCAGCTCGCTGATTTTCAGCAAACCTTTTGCTGAAATTACCAACTTTTTTGCAAGCACGCTCCTGACTAAAAATATGCTGACACAGCAACATTTTTTGCTGACTTTACTGACTTTTTTTTTTGAGTGTAGACAGTCGTTGAAAACAAAATAACGAAACGACGACAAAATCGATCACCAGAATTAGTTAAGCATGCAATCAAAATAACAAAAACTACCAACAATGATGATTAGGGCAAGGAATTCCATGCAAATGCATGTTATTTCTCGACAGTCCAAAACTAATATGGACTAAGCATTTATCCGACTCATCAAATTTAGAACAAACTGGCATCGATTTGTAGTTGCATATTTTGACATAAATGCATGTTTTTGCATATTTCGACTTTAAATGCATATTTGGTGGCTTTTTAATGCATATTTTGTGCTTTTTAATGCATATTTGTGCATATTTTCAGTAGCATTTTTTATTTTGTAAAAAAATATAAAAAATTGATACGTTTTCATATTTTGATTCAATCAAAATAAACATTTTTAAAACTTTATTGACCAATGGGAAATCTTCGAGTTCTGTGTCTGTTTGCAAAATAACTAACTTAAATATATTTTTAAGTTTTAAAGTGCATTATTTTTGCAAAAATTATAGTTTTTAGTGAATATTTCATATATTGTGAGTGCATATTTTTCTTTTTTAACCGCATATTTTTCATTTTTAAGTGCATGAAATTCCTTGCCCTAATGATGATATACCAGGTACCTACTGGTATATCATCATTAGGGCAAATGTTTCAGATATAAGAGCGATGATGAATAACTTTTCAAAAATAGTAAACCTTGAAGATTATTTGTACAAATCTTTGAGAGATGGTCAGGTAACATAGGGGTTACACGATCAATTTTTTCCTTTCAAGTTTTAATACACTCACACTTTTTTACTAACACACTCACATTTTAAAAATTAAACAGTAACTTGATATCAATTTTTGCTTTCAAGTTTTGAGAAAACTTGACGGTCAATTTTTAAACAGCTGATCAAATTTCTTGTAAATTTGTTTTTCTTTTTACAAATATTGTGCCGCAATAAAACACGATTGATAAAATACGGAATGTGAATATTCCGGTATATCGACGAAATGATTTAAAAATAAAAATAAATAAAAAACCAATTTCTGTTGACATGAAAATGTCTGTGGAAGATGTGAAGAAAAAAATAAAGTCTTTTCGAACAGCCTACAGTGCGGAAACAGCCCACAGAGGCGAGCAATTTTAGTTCTTTCCTTGACGACGGCATCTTGAAAGCAAAATTGACTATCAAGTTGCATGCAGCCTACGTCACAGCTTCAAGTTTAACTGAATTTGACAAGCTGTATGTGTTATCAACTTGAAACCAAAATCTTGATCATGTAACCTCACTGTAAGAGTAATGCCAAAAAACGTAAAGGCATATAGAGTGATAGTAAAATAGCTAACTTTCGTAAAAAAACTTAACGTTTTCAAATCACATTACAAAATGTTGTTTTCAGCCGATCAAGCCGCCGCCGCCGCCGATTATTTGGTTGCGCCGCCGCCGCCGATTTTTATCCGGCTCAACCTCAATCGCCGCCGCCGCCGCCGATTTTTTGCTTGCGCCGCCGCCGCCGATTATTTTGGTCGGCTTGTTTCTCTGGCAGCGAGTCTACTGAAGCAAGCGATATTGTCTGGTAGACAGTCGCTGAAAACAAAACAACGAAACGACGACAAAATCGATCACCAGGATTAGTTAAGAATGCAATCAAAATAAAAAAACTACCAACAATGATGATTAGGGCAAGGAATTCCATGCAAATGCATGTTATTTCTCGATAGTCCAAAACTAATATGGACTAAACATTTATCCGAATTATCAAATTTAGAACAAACTGGCATCGATTTGTAGTTGCATATTTTGACATAAATGCATGTTTTTGCATATTTCGACTTTAAATGCATATTTGGTGGCTTTTTAATGCATATTTTGTGCTTTTTAATGCATATTTGTTCATATTTTTCATTTTTAGTAGCATTTTTTATTTTGTAAAAAAATATAAAAAATTTATACGTTTTCATATTTTGATTTAATCAAAATAAACATTTTTAAAACTTTATTGACCTATGGGAAATCTTCGAGTTCTGTGTCTGTTTGCAAAATAACTAACTTAAATATAGTTTTAAGTTTTAAAGTGCATTATTTTTGCAAAAATTATAGTTTTTAGTGCATATTTTTTTTTTAACCGCATATTTTAGGCGCATATTTTTCATTTTTAAGTGCATGAAATTCCTTGCCCTAATGATGATATACCAGGTAAGGTAAGAGTAATGGCAAAAAACGTAAAGGCATATAGAGTGATAGTAAAATATTTAACTTTCGTAAAAAAACATAAACGTTTTCAAATCACATTACAAAATGTTGTTTTCAGCCGATCAAGCCGCCGCCGCCGCCGATTATTTGGTTGCGCCGCCGCCGCCGATTTTTATCCGGCTCAACCCCAATCGCCGCCGCCGCCGCCGATTTTTTGCTTGCGCCGCCGCCGCCCATTATTTTGGTCGGCTTGTTTCTCTGATATGGATCCATATAAGAAATATTTTATAATTTGTGTTACTTATGATTATATATTGACGAATATGAACCCATATATAACTTATAAAATTGTTTATAAAATCATCTATAATTATATATCATCCCACATAGGCAATCTTTTCAAAGTGATTTTATATAAAAATATATAAGGTCCATATAAAACCAATGATCAATGATTTTGAACTACATAGTTTTAGATTTAGGGATTGGCGCGTGACACGAAATGTTCGTGAGTCACGTTATTCACACGTGATCGTGAGTAATAATTACTATACTTAAGTGATTCGTGCGTGGGCGTAAGTAAGAATAACCCGTGCATGATTCGTGTGTGAGTTTATTTTTTGCATCATATGTTTTTAGTAATTTTTACTGTTTTGCGTGAGAATTTTCTGATTGTAAGTTTTTAATATACTCATGTGTGCTGAGTAAGAAACGAAATGCTCGTGCGTGAGTAATTTGTATTTGTTTAGGAGCATGAGTCAAAAATGGCTTACGCACCCATAACATTAACAACGCTGAAGCTTTAATACGAAATTCTCTATACTACTACGTACACTTGACTGATTTCTTATATTTTGGTTGTATATAGGGAATCTCGCCCTTTTTTCGATCCCGCAATCCCGGGAATTTTGTGCGGGATTTCCCGGGATTTTTTTTATTCTTTTACAGAAGTTTTAGCTAATATATATTTCAATTTTGGAAGCTAAATAAATTTAAATTTAAAGCATTGATTTAAAATTAATTTAAATAAGAAATATTTTAAATTAAAAAATGCGATTTAAAATTTAATAAACGAATTAGTTAGGCCAAATTGCTTTTGGATGCCAGTTGAATTTGGTTAAGTTAAAGTCAAAACAAATACTCGAAACTAGGCTTTAAAAAATTTGTAATATTTTCAATTGAGTATTTTGAGGCTAATTTACTTTAAATAATTTTATTTACATTTCAAATGCTATTCTTTTATTTCAATTATATTTTTTAAATATTATGCAGATGCTTTTTCAAATTATTTTGGATTGTAAATTAAAAATGCAACTACCCGAGTAAAAAAGTTTTGATATAATCATATATTATTTTATGTAATTGCTTATAGTAAATTATAGTTACATATGGCCACATATGCTTTTAAATTCAAGCAGATATACCTTTATATAGTCATATGTTAGATATTTTTTCCTCAAAGGTTTTAATATGGAGACATACGTGATTTTATATTATTACATACTGGCCTACATATAATTGCATAAGCTATATATAAGTACATAAATTAACATATTACAGATATAATTACATATACGTTTATATATAATTTAGTATGACACTATACATAATAATATAAAACTATATGTGGAGCCATATAAGAAATATTTCATAATTTGTGTTAGTTATTGACGAATAAGAACCCATATATAAATTAATATGGTTCCATATCTACAATATTTCATGATTTCTTTAATATATAACAATACAACGTTCTTTATAAAATCATCTATAATTATATGTCATCCCACATAAGCAATTATTTCAAAGTGATTTGATATAAAAATATATAAGGTCCATATAAAACCGTATTATATTATATGTGGTTCTATGTTAACAATGATTTTGAACTAGTTTTAGATTTAGTAATTACTAGGGGTAGGCGCGTGACTAGAAATTTTCGTGAGTCACATTATTCACACGTGATCGTGAGTAATAATTACTATACTCAAGTGATTCGTGCGTGAGTCTGAGAATATATAATTCATACTTGATTCGTGCGTGAGCGTGAATAAGAATATATAACCCGTGCATGATTCGTGTGTGAGTTTATTTTTTGCATCATATATTTTTAGTAATTTTTACTATTTTGTAATATTTTACTATTTTTCTTATATCTTGGTTGTATAACATAATCCTATTAACTTTAAAATTTCAGTCTTGTTAACTTTATTTTAAAATTACTAAAAATAAAGAAAATTTTGTTCATGTTTAATGCACTGTCATGGTAAATCTGGATAAAAGTAATGGAAGATTTATCGAAATTATAGGATCTCCAGCAGATCTTTGGGTTAATCATTATATTTGGAAATTAATTACTTATGCAATTACACAATTACATGTAATTGTAATTGAAAAAATTCAATTTCTATTACTACATATTATTTGTAATCGTAATTCAAAAAAAAAAATAATACAAGTAATTTGTAATTGAAAATTTTCAATTATACATTACATATAGGGAATGCATCCCGGGATTACCCGTCCCGGGATTCCCGGGAAATTAAGCATTTTTCAGTTCCTGCATTCCCGGGAATTTGGACCGGGAATCCCGGGATTTCAAAAAATGCAATTTAAAATAATCAAGTAATTATTTTAAATTTTCTTATGCAAAATTTTTCAACCTTTTGAAAATAGTAAACATTTTACATTAGGCTTGCTCGTTTACTTACTACAATTTGTTACTTTTACCACAACTGGAAAAATTCAAAGAGTAACCAAAACAATGATTGAGTAAAAGTAGTAAGATTTTCGAGTTAACGAACACATTGATTAATTTGTGTACTTGATCAAACTTTTTAAGTTCCTTTCAGTGCCTCTTAAAACCACTCAAATAGTGTTTGTATAAAAAATTTTGAATCGCACTTATTCTGAACAGAATAAAGACAAATTTGTCCATTGATTTTTAAAAACTTTCAAGTAAGTTAAAATTTATTCCCATAATTTTTAAAATTTTTTCCAATTTTCTAAAATTATTTTCTGTATTTATTTTTTTTGACGGGCAAGCTTTTTAGTCTAAAAATTAGTTTTAGTTTATTAAATTTTTAAAAATATATAATTAGACTTTTATAATTTCTAATATAAAATTAATTCTTTCTCACTACGAAAATTCCAAGAAAAACCACCTGAGCTTTTTCACAATCATGAAAATTTGAGATCTTTAAGATATTTTATGTATAAAAATTTTTAAATTATTATAAAATATTTTTTAATTTATTTCTCTTGCGGGATCCCGGGAATTCAATATAAATTTCCCGCTTTCCCGGGAAATCAAAAAGTGCGGGATTTTGCATTCCCTAATTACATATAATTGTAATTGAAAAAATGTCGATTACAATTACATTTTTTCGGAAAAGAAATAGTGACAAAAAGCACAAATGAGGGGTCAGCCCAATATGACGTATTCTTTTTATACTTATCCACGCCTATCCAACCTATCCCAGTCAGTTTTTTCTACAAAATTTTAACAAAAAACACTTTAATTCTAAATGTAATTGAAATTTGTAATTGAAATCACTTTCAATTACAATTACTTGTAATTGAAAATTTTCAATTACAGTTACATGAAATGTAATTGAGTTTTTTTTTTTAATATAAATTATATTTATTTACAACTGTAATTGAAATCCCCCAGGTCTGATCTCCAGATATTGCATATATTTTTTATTTAAAAAAATAATTTTTGTATATTGTTAGATGTGGTCATATATAATATGATCAAAAGTATAAGGTCAGTATTTAGATATAATTGTATCCAACTATGTCCACTTTTATAACATTTTATATAATTTTATACAAAAAGATATAATTTGATGTAATTGGATGAGGACAAAATTCGGATACATTTATATCGAATTGCATAAAATTGTATCAAATTGTACCAAATTGTATACAATTGTATACAATTCGATACAATAAGATAAAATAAGATGTTCTCATTTTTCGGATATAATTATATCTAATTACATAAAAGATTATATATAATTAAATATAACTTCATATGGCTCCATATAATTTTTTTTTTACTAGGGTATGCAAATTAAATAATTTCTTTTTAAGTAATTGTGGGATAAAAAATTTCTATTCAAAAGATACTAATTAAAGTTATACTATTTAATGAATGGTTTTCGTTCAATTTGAGATCAAATATTATCACATTTTCCTTTAAATTATTTTCAAATTAAAAGAGAGATGATAAAATTTTTACAAGTAAATTACATAAAATAAAAATTTTTAAAATTTGATAAGGCCAGAAGGAGAGAATACGTATTGTCGGGTCCTGCTACAAACCCATCCTCATATGCCTTTATGGGTTAATAATCTATTTATATTGAATTGAAACAAATAAGCAAATTGAAACAACTCAATTAGACTAACATCAACGAAATTCTAACAATGTTATTTTTATCCAGCAAAATCTTTAGAAATACAAATTTTTGGATTCCATATTTAAGAAATACTTAAACAAAAAATCTAAGTTCTGAATATAAAACTGGTCCGACACAAGTTTGCACCCATTAACAATTCCAATATATCCTGAAAGACGGATATATTGGAATTAACCGTTCTAACCGCGAATTAATATTTAGTTAATATATTTCATTTTAAAATTAAATTCCATACAAATATATTAAGTACCTAAATAGTAATTCGCGATATTAAACTGTTAAACGAATTTATCTAGAAAAAGTGGAAGTCATGCATACTTTATATTTAGCCCTCCTTTCAAAATATTTTAAGTAGATTTTATCATGGGTACAACCAAAAGATGAACTTTGTCGGACGGTGTTTTAATAGAAATCGAGTTTTTCAAGTACAACATATGTCGGATTTAGTTATTTTCTAACGAGCGGGAATTCCAGGGTTCCCGGGAAATTCAGAAAAAAATCCCGCTGTCCCGGGAAATGAAAAAGTCCGGGAAAAGAAAAACCCTAGTTGTATATCATAATCCTATTAACTTTAAAAGTTCAGTGTTGTTAACTTTATTTTAAAATTACTAAATTAAAAGAAAAATTCTTTCATGTTTATTGCACTGTCATGATAAATCTGGATAAAAGTAATGGAAGATTTATCGACATCATAAGATATCCAGCAGACCTGGGGTTAATCATTACATTTTGTAATTAATTACACATGCAATTACACAATTACATGTAATTGTAATTGAAAAAAACTCATCTACAATTACATATTATTTGTAATTGAAATTCAAAAAAGAACAATTACAAGTAATTGAAATTTTTTTTATTTAAAAAAATAATTTTTGTATATTGTTAGATATGGTCCTATATAATATTATAAAAAGTATAAGGTTATTATTTATATATAATTGTATCAAACTATGTCCACTTTTATATGAAGTTATATTTAATTATATATAATCTTTTATGTAATTAGATATAATTATATCCGAAAAATGAGAACGTCTTATTGTATCATATTGTATCGAATTGTATACAATTGTATACAATTTGGTACAATTTGATACAATTTTATGCAATTCGATACAATTGTATCCGAATTTTGTCCTCATCCAATTACATCAAATTATATCTTTTTGTATAAAATTATATCTAAATATTAACCTTATACTTTTTATCATATTATATAGGACCATATCTATCAATTACTTGTAATTGTAATTGTTCTTTTTTGAATTGCAATTGCAAATAATATGTAATTGTAGATGAGTTTTTTTTTCAATTACAATTACATGTAATTGTGTAATTGCATGTGTAATTAATTACAAAATGTAATGATTAACCCCAGGTCTGCTGGAAATCTTATAATTTCGATAAATCTTCCATTACTTTCATCCAGATTTATCATGACATTGCAATAAACATGAAAAAAATTTTCTTTTAATTTAGTAATTATAAAATAAAGTTAACACTGAAATTTTAAAGTTAATGGGATTATGATATACAACCAAGATATAAGAAATCAGTCAAGTGTACGTTATAGTATAGAGAATTTCGTATTAAAGCTTCAGTGTTGTTAATGTTATGGGTGCGTAAGGCATTTTTGACTCATGCTCCTAAACAAAAACAAATTACTCACGCACGAGCATTTCGTTTCTTACTCAGCACACGTGAGTATATTAAAAACTTACAATCAGAAAATTCTCACGCAAAACAGTAAAAATTACTAAAAACATATGGTGCAAAAAATAAACTCACACACGAATCATGCACGGGTTATTCTTACTCACGCTCACGCACGAATCACTTAAGTGTAGTAATTATTACTCACGATCACGTGTGAATAACGTGACTCACGAACATTTCGTGTCATGCGCCAATCCCTAGAATGTTATAAGTTATATATGGGTTCATATTCGTCAATATATAAATATATATAATCATAACTACCACAAATTATAAAATATTTCTTATATGGAACTACATAGTTGTATATTATTATGTATAGTGTCATACTAAATTATATATAAACGTATATGTAATTGTATCTTTTATATGTTACTTTATGTACTTATATATAGCACATACATATGTATATATGTAGGCCAGTATGTAATAATATAAAATCACATATGTCTCCATATTAAAACCTTTGAGGAAAAAATATCTAATATATGACTATATAAAAGTATATATGCTTGAATTTAAAATCATATGTGGCCATATGTAACTATAAGTTACTATATGCAATTACATAAAATAAGATATGGTTATATCAAAACTTTTTATTTTTTAAATTTAATTATTAACAAAATTTGTATTTTAGATTCTTTTACATATTAAATACTTACTTCGGTGGGTCTCATACTCTAAAACCTTCAGTATGAGACCCACCGTTAATAACTAAAAAATTTGAATTTAATTTCATTCCAAATAGAGATCAACAAATTAGTTTCAGGTAGAATTCATCACTGTGTTATTTGAAGTATAAAAAATATTATTCTATAAGGTTAAAACATCTCTTTGGCAGACCACACATAGTGGGAATGATTTTAGTTTTTGCACAATTTTTATACCCTACACCACTATGTGGTCAGGGTATTATAAGTTTGTGCTGATGTTTGTAACACCAAAAAATATTGGTCGTAGACCCACCTTATAGTATACCGATCGGTTCAGAATTTTTTTTTATTTCGATTTAACGATGTCCGTCTGTCCGTCCGTCCGTCTGTCTGTCCATGCAATCTTGTGCGCACTCTACAGGTCGCAACTATTAAGATATTTTGATGAAATTTGGTACGCAGACCTATGTTGGCCCAAGGACGAACAAGTTTGCTTTTTTTGAACATCGGTCCATGTTTAGACCTAGTGCCCATATAAGGGTCCTACCAAAATTATACTGTTTATATGCTGCAGGTCGTAAATATTAAGATATTTTGATGAAATTTGGTACACAGACCTATATTGGCCCAATAATGCAGCCTATTGATTTTGGTGAACATCGGTCCATGTTTAGACCTAGTGCCCATATAAGGGTCCTACCAAAATTATACTGTTTATACGCTGCAGGTCGTAAATATTAAGATATTTTGACGAAATTTGGTACACAGACCTATATTGGCCCAATAACGCAGCCTATTGATTTTGGTGAACATCGGTCCATGTTTAGACCTAGTGCCCATATAAGGGTCCTACCAAAATTATACTGTTTATATGCTGCAGGTCGTAAATATTAAGATATTTTGATGAAATTTGGTAGACAGACCTATATTGGCCCAATAATGCAGCCTATTGATTTTGGTGAACATCGGTCCATGTTTAGACCTAGTGCCCATATAAGGGTCCTATCAAAATTATACTTTTTATACGCTGCAGGTCGTAAATATTAAGATATTTTGATGAAATTTGGTACACAGACCTACATTGGGCCAATAACGCAGCCTATTGATTTTGGTAAACATCGGTCCATGTTTAGACCTAGTGCCCATATAAGGGTCCTACCAAAATTATAATGTTTATACGCTGCAGGTCGCAAATATTAAGATATTTTGATGAAATTTGATACACAAACCTATATTGGCCCAATAACGCAGCCTATTGATTTTGGTGAACATCGGTCTATGTTTAGACCTAGTGCCCATATAAGGGTCCTACCAAAATTATACTGTTTATACGCTGCAGGTCGCAAATATTATGATATTTGGATGAAATTTGGTACATAGACCTATGTTGGCCCAAGGACGAAGCCTATTGATTTTGGTGAACATCGGTCCATGTTTAGAACTAGTGCCCATATAAGGGTCCCCCCAAAATTATATTGTTTATACGCTGCAGGTCGCAAATATTAAGCTATTTTGATGAAATTTGGTACATAGACCTATGTTGGCCCAAGGACGAAGCCTATTGATTTTGGTGAACATCGGTCCATGTTTAGAACTAGTGCCCATATAAGGGTCCCCCCAAAATTGGCTTGGTTACAAACTGCAGGTCGCAAATATTAAGATATTTTAATGAAATTTGGTGCGCTGACTCACATTATAGAAAATTTTGACATAAGCCCCATTTTAACCCATTTGAATTTCGGATCCAAACAATACACCAAACTGGTGTAGGGTATTGTATAGTCGGCATGCCCGACTTTAACCTTTTTACTCGTTTTAATTGCATTATGTTATTAATAAAATCAAGGTTATTTCGAAACTTTGTTTTCATTAAAATAAGTTGTGAAAATTTTCTTTCGGCAGCAACTAAACTAAGTGGCAATGTCAGTGGATTGTGATCAAAATAAATTAGTTATTCAAAACAGATTTCATTCATTCCCTTTTTATATTTCGTTTCTTCATCCCAAAATTCAACTATATCCATGTCACTGTTTAATTCTGTAATGTTCGAAAATCTTAATAATTTCCATTGGGTTAAAATCTTTTCTTCATTACCGCTCGTTAAGTTTGGGAAAAATGACAATAAAAGCTCCAAAGTTATTTCTAAATTATTTAAAATTTGGTGTTATTATGGCAAGATGTTTTAAATATTTTCTTGAAAATTCAAAGTATTTTGAGATTTCTTTTAAAAGTTCTTATAAAAATATTGTTTTTTTTTAATTTCATATTTTTAGCCAAGTTACTTTCATTTAAACATTGTTCAGCTTTACGGAAAATAAATTTTTTTCTACATTTAATTAATTACATCAATTAATTTCATCAAGTAAATTAAACGTTTTTAATGAAATTAAACTATTAACGTAATTACTTTTGGTGAAATTGCTCAAAACTAATTTAAAATTTAATTTCAATTGACCATTAACATATGGAAGACGCATTTCTTCCGATTGAATTTTTTTATTATATTAAGAATATATGAGAGAAATAAAAAATAAACATTAAAGCTAGTATCGCCTACTAGTTAACCCAATTCCCAAGCTTTTAACCGTTTACTTCCAAAACAGGCTACTGCTCAGTTATACGATTCATTACATTACATAGTGTCAGTCACCGCGTACCAGAAATACCTAATATTTTATATGACTCTACACTGCAATAATCTTAAAATTCTTTAAATTCAAGAATACATTTCGAATTATGCGCAAAAAAGTTACAAATGTTGCTACAAAGATATTCAATTTGTACGGGAAGCTTCTTACAAGCATAAGCAGTACATAAACCTAAAAACACAGAAAAAAAATGTATAAGTATACTTGATTGCCAAAAAAGTTACCAAAATGAAAAAGTTCACATCTTTACATTGGGAAAAAAAATAACCAATTTTGGTTAAAAATAACCAAAACGGCAACACTGGTTATAGTCTTGTTTCAAATCCACTCTTAATATCTTAGTAAATTGAAATTGAAATTCATTTTCATTTAAAACGTTATAAATTTACATCGAAACAACAGATTCTTTTATTTTTAAATTGAATATTGGGTCATATTAATAAAAGTTAGCCAATTCTTCGAAGTAATTATTTTGGTTTAGGAATGACGTACCACCATATTTATACATAGGCTTGAAGGATACCATAAAATATAAATGAAAATTAAAACAAAAAAATTGTCTACCCGCAAGCAGTTATAAATCTAAATAGAAAGACTAAAATTGTTTAATGAATAACTTAAAAACCTAATAAATAATTCCCCCATTGAAATCTAGTTTTTTATTTAATATTTACAAATTTAAAACACTTTTAAACGATTATTTCATGACATTTAATTTTATTAAAAACTGTTTCATGTCATGTTATCACAATTTTAATGCATTTTTCCCATTTTTTTTAAGTGAAAGCCCAAAAATAAAAGCTTCATTTGAACATATCTCACTTTCAAAATGAAAATCTCACCTTTAGTGAAAAATCCAGTAATGATTTATGGAAAATTATTTGAAATTTAATTTTGTTTAGAATTTTTTATGGATTATTCCTAAACTATACTATAGCTCGTTTAAGTACTCATTAATGTGTAGATACTTTTTATGTATACAGTTTCACATCAAAACTCGCAAACTTACTAGATTTGCTTAGTTCACATGATACACGAAACCTTACATGTCCCCCATTTTTTTCAGTACAATATTTAATAAAAACAGAAATACGAAAATTTTTATCTAACTGGACCTAATTGCATCAAATTTTAAATATTAAGATATTATTTCATACAATAATGTGTGGTCAAAATTCGGATTAAATTGCATATAATTTAAAGTAATTAAATCCAATTTGACCCACGTAGATATAATTGTATTCCCAATTTTTCGGATTAAATTGTATGTGATTAGTTATTGTATTTCATCAAATTAGATATGTCACCATATCATCTTTTTTAATCGGGAATATAAAAGGAGTAATCGAACATTCTACAATGTGAAAATAAAAATAGACAATGATTCATACATAAAGGTAATGCACGCACAAAAAGTGAACATTGGATGGGAGAAGTGTAAAATTTTCGATGGCACAGATATTATACAATGTTTCAAATGCAAAGGCTACAATCACAAATCAAAAGATTGCAAAAATCAAGAGGTGTGCTTTAAATGTCATGGTAATCACTAGGGCAAGGAATTTCTTGCAAATGCATGTTTTTTCTCGATAGTCCAAAACTAATATGGATATTTATCCGAATCATCAAATTTAGAACAAAATGGCATCGATTTGTAGTTGCATATTTTTGCATATTTTGACTTTAAATGCATATTTGATGCCTTTTTAATGCATATTTTGTGCTTTTTAATGCATATTTGTGCATATTTTTCATTTTTAGGAGGTGTTTTTTATTTTGTAAAAAAACATAAAAAATTGATACGTTTTCATATTTCGATTCAATCAAAATAAACATTCTTAAAACCTTATTGACCTATGGAAAATCTTCGAGTTCTGTGTCTTTTTGCAAAATAACTAACTTAAATACATTTTTAAATTTTAAAGTGCATTATTTTTGCAAAATTAATAGTTTTTAGTGCATATTTCTTATATTTTTAATGCATATTTTTCTTTTTTAACCGCATATTTTAGGCGCATATTTTCCATTTTTAAGTGCATGAAATTCCTGGCCCTAGTAATCACAAATCAAAGGACTGTAACAAGGATATTATAATTAAATGTATTAATTGCGTAAGGATGAACAATAGATTGAACCTAGGATTGGATGAAAATCACATAACCTCAAACAGAGAATGCCCGGTGTATCAAAATAAGATGAATGCAAAAAAGAGAAGAATGGGGTTAACAGCCTAACAATCATGGCAAATAAATGGTATATATACAAATATACAGGGATTTTTGTCGTTTATTTAACCTTTTTTTTCAATTTTTAATTTCACAATTTTCTTGAGCGAAAGGTTTCTTTTTTATATATAAAAAATTTCTTTATTTTCGATATTTCGCTACTCCATTGTGTAGCATCTTCAGGAAATAACAATTAAATTAATAAATTAACAAATTATAAACAATTTGAAAGTTTGAAAAAATTTGAAAAGCATTTGTCAAATATAAATTGTATGTATACATTTATACCAGTAAACAAAGTCTTTGGTATAAAAGTATAACAAACAAAAATATTAATAATTAACAATAAAAAATGTATTAATATAATGCGTTATAAATTAATGTGTGCTATTTCTTTTGTATTAAATATCTATAATTCTGTGCTACATTTTCAGTATCTGCCTTAAAGTTAATTCTATTTGTTGTGAGTGTATTAATTATCTGTAACATTTCTAATATATAACGACGTTTATAATTATGTTCTGTGTTTAAAACTGATACATTTTCAAAGTCAGGATAGTGATTGAAATTTGAACAATGAGAAGATAATGCTGTCTTTTGTGAATTAATATGTCTATATTTCTGATCTGATCTATGTCCAGCTATTCTAGTTCTCAATTTATTCTTCGTTGTACCTATATATACCTTATCAGAATTTTCTCCGTCATTTCCACTATATGGTATTTTATATACTATATTTGACATGTCCAATTTCTCTATCCTATCCTTTGTCTTACTGTATAATTTATTTACTGTATTGTATGATTTAAAAAGTTATTTTATATCTATTAGTATCTATTATCTTTGATTTCTCCAAATGTTCTGATATTTCCGGTACATAGACCATAGACTTGTAAATTTTCTGTTCCGTTAAATTTCCTGTGTTATTATTCTTTCTAAATTTATATTGATTTATTAATGAACAAATTAATCCTATCGGAAAATCATTATCCCTTAATAAATCCTTAATTATTTCCTCATTCTTTCTATGAAATTCTCTGTCACTAATATTCAATACTTTTTCTATCAAATTCTTCGCAGTGTTAATAATGATTTTCCTATTATGTTTTGAATAAAAATTAATAATTCTACCTGACGCTATTGGTTTCTGATACCAATCCATTATCAAATTATTACCTCTTCTTATTACCAAAGTATCTAAATAAGGAAGTTTAGAATCACGTTCCTTTTCCTTATTTAGATACTTTGGTAATAAGAAGAGGTAATAATTTGATAATGGATTGGTATCAGAAACCAATAGCGTCAGGTAGAATTATTAATTTTTATTCAAAACATAATAGGAAAATCATTATTAACACTGCGAAGAATTTGATAGAAAAAGTATTGAATATTAGTGACAGAGAATTTCATAGAAAGAATGAGGAAATAATTAAGGATTTATTAAGGGATAATGATTTTCCGATAGAATTAATTTGTTATTTCCTGAAGATGCTACACAATGGAGTAGCGAAATATCGAAAATAAAGAAATTTTTTATATATAAAAAAGAAACCTTACGCTGAAGAAAATTGTGAAATTAAAAATATACAGGGATTGTTAAATAATTATACTCAATTAGAAATTAGAAAAAAGAGCCTGAATTCATTATATTGTCGGAAACCCATTTAACAGAAAATGTAGAAGAAGAAGAAATACAACTGAAACAATACAATCAATATAAACATTATCCAATTCAACAAGAACAGGCGGGGTTATAGTTTATTTCAAAAAGAAGTGGAATGTAATAAAAATTACTGAAAAAGCTATTGATTCTAAATTATGGATATCCGAATTTCTGGCAAAATATGAAAAAAACGAATTTGTAATTGCTGCTGTATATAGATCATCAAGTAGTACCGAGATGGAGTTTATTGAAACATTTGAAGAATGGGGGAATATTTAGTTGATCTCTTCTTTTTAAGTAAATGAATGTTCTTTTTAGTTTGACTCTAGATCATAAATTAATATCACTTTCTGTTTAAATTATTTTCAAATCAAAGAAAGATGATACAATTTTTAGAAGTAAATTACAAAGAATAAAAATATATTTGAAAGAATTCGATAAGACCAGCAATACAGAATACGTATTTTCGGCTTTCGCTACAAAGCCATCATCAGTGTATTTCGTCTTGAGTGGGTTAATATTTAATGATTGTCTACTTATGTGACCGCTGAAAGAAAATCGAATTTCTTATCAACAACTCAACTTAGACTAACATCAACGAAATTTAACAATGCTATTTTGATCCTTTGTTATTATTACTCTATTTTGCTTTAAACCTTAATTCTTAAGATATCTCAGCTGATTCTATTCAACTCTGTGTATGATAACCACAGATTTTTGAATTACAACGAACCGTTAAATTTAAATGTATATTATTTAAATTATATTTTTGCATCGTGTCAATGTGTTTTAAGATGAATGAATGATTTGAAAATAATTTAAACAGAAAGTGATAATAATTTATGATCTAGAGTCAAAATAAAAAGAACATTCATTTACATTTGAAGAAATATTGGAAGTGATAAATGAATTTAACTGTATAGACTGGAATAAAGACGGATTTTATAAAAATAAAATAGAGTGCATAATTAATGATAATGGCCTTATGCAGATAATGAAAGAATTCACGCGTATAACAGAGAACTCAAAAACAATAATAGACTATATTATAACAAATAATCAAAATATATCGGCGAAGATTAATGTGTCAAATAAAATTGCGGATCATGAAGCAATCGACATAGTAATTAACAGTACAAAAACCTCTAATGAAAATACAAATAAAGAAATAGAAACGTTTAAATACAACAGAAATCAATATAATAGAGAAATAAAGGACATTCAATAAATATATAACAATAATGATTTAAACGGCAACGTATATCTTTTCGATAATTGTATGGAAAATGTGGTTAAAAAACTAACATTTAAAAAGGTGATTAAAGCAAATTGTAAAAACAAATGGTTTAATAATGAAATAAAACATTTGAAATGAGACAAAATTGATGAATATCAAATAGCTGTAATGGAAAATACTAACGAAGCATGGGCAAATTACAAAGCAATTAGAAGTACTTATAAAGTGAAAATTGAAAATGAAAAGAATAAATATATAAATAATAAAATTAATGATGCCAAAGACCAAAAAGAAATGTGGAAAGAAATAAAATGCCTAATACTAAAAAAAAGCCAAAATGTGATACAAACTGTGATTTTTGACCAAATTGGATGCAAAGAAAATTTCGAAATTGACAACAAATTTAGCAATTACTTTATTAATAGTATTAAATCTATTAGAGATAATATAAATAATGTGCAATATACGGACAAAATACCTGTGATAAACTCTAAATTCAAGTTTCGTGCAATATCTTTAGATGAATTAAAAATTATATGTATAAATTTAAAAAATAAGGCGGACTACAATAAAATATCTAGTAAAATTATATTTAATGGGTGGAATATAATAGGAGCAACACTGCTAGACATAACAAACATGTGAAACATAAGTTAATTACCTAATCAACAGATGGAAGAAAATAAAAAAAAGAAGAAAATTATTGCAATATTTTTAGACAATACTACTCCAAAAACTTTTCGGTCAATGTATTTAAAGCCAAACTAAAAGAATATGCCTACTGTAACAATCTTTAAATTAATTTAATAATTATTTAATGTTTTATTGTTGAATTTGATAATTTATATCTTATATATTTGAACGCAATAATCTACAGGGAATCATTAGGGAAAAGTAAATATAAAGAGAAAGAATTCTATACACATTTGTATCATTTTTATTTTTAAATACATAAATGTTTTTTTATTTTTTGTAAATTAATTAATTTTACTTGTTGTTAATTATATATGTATACGTTATTTAGTAGTATTTTTTAGTGAGTTGTATATGAGCCACATTTGGCCCTATGGGCTTGTTTTGAAATTGTAAAAATAAATAAATAAATAAATAAATAAATCGGCATCCAGGATATTGAATTAGAATGGTTTAAAGCATATTTAACAAATAGAAGGCAAATTACGAAAGTGAATAACGTAAAATAAAATATTTTAAATAATGAATATGGAGTGCCACAAGGATCAATTTTGGGAGCCTTACTATTTATTTTATACATAAACGATATGCCAAATATAGTGGATAACTGTGAAATAATATTGTATGCAGATGATAGATTAATTTTTACTGAAGGAAATTTAGATGATCAGTGTTATGACAAACTAAATCAAAATGTTAATAATTGGCTAAAAATTAATAAACTTAAATTAAACGAAAATAAAACAAAAATAATGGAAATAAACACTAAAAGCAACATAATTTTTAAAATTAATAATGATATAATTGAAAAGGTAGAACAAATCAAGTATTTAGGCTTAGTAATTGATAAGAACTTAAATTTTAAAAATCACATTGACTATATTTGTAAAAAATCGGCAAAAAAATTTGTTTCTTCGAGCGGTTAAGAAAACAAATATCGATACTAACGGCAATTAATATATACAACACCATGATTAAACCACATTTCGAATTCGGGTCAACAATCCTATACTCATGCTGTACCACAAACCAAATTGAACGGATGCAAAAACTTCAAAATAAGGCCATGCGCGTCATATTAAAATGCAATCGGTACACATCCATTAATTTTATGCTGGAAACACTGAAATGGCTGAATATAAAACAAAGTCTCCAATTAAACACGATAAACTTCATACAAAAAATGAAAACAGGAAAATCACTACAATATTTAACGGAAAAAATAGTATACGTCACAGAAGCTCAACTGTATCTACTAAGAAATAACGAAAATTTTAGACTACAAAAGACATCAACAACTGCAAATCAGCGCTCACTATTTTACAAAGGGTTACAATTATACAACAATTTGCCAAATAACGTTAAAACGGAACATAACATGAATATATTTAAAAGACATATTGTATACTATGTAAGGAATAATAATTTATAATATAAATAAATAGAAATATATGTTAAACAAATGTTATTATAGAATGAGTGTTGTTGTTGTTGTAACGGCTCTAAAATGAGAATTTGTAGTTAACAATTCTCATTTAAAACCGGAGTGGCAATCCTTGCTCGGATAAATTCGAAGATTCGAATACATCCGATTCGTTCCGGCATATAGTCCGATTGCCGTGGGAACCGGTTTATACCGCCCATACTCGGTCGTCAGAGCCTCGTCAGCGTTAACAGGGGACACCATGTCCAAGGTGGACTGTGGGTGAGGTTGGCATTTGGAAATAATTTCCCTTGAGTGTTATTTTTGTTCGGTTTGAGATCAAATATTACAGATTCTAAATAGAATTTACAAATTTTTATTTTACAACCAATAGAGAAAAAACTTATGAAAAAAATTTTCCTAGAACCAATGGTTGACAATTAATGCATTTTCAAGTGATACCGCATCACTATCATCAGATTGTCTTTATGGGGGGGGGGGGGGGGGGGGGTCCTCTCTAGGCTATAATGTAGATTTTAGTTTTTTGTATATATATGTTAAATTTCAAAAAAAAATGCATTTTGAGAAGTAAATTCGAACATTTTTACTTATCCATTTTACATTATTAGCTCTGATTCTTTACTTTTTGGGTAAAGTTCGGTAAAATGAGAGTTAACAAGAAATACTCTCCCGAAATAACAAAAATGCACAAAAGTAAACGAACGCGAAAAACCACATTTGAAGCCCAAAAACAAATGTCAATAGATTTGTGCATTATAGTTCGTTTTGGAGAGCGCTCTTTCTAGTTCTTGTTCAATTTGTTGTAAAAATCTAGATAGCTTTTCTAGTTAAATTCCTTTTTAAATCAAAAATTTTATAAAAATTTCCTTTTTAGGCATTTCTATTTACAAAAAGGAATACATAGTTTATTAAATTTGGAAAATATTTTAATATTAAACAAAAGCTTCGATTTATTTACATATTTAACTCTTTAACACATTTAAACAAGCGTCTTCACAAAATTGTCGGTAATTTTATGGAGTTGTAAAATCACCGATAGGCTTTTGCAACTATTATACTAATTTTTGTAAATGATAAACATATTTTCTGAATGAATGAAATGATCGATTGAACTAAAAGAGCTATTAGTTGTGAACTAGGTCTTTGGTTCAAATCAGTGAAGAGTTCAATTGAACTATTTGCACCCAACTGATGATATAACAGCTGATTAAAACAATTTACCCAAATTTACACGAAAAAAAGTCTGGGCTTTCTCGTGCAAGAAGAACAAGAATATTACTCTCTCATGCCAGCTCTCATTTGCCCAATTGTGTAGTAAGAAAACGCTTTTTGGTAAAATTGGGATCCCGCGGGATCCCAATGTTGAGTACCCGAACACAGCTATTATAACTAACGAAAACCACATGTCTTTAACAAAGCTATTATTTTTCCCTATGTTGTAGTTGTGCTTATTCAATGAATTTTTTTAATGAAATTTTATGAAAGAAAAGTTATGAAAAATTTCATAATATTAATTATATATTATATACATTATAAAATTCTTCATTGATTCTACGAAAAAAATTCTATGAAATTATATCATTAATATCATGAAGGATAATTTTTTCAGTGTAGAAATATAAAAATGTTTTCAAATAAAAAATATTCAGCAGCATTCAACTTTTTTTACTTCCTATGAACTTTGTTTTTTATGGGAGTTCAGTAACCTGGCCTAGGATTTGTCTTGTGACATGTCACAAGGGGTCAATTTCCCCCTCCTATGACAACGCCATGTAAAAGTGACCAGTCTATTTCATATAAAGGGGCCACTTCGGTGACAGTTTGTTAAAATTTCCCGTAGGGTAGTGTTCATATAGTTTAGCGCAGAATTTTAGAGTAAAAATCTTGGTTTTGCTGTGTATATTTGTGGAAAATCTAAAACACGATTTTTTTTACAAAAAGTGTAATATTCAAAAATATTTGTTTAAATATTTAAAGTGGTATTCTCGTTAAAATAATCACAAAAAACCATATTTTTCAATAAAAAACACCTTTTTTTACACGTCTTTAGAAATCATATATAAAAAAATGGTTAAAATCGAAGAGATCATGAATTTAAGGGTTAAACTATATTTTTTACTTTATTTTAATTTTTGGTGTTTTTTACTATTTTTTATTTTTGGTCGGTTAACCGGTTTAACCGGTTTTTTCACAAACGGTTAACCGAAAACCGGGTATTCAAAATAATCCATTTTCGGTTAACCGACAAACCGGTTTTTAAAAAAGTCGGTTTTTTGGAAACACTAATTAGAAAAAATTGTTCATGTTGATTGTAATTCGATTAAGAATAGTACATTGGAATTATTTCATTTAATTAAACGCTACCAAGAATAAATGCTTTTGGGAATAATAGTGCATTTAGACTGAGCAAAAACTACATAGTTTTTGGCTCTTTGTAGTTTTTATTTGTCAAAACGCATATGTGACAGCGCATAGAGAAAGGGACCTAAGGGTAAAAAAATCAATTTTTTTTTTTGTGGACAACATCTGAGCATCGAATGAGACCGATCCCATGCTCTCCTGACCTTAGGTCCCTTTCTATTTTGCGCGTCACATATATAGAAAACAAGCTAAAACTAGTTTTGATCAAAAACTATGTAGGTAGTTTTTGCACAGTCTAGGGGATAGTTTTTAAAATTTAATTATTTTTGTTTCAGCTCTGATTTTATGTTGAGCACACTAGGCATTATGTCATAAATCGCGTAATTAAGTAAAGTTTTGAAGATTACGATTTTATTTATTCCTTTTGTTAAAACTCAAATACTTTTTCTATCATAAACAAAATATACACTTACCGATTGTGAAATGATAAAATTTTTAGCTATATTATCAAACAGCAATGTAAGAACGTAACCAGATCCAGCATTTTTTCTTTCAGAAAAACGTACAAGAAAACAACCAGATGTGTCTATAATATTATCATTTGGTTTTGACGTTTCAGTTGTTTGTGTTCCTGGCGACAACGACCTTTCGGTTCCTTTTTGCATATTAGCAGCATATACATTTAAAACAATTACGGCTTCATCTCGTGATAATGTGCCATGATACCATTGTGACTTAAAAGTATTTGCTGGGCCTAATTTGTAGGCTTCCAAGAATGAAACCACTTCTTGATGGTTGGCCTCTTTGGCCAAATCAATGGGAAATTCTCCCATTGATGTACGCGGTAAAAGCGGAGCTTTCGCGGTTAACAATTCTCGAACGGCATCTAAATTACCATGCTTAGCTGCTATATGTAATGGAACATAACCATTTTTAATATTGCGTCCTTGAACATTGACTTGAGCCTCAATTAGATTCCTTATAAATGAAGCTGGTTGATGCCGACATGCGTACTTAAAAAGACAACCAAAACACATTTTATTAGGAAATAGACTTGCAGAGAAAAACTCTTCTACTCACATGTAAGGGCATATAGTTATCTGCATCCATGCAATTAACATTTACGCCGGCATTAAGCAATAAATTAAGCATTGCTTCATCGCCATGTAATGCTGCCAAATGCATTGCAGTCTGTCCATATTGATTCTTTGCATCTACATTGCGATAGCCACACTTTAAAAGTTCCGATACTACCACATGATTATTATTCGTAACGGCACGATGCAAAAGATTTGTGTTGCCATGGCTGCGGGTATCATTGGGAGGGGGATCTTTTCGTATGTGTTTGGTTAGTTTCGTAACTAAACCATTTGCAGCTTGTTGATAAAACTCAACCAATGTATCTAATCCATGGAGAATTTTTACTTTATCTTCAATTGAAAAAAAGGCGTCTTCACCATGACGTCTAATCTGATAGTGACAAACCTCGCCCTGGTATAATAATGTCAATACAAAGTCCCCTGCTGCAGTATTACTTTCACGTACCAAAAATGTACCATCTTCTGTGCCCTCTGGGTGATAAATTATTGTAAAAATCTTTATTTAATTTATAAATAGAATTTGTATGATATATACCACTTTTAATAAATTCCTCTGCATATTCACGAGAAAGTTTTCCATGAAACCAAAACAAATGTTCATCTCGATTCATAATCAATCGTTAAAATTTATATTTAAATATTTTATCTCTTAAAACAGTTTTTTTTCTAAAACCTTCAAACGAATTTATACTTGTTTTAATAAATTCACAAAAACACAAATTAATAAATAAATAAAAAGAAAAACAAAAGAAAAACAATTTGATCACCGATCAAAGTTCTAAGTCGATACAAAATGTAAATGACGGCGTAGAATAATAGCCAGTTGACAGTGTTACCAGTTAACAGATTTCTACCTAAATTTAGCGTTTTCTGTTTCTTCAGAGCAGTGTTTTGTTTTTACACCTATAAAATTCCATAGTTATAAATATAAATAGTGAAGAAATATTGTATAGTTGAAATTTAAAAATATATATGTAAATTACTATCGCAATCAAAAACAACTACTGTTTTCGTTGGAATGAACAAAATTTTGGAACAAGTTAAATTTTCCGGTTTTTTCTCTCAGATAGTACTTTTTAGGCTGAATATAAAAACCGACAAAAATTAGTGTAAAAATATCTTTTCGTCCTGCCTAGAGAAGCAACAAAACAAATATAAAGCTGAGCTGGAAAAACAACTACAAAGTTCGATAAAAATTGTCCAGGAAAAAATTTTTGAGATTCCAAATGCTGTTCGTACGGAATTCTCGAACAAAATCCATCATTTAGAGGAGGAAGTGCGTAGTTGTTCTAATGTTGTAAATCAGGTAGATAGAACACTGATAGAAAAAATACATAACCTTGAGACTCAAAATGATATTTTACAACGACGGCTGAATAGAGTAAATATACACGAAAAAAATTAGCGTATGTTATATTATACAAACAATCTTGGTAAAAACGATTTCCTACAGAAAAAAATAGTTTTTATTAGATTAGTTTAAATCAAATCCTTAAATTTTTATATAAATTACATAAAATTTTAATTCTTTATTGGTACCTTATAAATTCTTTTGTTCATTATGTTAAATCACTTTCTTTTCTTATCTATTTAAAAAATTGTCAATAAGGGTACTCACGATGGGTATTGCAAACGATGCAAACGTTGCAAATGATTGCAAAAAAACAACGATTGCATCAATACAACAACAAAATGTATGTATTTGCAATTTGCTTTATTTTTCTTCATTTGCAATAAAAAAACCTTTAGCAAAAATCACTTTGCATATAAGCTAAGTTGGAAATAAAACAAAACATCTGTTTTTAACATATCAGCCGCCATATTATGATTTATAAAATAAGATATTAAATAAAAAAATTGTTTGTGATTTTTTATTAACATAAAATTTTTTTTTATTTATTAGTTTATTGTTATTTTTATGACTCACAAATTTTCTCAAAAATACGATTTATTTTTACTTTTGACATAAACAAAATCACTGTTGCCAATTTAGCTATTTTCTCGTCAAATCTAGCGATATTTTACAATTTTCAGCTATTTTCTAGTGATTTTTTAGTTTGATTTAGCGATATGTTTAGGAAAAAAAGTTAGTAAACAAAATAGCTCATAAAGCAAATATGCAATTGATCTTAAAAAAGACGCTCACGATATGTTACAATTTGCATAGCAAATTAGCAAATTGCAAATATGCACATGTACCATCGTGAATACTCTTAATATTTAGTTACATTATGGGAAAATGATAAAAAATTTCATGTACTACACCCAAAACAAACTTAGGAATTTTTATAATTCATTTATTTGTTGCCAGATGTTTGTACAATGTGTAAAATTCCTAAAAATAGCATCATTTATTTGTTGCCAGATGTTTGTACAATGTGTAAAATTCCTAAAAATAGCATTAAAATTGCCAAAGTGGAATATTGTTTAAAAAAAATAAAGATAAAACAATATGGCGAAAGGTAGATGCCAAAAGTAAAAAAAGTTAGAAACATGTAAAATAATATAAAATTTTATTTTATATGTCATATGGAATTGTCGATGGGTAAGGCTAATGGACAATCTCAAACGGATATGGCTTTATCTTCATATAAAGGTACATCTACACGAGAGAGAAAATTGCTAGAGATAGAACAAAAAACACCTCTAAATAGCGTAAATCATTCACAATAGGGCTAATTAGAGGTGTTTTTTGCTCTATCTTTAGCAGTTTTATCTCTCGTGTAGATGTGCCTTAATAGCGAATTTACATTGTTAAAATGTTCACTAGATTTCGTTTTGAAATCCAATTCGAAATCTATATCGTTTAAAAATTAAAAGATTTTATTTTATGCGGCTCTATGCTCCTTGCAGGAGTAAAAGGAACAAATATATATATTTTATTTAATGGCGGAACACAAAAATCATTTATATTATGAAAGATACAATGTTATATTTGCTAAGAAATGCGTTTAAGTATAGGGATGATTAGTAGAAAGCTAAAATATTGTAGCGGAGGTTCTGTACGTTTGTAGCTATTCAGGTTGTCAATTTCACGGATGACTGTGAACAGCTGATTTGAATCGGTTAAGAAAGAACAAATGAAAGAATTGTGATGAATATGAAGATAATGACAGATATGACGATAAATTTTTTTTAAACAGCTGCTGCTACAGCGGTCAAAAAAAGTATTCGTCATTAACTAAGAATTCAGGAAATCCTGCAACAACGGCAAAACGTAACGAAAAAATGTGAAACAAATAATTGAACTTTCCGCGGATAACATATTTTTTTTAATTTTTATTGTTTTTAAAGCAAAAAATTTGATACAAAATAACAAAAAAGCAATTCTATTGCGGAACACCAAAAAATAAGGCAAAAAAAAGTATTCGTCATTTATGCAACACTTCTACAAGCACTTCAATTTTGGCAAAAATAAAACAGGGAAATCCCGTTTTTTTATTTTCTATGAAAAAGGAAGCGTTTGGTTACTTGTCATAAAGTGTTTTATTTACTGAAGATTTATTTTTTTCAAAATGGGTCGCAAGCAAAAAGAAGTTTCTGATGAAGTGAAAGTTTTGACAATTAAACATTTTAGAAGTGGATTAACTGAAAAAAAAATTGGCGAAATCGTAAATAGGCCAAGAAGTACAGTTCAATACATTATAAAAAAATGGAAAGAAACAAAATCGGTCGAAAAGAAGCAAAGAAGCACTTTCTGTAGCGGATAATCGTTGGTTAGTGCGCCAAGTTAAAAAAAAAAACCCAAAAACAAATGCCACGATTCTCTGCAATAACGCTAAGGAATATTTAGGAAAGGAGATTACTCCACAGACCATTCGAAATATCCTTAAAATTCATGGTTATAGAGGAAGAACTGCCCGGAAGAAGCCATTTGTGAACAAAATTAATCGAATTAGAAGGCTTAGATTTGCAAGAGCTTATGTAAAAGAACCAGAATCGTTTTGGACAAATGTAATTTTTGCAGATGAGATCAAATTTAACCTTTTTGGATGCGATGGCAAGGTAATTGTGTATAGAAAAGCAAATACGGAACTTGAAGAACGCAATACAGTTGCTACTGTTAAACATGGTGGTGGTGATTTAATGGTTTGGGGATGTATGGCGGCATCAGGTGCAGGAAATATTGAAATTATAAATGGAACAATGGATCACAAATACTACATCGACATATTGAAGAGGAACTTGAAGGAAAGTGCACAAAAACTGGGCATTGGTAACAATTTTCAGTATTATCAGGATAACGATCCAAAGCATTCTGCGCTAAATATTAAGCTTTGGATGTTATATAATTGCCCGAAAGTAATAAAAACACCCCCACAAAGTCCAGATTTAAACCCCATTGAACATTTTTGGGAGCATTTGGAATTAAAATTGAGAAAACGCAGTTTTTCAAACAAAACACAGATGCAGCACATTTTAATGGAAGAATGGGCTAATATAGATCCAGCTATTACAGCTAAATTAGTCCAATCAATGCAAAGGCGTTCAGAAGAAGTAATAAAGCGTGGAGGACGCATAACAAAATATTAAACATCCGTTATTGCTACATATCTAAACTTATGTATGTAAATGACGAATACTTTTTTTGCCTTATTTTTTGGTGTTCCGCAATAGAATTGCTTTTTTGTTATTTTTTATTTAATTCTTTGCTTTAAAAACAATAAAAATGAAAAAAAATATGTTATCTGCTGAAAGTTCAATTATTTGTTTCACATTTTTTCGTTACGTTTTGCCGTTGTTGCAGGATTTCCTGAATTCTTAGTTAATGACGAATACTTTTTTTGACCGCTGTATTTATTTTTTTTCTGGCATTTAATACCTTGGCCAAAATAATATTGTTAATTTGGCCTAAAATTGTGGTTAAAATGGCATGATAATTTCCAGGCCAAGATGGTGGAGTTAGAAAGCAATTTTTCATGGAAAGTTCATAATTTTAGGCTGAATTTAACGGGTAAAAATGGGAAGAATGTAGGTTATTGAAATTATAGTTGAAGGATAGAAAAAGAAGGAGTAAAAATATGTCGTTCAGTGGAAATAGGGGGCGGAGTTTGTGTTCGGGTAAATTAAATTGGTTTGGCGGTTTTTTAAAACAAGTTTGGCAGATTATTACTGTGTTGATCGTCAAATGGTATAGTTCTTAAACTGCGGCTGGTAAAGGAAAAGGTATTGTTATTAAAATAATTTTTATACCATTGAGGAAGAGGGAAAAGCTTAAGCCGCCAAACCAACAATTTTGCCAAGGATCGGAGGATCAGGGATAGACTATTTTATTTCGACTCACCAGGTTTTACACAAACCATAGCGGCCATTTTATGTTTAAGGAACACAGAGGACTACAGCCTTTTTGGAATTAACGAAAATACCAGGAGTGCTGCAAAGTCGCATGTGATTCGTTTGGGCTGTATTCCACAGAGTAATTTTTGGAACTTTTGTAATTTTGGAATGAAACCAACATATTTTTGGGATAAATCCAGCGTTTTTGGAATTTTTTCTATTGTTTTTGGATAAAGCCAGCAGAATTCTATAATAAACCGTCAACCATTTTTTTTAAAATACCAATGAATACCAACTGGAGATTTCGTTTATATTGATGAGGACAAGGTGAACAACATCATTTTTTTTCTTACTATACCTATGGTGAGTCCAATGAAGTAAATTAATAGACAATAAAAAAAGAAAAGTGATAGTGAAAATTTGGTTTAAAGTGATCCGGAAAAAAAGAAGAAAATATAAACCGCCATTTTTAATAATTTTATTTAAAAAAAAGTTAAGGAAAAAATTAATAATTTTAAAAATTTTATTTGATACATTTTATTTGATAAATAGTGGTTTTATATTAAGTGTAGTTTAGTGTTTTTTTTATTTTGTGTGAGCCCGAAACTTGCAAATTTTAGTTCCCTTTAGACCCGCGTATACGGAAGTGTTTTTTTGTTACCCGTTATTATTACCCTAATTTAGAGAGCTCTCTCACTTAGGCCTGGGGATTGAATAATTTGACCAACGATTAGGTCAGGGAATTTTGTTGTATAATTTTGGGAGTTAGGTTTTTTTTTTGTGTTATATGTAGTGTTTCCAATTCGGTTAATCGATTAACCGATTCCTCGATTAATCGCCTCTATTTCGGTTAATGTCGAAACAAATAATTTAAAACTCAAATAATTATTCGACCCGAATAATCGGTTAAAATTGGTCGATTAACCGGTTACATTTTTAATATGGAATTTTTCCTTAATTTTTTCCCAAAACTTCACAATTTTCTTAATCTGGGCTACAAAATTACCAGAAAAGCTTAGAAAAAACAAATACTAACTAAAATAGCATCAAATTCTTTAAAAATCGTGTGAAATAGGTCCTTGAACACCTTTTTCGAGCAACCGCAAACAAGTCGACATTGTGAAATCAGACTCCCAATTTTTAATAAAATTTTGCGCAAATGTTTTAAAAAAAATATGTATCAAAGTAAAAAAACCTTAAGAACATAAGAAAAGGCCAAAATGAAGGTGTTTTTTTAAAAATTCACAAAACACACGAAATACAGGACTGGCTGGAGGATGCTTTATGAAATAAAATAGACAATTTTGCATTACTGTTTCAATTCTTTTAAAAATTTAAACTAATATTAATTATATCTACATGTCCTTTAAGACAAGGCTGCATTTGTTTTAAAACTGTTACACAATTAACGTGTTAATTCTGTAAGAACTTTAACTTTTCTTATTTTCCTAAGAAACTGTACATACACATCGGTTCAAAACCACATCAATTCTAAAACATTTTCCACTAGAGCAACATTGAACCCGAACCCGTTTCAAGGAATATAAATTCGAATTAAAACAAAATAAAGTTAAAAAATTTTAATTTATATAGAATTTGACTTCTGTAACTGCACACTCAGTGAATTGTCTATATCCTATTGATGAATTTATACACTGATTTAATTAAGTTTCGCTGGAATTCGTCGATTGAAACTTTTAATTGAATTGATGCAATTTTTCGTAAAATTTTATGAAGAATTTCATATTATTTATTAAAATGTCCCAAAAAAGGTGTTTTAGAAAGAGATTCATAAAAATTGTGAAGCTTTTTCATAAAATTTAATAAATTTGGCTTTTACTTTTTGAAGAAAACTTCATTAGCTTATTGAAAATTTTGTTTACAGCTCGTCCGATAAAATTCTCTCAGAGTAAGTACGCTCAAACTTTAGGTTATTTTTTTACTGTTATTGGCCTTTATTAACGAAAAAGATACTGAGAAACAAAGTAAATTGGTATTCTCAATTAACTGAAATTAATCTCAAAGAGAACTCAAATTTTTTTATCGATGACTTTAATGAAAATTTCGTAGCTGTAGGAAGAATCTTATTAAAATTTAAAAAACTTGAGGTATAGCATTTCTTTAACCCTTTCAGACCCAGCATACACGATTGTGAGATGTGATGTTTTCTCTTAAAATTACAAATATTTTAAATACTAATAGGTTTATTTAGATGAAAAATTTCAGTTATACTTTTAGCTAAATTATATTTCATAAAATATGAATTGACACCAGGAAATTTTAATAGTTTTAGTACCATTTTACTTTAAAGTTATAAAATGAATACATTTTTTGCAAGGTAGTTTGGTCTGAAAAATTTAAATGCAATATTAAATTTTACAGTGTCAGTATTGATTAAAAATCACATTCAAAGAAATTTTGTATCTAAGCTTTTCAGATTTTTAAATTTTTTTTTCTGAATAAAAAATCTACGTTAAGTAATCGATATGTAACAGTTTTAGGTTTGCTGTTCTTAACTTACTAATATTTTGTTAGTTTCAACAGACCTTTTTTTTAAAAAAATCTCAGATCCCGAAACTTTTCAACCTTCGAATATGAAAACTTTTTTATTAAATACATCGTATTCATATATGACGTTAATATTTAATGAAAAGAGTCAGCTTTTTGTGTTTTAATTAATAAAAAGTTAATGAAATACCTTAATTTAGCATTAAACGATTAATCGATTAACCGCCAATTTTCTCGAATAACCGATCCGAATAACCGGTTAATCCATTTTAGTGAATTTTCGAATAATGCATTAACCGGTTAACCGCCTATGTCGAATAATTGGAAACACTAGTTATATGTAATTAATTTTTATAAAATTTATATATTTTTTTTTTTAATTATTTCTTTTTATAGTTTTTCTTTCATTTTTATTGTAAACATTTTATCATTAATTTGAGGGCAATAGTCCTAAATAAAAATTTATAAAGTTTTAAATTTTCGATGAATTCTTTCGGCTGAACATTAAGTAAGATAATGTCAGGCTAATTCCTATGAGTGTGTGTTAATGTAAGTATATGTAAAGTGACCAGTGTTTGTTTGTGGGGTAATCCTTTAAAGGTTTGGATGGATTACCTAGGTACACTCAGAAAAGTTCTGCAGTTACTACACACAAAAAAATATTCGAGTGTATATTGCCTTGGCTGGCATAGGTAGCCCTATTTTTGTATGTTAAAAAGGAAAATAGTTATAATAACTATGCAAATAGATAATTTTTACTTTACAATTTTACCTTAAGGCAATGTAATTTCTACTATTGAAGTTAGGCAACATCTTAGAAAATTAAATTGAAATGTGAAATGTCACAATTTAATTAGTTTTATTTATTACCTTGTGTTCCCTCCTATCACTAAAACCACAATATTTGAATGTAATTTTAATCTTGAAAAAATGTCCAAAGATGCGCTAAACGGGGTAAATATAATTTCAATAGTTCAATTTGTTTAATAATCTGTGTTTCGTTTAATTTTGTAAATAATGGTGGCGGAAGTAGCGGAGAAAATTCTTTTAAGTAATGTGTGCCTTCAGAACAACACAGCCACCACATCAGACTCTGTGATTTTTAATGGAAGAGCCTAAGAATCTGTACGCTTGTCATTATAGAAGGCCACATAAATGTAAATGATTGTTTTTCTACAGCAAATCTCTTAGGATCCGAGGAGATTTTCTGAAAGAGAAACTTATATATTATAAAGGGGTTTTCTGACATAAAATCCTGACGACATTTTTGTTAAATATTCCTCAAAATCTAAATGCAAAATCTAAAATATATACATTCTGAGGGATTTTTCTTCAAAGAAAAAACTTCATGATTCTGAGAATACTTTTCTTCAGGCTACAAGATTCTATGGAAAACTCAGATTCTGAGTTTCTTTACATATTCTTCTGAGGGGTTTTCCGACTGGAAAAGTTCTTCAGACGCTGAAGGTTTTACCAATATGAAAGTCCTTAAAGAAAAATGTCCTCAGAATCTCAGAGTTTTTCTACAAGATGAAGATCTCGGAGTATGAGGGTTTCTCTATAGGAAAATACTTCCTTAAAATCAGAGTGGTTTTTTTTATTAGAAAGTCCTCAGAATCTTACAATTTTATTATAGGAAACAGAAAAAAGTGCCTGAGGCACTGAAAAATTTCTCAGAAACTGAGGGATTTTCTATTGGAAAAATTCCTTAGAATCTGAGTGTTTTTTCTATAAGAAAAAGTCCTTGGAATCTAAGGGTTCTTTAATAGGAACAAGGGCTCAGAAGCTGAAGGGTTTTCTGTAGGAAAAAGATCTCAGATTATAAAGGTTTTTGTTCCTTACATTATGAGGGTTTCTCTATTGGAAAAAACCCCTAAAATTCTAGGAAAACTTTCCTATATAAAAGCCATTAAAAAAACAAGCTCTGAGGACTTTTTCTTATTGCAAACTTCTTAGACTCTTTAAACATTTTTCATGTGTAGAACCCCTTTGATTCGGAGGACTTTTTCTTACAGAAAACTCCTCGTATTTAAACGGCTTTTTTCTACATGAAAACACTCAAATTCTGTTGTCTTTTGATATAGAGAAATCTTCAGATTCTTGGGACTTTCTGCAAGAGAAAAACCTTCAGATTTCAAATACTTTTTCCGTATAGAAAAATTTGCCGATTCATAAACTTTTTGGTATAGAAAATTCTTAAATTCTGTTAACTTTTGCATTTAGAAAACCACCCAAATTCTGATTAATTTTTCCAATTGAAAGAACCCTTATTTTGAGTAATTTTTCAAATAGAAAAACCTTCAGATTCTGAGAGGTTTTCTGTATTAAAAGCTTTTATAGAAAAACATTAAAAGCTTAATTTTAATTATGTATCTTTTATTCGTGTAATTAAATTAAATGTAAAATTTATATGTAATTTTACATTTTTTTAATAAATAATTATAAATTTAATAAAATAGAATAAAATATTTTTTAGGGGCCTTTTCTAAAAATAACATAATATCAAAGCAAATTTACCAATATTTTACCAACGTTAAAATTGGAAATAAACCAATTTTTATTAGTTAATTTAACAAAAATTATAGGTGATTTTTTCGAACATAAAAGTCAAATGGAAACTCACCTGTTTATATGGTAATATTGCCGTAAAACATAGCAAACTCTATGTTGCCTTTGGAAATAGGTGATATCACCCTATAGTTTTAGGCAACATTACCTTAAATTTTTTTGTGTGTACATGACGGTTATTTGTGTAGTAATCCGGTTGTAGTTATTTTAACTACAATTGTAGTTAATTTTCTTAGAGCAAAATATTTCAATGTTTTTGACAGTTATTTTTTTAAACTAACTACAAAAACTACCACATTGTAGTAACATTTATTTTATGCAGTTATTTTGAATTTTTTTTACAAATACTTACATATATTTTCAAGTGTGTGTGCACACACACGAAGCAATCAGGAGCATGTGTAGTGAAAGAATATGAGTAGAACATGTTTTCTCTTGTTTTAGTCATAAAACAACGCCAAAGAGTGAGGACGCGTAATACGGAAAAGTTTATATATTTTTTATTAAGTTATTAAAATAATAAGGTAAGTTTTATAATATAAATTTATTTACGGGATTATTAAAAATTATTGTATTTATTTTCTTTCAGTTCTTTTATATTCTCATCTCTTTCTACCTGGAGAAAAAAAGGAAGCCAAACAACGCCACACTCAGAAAAGTTCTGCAGTTACTACATGACAGTTATTTATGTAGTAATGCGGTTGTAGTTATTTTAACTACAATTGTAGTTAATTTACTTAGAACAAAATTTTTCAATGTTTTTGACAGTTATTTTTTTAAATAAACTACAAAAATTACTACATTGTAGTAACATTTATTTTATGCAGTTATTTTGAATTTTATTTACAAATACTTAAAATTTCAAGTGTGTATGCACACACACGAAGCAAACAGAAGTATGTGTATGAATCACTTGTTTAGAAATTTCTAGTGAAAGAATATGAGTATAACATGTTTTCTCTTGTCTTAGTCATAAAACAACGCCAAAGAGTGAGCACGCGTAATACGGAAAAGGTTATATATTTTTTATTAAATTACTAAAATAATAAGGTAAGTTTTATAATATAAATTTATTTACGGGGAATGTTAAAAAAATATTGTATTTATTTTCTTTCAGTTCTTTTATATTCTCATCCCTTTCTACCTGGAGAAAACAAAGGAAGCCAAACAACAGCATATTTCATCCCTCACAGACGGACATGTACAACAATATCTTAATAGTGAAAAAAAAGTGACATTAAGTGTAAATTTTGATTTCTCAATTTTAAATTTTTTATAGAATAAAATTAAGTTAATAGTGTTTACATAAATTTGTTTTTTTTATTAAATTAATAATTTAAAAAAAAAAATTTTATTTATGTTTTTTTAACTACATTTGCAAGTTGTTTGTACAGTTTTACAATAATTTGCATGTATGTTGTTTCAATTGCATTTGTAGTTGTTTTTACTACATTTGTCAGTTGATTTTTAACAGTTAAAAATTACTTCATATTGCAGTTAATTTAACTGCAAATGTAGTCTACACCTTTTTAAGTGCAAATGCAGTTATTTTAACTGTCATTTGCAGTTGATTTTACCTACATAATTCCCTGAGTGCATATTTCATCCCTCACAGACGGACATCTACAACAATATCTTACTAGTGAAAAATAAAAGCGACATTAGTGTAAGTTTTGATTTCTCAATTTTAAATAGAATAAAATTAAGTTAGGAGTGTTTACATAAATTTGTTTTTTATTAAATTAATAATTTTTAAAATAATTTTTATTTATGTTTTTTAACTACATTTGCAGTTGTTTGTAGAGTTTTACAATAATTTGCATGTATGTTGTTTCAATTGCATTTGTAGTTGTTTTTACTACATTTGTCAGTTGATTTTTAACAGTTAAAAATAACTTCATATTGCAGTTAATTTAACTGCAAATGTAGTCTACACCTTTTTAAGTGCAAATGCAGTTATTTTAACTGTCATTTGCAGTTGATTTTACCTACATAATTCCCTGAGTGTAGGGTGGGCAGCTAGGGGGATAATATGAGACCTTTTTATCCCCATAGAAATCTTTGTCATAGTTGTTAGGTTCTTTTGTTTTTTTTGTCTGTCCGTGTGTATAATAAAAATGCCAAAAATATTTAGTATTGTATTAAAAGTTTTTATTAGGAGTTTTTTTTTTATAATTGTTAGTGTAGATTGTTAGGTTGATAGTTTCAAGTAATAGTATTTTTGTTAGTGATAGTGTGAATTTGATTTTGTAAATTTGTGTTTACAAAATTTATTGTTCGGCCCTCCGCCGGAAGTGACGGGTCTTACCCCCCTTGACATCGATGAGCTAGATGGGTTTCGGTGGTCACTTCCGCACTCAGAAAAGTTCTGCAGTTACTACATGACAGGTATTTGTGTAGTAATTCGGTTGTAGTTATTTTAACTACAATTGTAGTTAATTTACTTAGAGCAACATTTTTCAATGTTTTTGACAGTTATTTTTTCAAACTAACTACAAAAACTACCACATTGTAGTAACATTTATTTTATGCAGTTATTTTGAATTTTTTTTACAAATACTTACATTTTCAAGTGTGTGTGCACACACACGAAGCAAACAGGAGCTTGTTTAGAAATTTTTAGTGAAAGAATATGAGTAGAACATGTTTGCTCTTGTCTTAGTCATAAAAAAACGCCAAAGAGTGAGGACGCGTAATACGGAAAAGGTTATATTTTTTTTTATTAAATTATTAAAATAATAAGGTAAGTTTTATCATATAAAATATACATTTATTTACGGGAATGTTAAAAAAATATTGTATTTATTTTCTTTCAGTTCTTTTATATTCTCATATCTTTCTACCTGGAGAAAAAAAAAGTAAGCCAAACAACACCATATTTCATCCCTCACAGACGGACATCTACAACAATATCTTAATAGTGAAAAATAAAAGTGACATTAAGTGTAAATTTTCATTTCTCAATTTTAAATTTATTATAAAATAAAATTAAGTTAGGAGTGTTTACATAAATTTGTTTTTTATTAAATTAATAATTTTTAAAATAATTTTTATTTATTTATGTTTTTTAACTACATTTGCAGTAGTTTGTACAGTTTTACAATAATTTGCATGTATGTTGTTTCAATTGCATTTGTAGTTGTTTTTAATACATTTGTCAGTTGATTTTTAACAGTTAAAAATAACTTCATATTGCAGTTAATTTAACTGAAAATGAAGTCTACACCTTTTTAAGTGCAAATGCAGTTATTTGAACTGCAATTTGCAATTGATTTTACCTACATAATTCCCTGAGTGCGGTATGCTACGCCTAGGGTTTTGCAACAATATTCAATGTTTCGTCAATGGTCTCGCCGGCGCCATCAAATGATTTTTCATAGTTTCTCTTCGCCGGATACAATAAAATAGCCGTTTTCAACTTTAAATATTTCTTTCAATTAAAAATAACAGACTTTATTATGTTATTCCTTAATTTTTTAAAGTTATTAAAATTTATTATTTATTAATTTTTTATGACATAAACAGCTGCTCAATGTTGCCACTTTTCTGCAAACTTCCCTACTTTTCTGCAAATATGGGAGAAAAATTGGATTTCGATGAGATTTCGCTGAAATCCAAATTAAATTAGGATTTCGTATGGGAAATCTGTCTGAAATCCCAAATTTTTATTGGATTTCAGTCGAAATCTATCGAAATCTACTTTTAACTCGATTTCGATCATAATGTAAATTCGCTATAAGGCACAACTATCGGTGCGTTTACAAATTTATCGTCCACATTTTTATCAATAGGTTCACCTAAAACTTTTCGGTTAGTAAAACTATTATATAATCAAAATAAAATAGTTAATAACTTTTATTATTATTTGCATTGCAGTTTAAGATTTTAACAAGTTGATGTTATCTATAAATGGTTGGCTAATTATCCAGAATGTGCTGATTGTTATTTTTCATGGTTGCTGCCACAAGCTAGGGGTGATGAACATATTTTAGGCTGCATTCACACCTAATTCTTAGGCTGCATTCACACCTAATTCTTAAACACGTGTTTAGCTAAAACACGTATTTTAGCTCTTTATTCTACTACAACTTTTTCACACCTAATTCTTAAACACGTGTTTAAGAATTAGGTGTGAATGCAGCCTTAGGCTTGAAGGCTATTATTTATATGGCCTAACGATTGAGACTGGAAAAGGAATTAGTATTGTTACGAAATTTGATTGATCTGGTTCTGGTATTTTGGAATCAGAATATCCCGAGAAACGGGATTCACTAAACCTGTCAATCTGGCAACGCTACATTTGAGTATACAACATTATGCTATAATGTGCTATAAAGTGTTATACTGTGAATTGGTTTGTGTCTCGGCTAAGAATAAAGTGGCTTGTGTCTTGGCTAATTATAAAGTGGTTTGTGTCTCGGCTAAAATCCAAGTGGTTGGTGTCTCCGCTACGAATACTCTGGATACTTCTGGAAACTTCTGGTATGTTCTACAACCATGGCTAACAATCTGGATGTCTCTGGAACCTTCTAGTTCATTCTACACAAATCTGGATGTCTCTGGAACCTTCTAGTTCATTCTACACAAATCTGGATGTCTCTGGAACCTTCTAGTTCATTCTACACAAATCTGGATGTCTCTGGAACCTTCTAGTTCATTCCTCACACACAATCTGGGTGTCTCTGGAACATTCGAGATCATTCTACAATTGCAGACATTACACTATAAAAGGGCTGCAACTTGTGTTAAGGAGTCAGTCGTGCATTAGCGTTTGTACAGTTAAGTTGTGCTCTTATAAATCATTGTGAAATTGTAAAGTAATAAAGTGTTAAGAAATAAACAATAAATAGTAAACAAGTGTGTGTGTGTTTTTAGTTAATTTTAATTGCCAGCCAGGTTTATTTAAAAGGAAATAAACGTACGTTTTTGAAGGTAAAACGTAACAATTGGTGTCTGGATTTAGATTGGTTATTTTGACTGCAATAGAAAAGAATCCGGTTTAACTAAAGGAGATAAACCAACGTTTTACTAAAAGTAAAAACGTAACAATTGGTGTCAGAAGTGGGATTGCAAAATATAAGTAACCAGGAGATTTAAGAATAAAAATAACTAAAAGCAATGAAGTTTGAAGAGCTTAAAGTGGAACAGCTCAAGCAGGTGTTGAGTAAGTTGGAGCTGCCGACAACAGGTAATAAGGCAGAACTTCAAAAAAGGCTAATAGATGAATTCATGCGGCTTGGTATTGACATCAATACTTACGTATTTGACGGAAAAGAAGAAATGGAGGTATGTAACCGTTCAGCGGCAAGCAGTATGGACATTAATGCAGCGTTGACAGCCATGATAGAGAAAATGGAAGAGAATTCTAGAAAAATGGAAGAAAATTCTAGAAAAATGGAAGAAAAACTGGTAAAGAGTATTAACGAAAGTGTTCAGGAAACTTGTAGAACAAATAATGAGAAACTCCTAGATGAGGTTAGAGCTACAAGTGAGAAAAATCTAGAGGAAGTTCGAGAAACTACTAGAGCCACGAATGAGAAATTGAATGAAGTCACAGAATTCATAAACCAAAGAATGGATCGCGTTGAGGTACAAGTCAGCAAATTTGATGAGAAGCTTGTCGACTTAGAGAGTAAAATGAATAATCTGGAAATTGACATAGAGGCAAAATTTAACAATCATCAATGCCAAAGTGGACCAGTTCGTGTTATTCCAGAAGTCTCTAGTAGAATAAAGACACCATGTTTCAATGGCAGTGTACCCTTTAATGTATTCAAGTTCCAGTTTGAAACTGTGGCTAGCAGAAATTTGTTGACAAATGAAGAAAAAGCCATTGAGTTGATTTTGGCCTTAAAAGGAACCGCAGCAGAAGTCCTTGAAAGCATACCAATGAGCTGCAGAAATAATTTTGACGACATAATGGCTGCACTACAACGAAAGTATGGTGGAGAACATAAAAAGGATATCTACAGAATGGAATTGCGAGGCAGAGTCCAGAAAGTCAATGAAACGCTGCAAGATTTCGCGATGGAGGTTGAACGATTGGTGCAGATGACATACCCTGGTGAAAACCACCCATTCTTGGATCAATTCAAAATTGAGGCGTTTGTAAATGACATTCGTGATCCCGACGTCAAACATGCGGCATGCGCTGTTTGCACTAGCACAGGAGACAGCTAAAATAATTTCTAAGCCGCAAATATATAAGGTGCGAAATCTGGAGGTTATCGCTGAGAAAGATAGAGATATAGTCAACGACCTAAAAGAGGCAGTTATGCAAGCACTAGATGAGAAACGAAACAAGCCACAAGCTAAATGTTATAACTGCGGTAGAGCCGGCCATTTTCAACGAAATTGTAAAGCACCAAGAAAACGATCTAGATCTTCTTCGCCACCGCGGAATAATAAGAGAGTCCACCAACAATCATCACAGGAGTCACCGTTAAACTAAAACGGGCTAGCACTACGGGGCGTGAGCTAGCTCCCACAAACGAGGGCCCCACAATTTCCATATCAGTAATGCAGCAGAAAAACAGCAATCTTACTACTTGTGGGTACATCAACGGCAAAAAGCACATCTTCACGATAGACACAGGAGCGTCACAGTCAATTATTAGGCCCGATTTAGTGAAAGGTACAATTGAACCAGTGTACAATATAAGACTGCGCACAGCTACTGGGGAGCCTGCTACCGTGTATGGTAAAATTAAAACGAAATTAACCATAGCCAACATCCACGTAAATCACGTTTTTATTGTTGCTGATATTGTGGACGAAGTAATAATCGGTGCAGATTTTATGATTAGCCATAACATTAATCTGCATATGGGACAACAAATCATGATTTGGCGCAACATTGAAATACCCCTTGATATTGGTTATGAAAGTAAAGCTCAATTAAGAAAGCTAGCTACTGTTGGACGCCAGAAATTACCACCGCAGTCGGAAACTATAATGTGGGCACGAATAGAGGGAAATTGTGTGGACAACCGGTTGTGGGTAGTAGAACCTAAAGAAATAAAAAGTGATATTATAACAGCAAAAGATCTCGTCAAAGCCTGCAACGATGGAAGAGTCCCTGTAAGAGTGATAAATCTATCCAGCAGCGAAAAATTGTTCAGCCAAAACACCGACATTGGTCAATGCGCTCCAGCAGAGGCGGTAATAAATTGTGAGAGAAAGCCGAAACCCGTTACATTGTCAGAAAAGGAACAAGAGCAGGCATTCCAGGAACTCAAAGAGTTATTATGTACAGCACCAGTCCTGGTATATCCAATTGCTGGAGAGAAATTTGTGCTAGATAGTGATGCGAGCGGTTACGGAATAGGAGGTGTGCTCTCTCAGTTAGTCAATGGGACTGAAAAAGTCATAGGCTACTATAGCCGAATACTTTCGAAGCCTGAGAGGAATTACTGTGTAACGCGATGAGAGCTCCTAGCATTATTAGAGTGCGTAAAACATTACCACAAGTATCTTTATGGTCAACACTTCACACTAAGAACAGACCATTCCGCACTCAGGTGGCTACTACAATTTAAAAATCCTGAAGGGCAACTTGCACGTTGGATTGAACGCCTTCAAAGCTACAACTTTAGCATTGAGTACAGAAGAGGTGGAAAGCATAATAATGCGGATGCTCTCTCAAGACGTCCCTGCAATCTGGAGTGCAAACATTGTAGCAGGGCAGAGAGGAAAGAATGCGTTATTGATGTTCGACTAACGCACATAGACTCCAGCGTAGACTGGTCAACGGCGCAAAGAAATGACCCCATATTATCGAGAATTATATCCGCTAAAGAACAGGGCAGAAGGCCAGCTCGCCACGAAATATTTTCAGAAAGCCCAATAACTAAATCATATTGGACCCTATGGGATAGTCTTAAACTAGTAAATGGCTGTTTATACCGGACATGGGAAGATGCAGACGGAAAAGCGGCAACTGATTTAATTGTTGTGCCAACCTCCAAAATAAACGAAGTAATGAAAGAGTTCCATAATGGTCCCAGTAGCGGTCATCTTGGTGTAACAAAAACGTTAGAAAAACTAAAACTAAGGTTCTATTGGGCTGGATGCCAGCAATCTGTAGCCGATTGGATAGCCAATTGCCCACAATGCATTACGGCCAAAGGTCCAGTAAGAAGAAGCCGCGGACAACTCCAGCAATACAATTCAGGTGCACCATTTGAGCGTATCGCAATGGATGTAGCCGGTCCTTTTCCTGTCAGTGAGGCTGGAAACAGATATGTTATAGTGGTTATGGATTATTTCAGCAAATGGCCAGAAGTGTATGCCATACCCAACCAAGAAGCTAGAACTGTAGCAGACGTATTTGTGAACAACTGGGTGTGCCGTTACGGAGTTCCATTAGAATTGCATTCCGATCAGGGTAGGAATTTTGAGTCGGCCATATTTAAGGAAATGTGTGAATTATATGGCATAAGAAAGACAAGGACAACACCACTACATCCGCAATCTGATGGCATGGTTGAACGATTTAATCGTACCCTGGAGGAACATTTGAGAAAAGTGGTCAGCAGGCATCAAAAGGATTGGGATGTGCACATACCAAAATTTCTGCTAGCATACCGGTCAGCCGTGCATGATTCCACCTCACGAGCACCTGCAAAGATTATATTTGGAACTGAGTTAATACTGCCTGGAGACTTAGAGTTTGGCGTTAAACCTACACCACTAGAGGAAGACGGTGGAAACCCCTGCAAGAACGACCAAGCTGCAAATTCTGAAGGATTCACCGAAGGCCAGTTGGTTCTACTTTTTAACCCTCAACGAAAGAAAGGATTCTCACCTAAACTACAAACTCATTGGGACGGTCCCTACAAAGTAATCAAGAGGCTAAATGACGTAGCTTATAGAATACAAAAGTACAACAGCACAAGATCTAAAATAAAGGTTGTACACCTAGAGAGGCTAGCCAAATATGGAAAGGGTACATCTATGCCTATTCGGGACGAACAGGCTTAAGTGGGCGGCAGTGTTACGAAATTTGATTGATCTGGTTCTGGTATTTTGGAATCAGAATATCCCGAGAAACGGGATTCACTAAACCTGTCAATCTGGCAACGCTACATTTGAGTATACAACATTATGCTATAATGTGCTATAAAGTGTTATACTGTGAATTGGTTTGTGTCTCGGCTAAGAATAAAGTGGCTTGTGTCTTGGCTAATTATAAAGTGGTTTGTGTCTCGGCTAAAATCCAAGTGGTTGGTGTCTCCGCTACGAATACTCTGGATACTTCTGGAAACTTCTGGTATGTTCTACAACCATGGCTAACAATCTGGATGTCTCTGGAACCTTCTAGTTCATTCTACACAAATCTGGATGTCTCTGGAACCTTCTAGTTCATTCTACACAAATCTGGATGTCTCTGGAACCTTCTAGTTCATTCTACACAAATCTGGATGTCTCTGGAACCTTCTAGTTCATTCTACACAAATCTGGATGTCTCTGGAACCTTCTAGTTCATTCCACACACACAATCTGGGTGTCTCTGGAACATTCGAGATCATTCTACAATTGCAGACATTACACTATAAAAGGGCTGCAACTTTTGTTAAGGAGTCAGTCGTGCATTAGCGTTTGTACAGTTAAGTTGTGCTCTTATAAATCATTGTGAAATTGTAAAGTAATAAAGTGTTAAGAAATAAACAATAAATAGTAAACAAGTGTGTGTGTGTTTTTAGTTAATTTTAATTGCCAGCCAGGTTTATTTAAAAGGAAATAAACGTACGTTTTTGAAGGTACAACGTAACAATTGGTGTCTGGATTTAGATTGGTTATTTTGACTGCAATAGAAAAGAATCCGGTTTAACTAAAGGAGATAAACCAACGTTTTACTAAAAGTAAAAACGTAACAGTATTAAAAACAGGACAGGCTGAAAATGCTTTGTGTGGAATGGTAACAAATTAAAAAATTAGTTTTTATGTTGTAATTCAATAGTTTTCCAAATTTAAGATATTAAAGCAAAAATGAAGATTATACCACTTTATTTGCATCCAACTATTAATACCAATAATAATTATAAACTAAATAATTAAATAAATTAATCAAATTGTTTTAATAAGGGAGAAGGAAAGAGCTAAATAATTTAACATAAATTAATAAATAAAATATGGCTTAAGTTTAATAAATTAGTGCTAATAATTCCAAAAACAGAATAACAAATATTTACCAATTTTATATAGTATATATAGTTATTGTTTTCTTATTTTATACCAAGCATATTATATAAGTTATACCCAAAACTTTGGTGGAGCTATAATACGTACTAAAACTAGGTAACTTTTACCCTTATTTTATGTGATTTCCCCCTTTTTATTTTTTGCGTGTAGTAATAAATGGTTTACCGCAGGGAATTAAAGATCTTCGAATACAAGTTGCTGGGATCGCTTCAATCTGTAATATTCAACTGTGGTATACAACGATTGATATACAACATTGTTTATATATCTTGGTTGGGAATTCGGTTTTAGGGCTGGTATCTTATCTCCAATGATTATTTTAGTACCTAATTTCGAAAAACACTTGGGTGAAGTGAAGGGAACTTTCAATGTAAATTGTTTTTGTAACAAAAACAATTGCTTTAGAAATAACGCAACACTTCACCGAAGTGCTTTAGAAAATTACCCCCTTACTTTAATCATTGGGTGCGTTCGGTAGATACAACATAATAGACAACAGTTCTACAACAGTTGTACAGCTATCTGCTGAACGGCCTGATCACTATTCGCTCAGTCTGAGCGCTCAGGTAGCGCTGTCACATTTTGGTAGCGTAAAAAATGTTTGCTACTTTTGATCAAATAGTGATACATTTGTTGTTGTTCATTTACAATAAAAATTGTTTTGTAAGAATTACAAATAAAAACATACAAATATAATTCGAAAACAAAAATTTTAAAAAATAAAAGGAAACTATAGAAAAAGTGTTTTTAAAAACAAAACAAAGAAAACATCGTTCGGCAGAGTAAGTAATCACAAAGCGTTACAAGTCACCGGTATCAGTTTAAGGTTTCTCGAATGCTACCATTGATTTAGAAATCATTGTGTTATGTTTCCACTATCCCTCAATCAATAAAACAAACAATCAATTTTATTAAAGTAAAATGATGTTTATTCTTTTAAGTCAACTCAAGAAGTAAAAGTAAGAACACTCACAAAAGTTTGTCGGTAGAATCTACTGAAAATGACAATTAAAACAAAGGTATATGCAGTTAAAAAGGCGACAAAAGTATTTACCTTTAACATAACTAAAACTTTTGTTATTTTTAACTGTCGAAAAATAACTAACAAATGCATTAAAATAACTATCAATATCGTAAAATTAATTGATAAATTTTTACTACAAAAATTTCAAAACAATTGACAAAATCGGTAAAAACTACTGTTTTTTACAGTCAATTCTTTTTGTTTATAAAAGTATATTTTAATAAAAAAAATTTTTTTTTTCTTTCGATTACGAAAATATATCGTATTACTTCAGCCCAGGGATGGGAAAGTTGATACGATCGTACATTTTTTGATACTATTTGATTCGAAAAAGTACCGTAGTACTCCCGGGTAGAGTTGTAAAAGTATTGAGTATTCCGGTACTGAGTACTCAATACTGCCTGTTTTTTTGAGTACTCAATACTAAAACGTTACTACTCAATACTTTTAAAGATGCAATTTTCCGTAGAAATGTGTATTTTTCGTATGAAAATACAACTCTAAAAATACCACTTTAAAAATACTACAACTCTGGAAGTACAACTCTATTTGTGAAGCAAAGAAATTTGTAGTGAATTTTTGGGAAAAATTATTTAAAATGTTGTACATTTATTAAAATGTAAGTAACAATAGTTATTTAACACGTGTATGCGAATTGTTATTATTTTTCCTTATAAATACGAACTCATAACATATTTATTTTTAAATTAAAAAAAACCGTTAAAAGTATTGAGTAGTATCGAGTACTCAATTGAAAAGTATTGAGTAGTATTGAGTACTCAAAAAGTATCGAAATTTCACAACTCTACTCCCGGGTCGCATTTGATACTGTTGCATCATCATAACTACTCAAGGCATAGAAAATGCAAATTACGGTCTAAGCTTTTTTGCTTCATGGGCAAATCACGATCGTAAATATTAAGTTTCATGGGTCTTTCCTGACCCCAGGCCACTAAGGGTTAAAGATTTTTTAAACAAATGTAAAGATAATTATAGTCTAACCAAATTTAAGTGATTTTTTTCCGAAAACTGTGTAAAATTTGATGAAAACATTCAAATTTTGTTTAATTTTTGACAAAATGAGCAATTTTTGTAAAATGATCTGGAAAGCAGTAGCTCCAAACACAAACTCGAGTTGTCATTTTTGCAATTTATTTTTTTTTCTTTAACTATTATGTGGTACAAATAGCAATCCACATCTCCAAATTAGGCATTTTAAAAAATCGATTTTTTTTATTTAAAAACTTTTTTTTTAAATTTTATTTTGCAATTTTTTAAGTTTTTTATTTAGAAAATTTTTAGATAAAAAATTAGGGCCAATTTTATAGTCGGAACAAGATGGATTTGAAAATTGCTTACTTAAGAAATATTTAAAGGAACAATCGATCTTACCCTTACGTCGATTTCAGCTAGAAATTTGTTATTTAAAAAGCGTTTAAGACAAAAATCTAACTTCGTTCTGACTATAAAACTGGCCCTTAATTATTTACAAAATAAATTAAATTTATTTTACAAAACATGTCGACATTTACAAATATCACATTTGTTAAGTTTTATTTTTCATCACATTTGTGAAGCTTTTTATAAATATGACGGAGGTTTTTCTTCCAGTGAACTAATATTCAGTAAAATTTGTTGCTAATTTTAGCAAATAATTTTTAAATTACAGTTTACAACAATTGTATTAAAATTTAGTAGGGGTTACACATTTTTCTACTAATTGCATTATACTACAAACCAGTAGGCTTGAATTGCTAAAATTAAATAGCAAAATATGCCGAAGGGCGCAAAATACTTAAGTTTCCAGTAATAACATCAAAATTTTCAGCAGCCATACACACTTTTTTTGTTGAGTGAACGAGTTTTTTAGTCAGCACAAATCACGAGTTTAAACTAAAATTTTACTTTAGTGAGAAATTTTGTTGAAAATTTATTACTCAAATAAAGATTTATTTAAATTCGTACTTAGTGCTGACTATAATACTGCGCTACACTGGGCTTAATACTGCCTGCATTGATCTGTATGAAAAAGTCGGCGTTTTAATTTATCTAAATCATTCAAATTACTGATTATATCTTTAGGGCAATGCTACACTTTCAATATATGTATATTGACCGCGATCCAGTATCGCGATATTTATTGAACGTATAGCATGCAGTATTGATGGATCGCGATCCATATCGCAGAATAGCCCAATATTCTGAAATCCAGATCGCGGATCACGGATCACGCGATAAATATTGAACATGCAGCATATTTCGTAATATCAATTCGCGATACAATAGTAAAAAGTGAAATAATAAAGAAAATAAAACAAATAAAATAAAATAAAATACGCAGTGCAAACAAAAAAGATAAACATTTATAACACATTTCTTCAATGAAAAAGCAAGCAAAAAGCTAAACAGGCTTTCTTTTTTTTTGTTTTCTCGCGACATTTTTAATAAACGACCAGCACAGCACAAAAATAATGTAAATACTGACACGATAAATATTGAACATGTAGCATACGCGCGCGATCCATCAATCCATTAAAATGGATCGCGATCCAAATATCACAATATATATTGAGCGTGTGGCAGTGCCCATAAGTTTCTAATCTTGGTTTAAATTAACCCTTTAGTGCATAGTGTCCCTTTAAAGGGCGGGATTTTTTTGCTGTGCGCAACGAAATTGTTAAATAAAAATTCGAATCCATGAGGCTATGAATTTTTTTACATGTTTTTGTTGTCGGAATAACATTCAAAAACTTTAAATTCCTTGAGTTTTCAAAAACTATAACAAATATTTGTTTAATGTATTAATTCAAAAATACCAAAAAGATTTTGAAAAAAGCTGAGTTTGCAATGAGTTCTTTTGGAATTAGTTTCGGAATAGATGAATTTAAAACCAGTTTTTGTTTTACAAAAAAAAAACATTAATTCCTTCCGCTTTCCTTTTACTTAAAAAATTGTAGTTTTCTTTTTTTATTGTATGGTGCGGCCCTGTATAATTTATGAAAAACCACAATATGGCCCTCGGTGACAAATCCGTGCCCACCCTTGCTATATTAAATGAATAAATGGAATAAAAATATTTTTTTTCGAAATTTCGAATTTTGGGAATTTTTAATAGTAAGACACTTTTTTTCCAAAATGGGCCTGTTATTTTTATATATGTATGTTCAAATGTTTGTTGGGTTAAATTTACTTTATATTTGTTTGCATTTTGGTTTCCAAATTTGTTTTGAAATTTATGTTTAAATATTTTCAATTGGTTGAAAACGTTTGTGAAATTGACACGAAAAATTGTAAGATTTTAATTTATATTTTATAAATTTAAAATTTTCTGGTGGTTTTATATTGGTTCTCGTTGGACATCTTTCGGAGAATCAGCTTCTGAGAATTCGTTTCAAATTATTTTGTGAGTGAATTGGTATCGGTCGTGCTCCCTTTCAAGAAGCCTGTTGGGAGAACCGATTTTGGAATTATTTTGACTCGGTCGTACTTTAATTTAGAACCTAGATTTGATTGCTGAATTTGTATTTGAATACGTTTCTTTTCTTCCTTATTCAAGGAGCCAGTTAAGTGAATTTTATGAGAAAAAGTAGAAGACTTCAAGGTCTACCAGCTATAATGCCTTTAATTTATTCACCTACCACCTCCACTGCCGCGTCTTCAGGAAATATATACGAAATGCAGGGTAACGAAAATGACAGTTTAAATGAAACTTTAGAGTCCCGAGTAAAAAAAGTTAGATGTTATAAAATACAAATATGTATATCTTTTTTTGGTATAGCCTAAACTACAATTTGATCCGAAAAGTGGTGGATCGTACTGTATTCATTAAGATACACCTTGGATCTAATATGATGAAATACGATGCGAAAAATGGGTTTATCTTACTATATATAATTAGATTTAGTAATAAAGCAATAAAATTACATTTTATTTGATACCATTAGACAAAAATACTTCATAAAAAGTTCGCTCATATTGCATTAAATCGTCCATTCTATTGAAATTAGTTTTTGATTGTCATTATGTCACATCCAATTCTATATGATTAGATAAACAAATTTTCGGATCGTATTTCTTCATATTAGATCTACGGTGCATATAAATGAATACAGCATGATCCACCATTTTTCGAATCAAATTTTGTTTTGGCCAACATCAGAAAAAGATATGATTGCATGTTGTACCTCATTAATTTTTTTTATAGGGGAACTCTAGTGCAGCACAGCCCCAAGTTTGTCAAGAACAGGTAACATTTGATATTAATAAACGTTTCGAAGATATGCAGGAATTGATAGTCAATCGCGAGTGATTCAATCTATGCAATCGTTATTTGAATCCAGTGTTTTACGTACTCAAAATTCAATGACTGCGTTAAATGATGGTCTGTGAAGTCTTGAATCTAATATGTCTCGTTTAGGTGACACAAATGATTCAAACAAGTAGTTCTAACCCCTCGTCTGTTACTTCTATCTCCACTATTCCTTTTTATCATTCCGCTCCATCAATTGTAAATACATCAGTCATGGCTTCTCAATCCATGATTTCTATACCTACTCCCTCTACTTTTAACTTGAATACAATCCCCGATCCCGTCTCTACTAATGCTCAACCCATAATTAGAAACTCAACACATACTTCAAGTATTGATACGGTTCCACGAATGTCGACCATTATTACTTCCCAACCCATAGTTTATGAATCGCCATCTACTTTGTTTCCTATACACGCAAGTACCTCACAATCCATTCAGAATCCATTATTTTTGCATCGTCAAAAGAAAATGTATCCATTACCGAAATTTTCCGGTTTACCAGAAGAATGGCTTACTTTTTATGAGTCCTTTACAACATCCACTGAGGAGTTTGAATATTCAGAACTTCATAACATTATGCGTCTAAGAGATTGCCTTGAAGGCAACGCTAGAGAGTGCGTGGAATCATTGTTGACAAGTTCTAGAAATGTTAATGCTATAATCGAAACATTATCACAAATGTATGGACGGCCTGAACAATTAATTAAATCGCAGATCCATAAAGTTCGATCCATGCCTATAGTAAATAAGTCTGATTTGAACTCACTAATTAATTTTGCTAATAAAGTGAGTAATATGACAACGTTTCTAGAATCTGTGGGTGGAAGTTATCAGCTGGCTAACCCTTTGCTTTTGAGCGAACTTCTTTCGAAGCTCCCTTTATCAAGACGCCTTCAATGGGCAGATAAGTCATTAACTTTGGGACGAGTCCCAACAATTGCAGACTTTTCACAGTGGCTTCATGATTTACGTAAGGTTATAAACATGGTTACTTACGCTATGCCTCTACCCACTGAACTTCAAAGAAAAGGAAAATATATGTGTGTGGCTGTCGAGAGTAAAAAATGTAGAATGTGTAACAACGACTGTAAGTCATTGGCTGTCTGTAACGTTTTTTTTTTAAATTCACCTCTCGAATTAAGGTGGCAAAAGGTCAAGTTATTTAAAGTTTGTTTTTCTTGTCTCAAGTTTGGTCATCATGCTAATAATAGTTATTCTAAAAAGAAATGTGAAATTAACAGTTGTGATAATTTTCATCATAATCTATTACACAGAAATAATTTGCTAGAAAGTGCTAATGCTTTAAATGAAACTCCATCATCGCAGTCTCAAGGTCAAAACTGTCTCATTGATGTTCAATCGCAATCAGTACTTTTCCAACTAATTCCAGTCGTTGTGTATGGCCCTAAAGGTTCTGAGAAAATATATGCATTTATGGATGATGGAGCAAATGTGTCAATGATAGACTCCAAAATAGCTAAAAGTTTAGGTATATCTGGTCCAAAAGATATTTTAGAACTTAAATGGATTAATCAACAGATAGCACGAGAAAAAACTGAGATAGTGAATGTTGAAATAAGTGGCTTGGAAAATACTCAAGAGCGTTTCAATATGAAAAATGTTTATATAAGTTCAAATTTAGATCTCCCGCAACAAAGCTTTCAAGTTTCAGAATTTGAAGGATATGGTGAATATTCACAATTTGGCACTATACATAGTTATCCTCAAGTAGAACCTAAAATGGTAATTAGTCTATCACATGCTTATTTGACTGTCCCAGTTGAAATACCACAGATGTCTTCTTCGGGCCTGGTAATTACTAAAACAAGATTGGGATGTTTAGTTTATGGGAGTAAAAATAGTAATCAAGGACGTTTAGTTTTATGTCATTTTCTGCAATCCAATAAATCCAAATTTGACGACAACTTGGATGTTTTAATGAAAAACTATTTTGGATTGGAAACCTTTGGAATCCGTCATTACGAACCCTTAGTCTCAGAGGATAATCAAAGAGCTCGAAATATATTAAACGAGACAACAAAAAGAAAGGGAGAAGGGTTCGAGTCAGGACTATTGTGGCGTAAGCAATTTAAAGCTTTTCCTGATTCTTATAGTATGGCTTTGAAAAGGCTAAACATTGTCGAAAGAAAAATGTCATTAGACCCAGAATATGCTAGAGAGTACTGCGATAAAATTGAGGAATACTTAGAAAAAGGTTATGCTCGAATTCTTTCCGAAAAGGAAACATTAAGGGGTTCAAACAAAACATTTTATTTACCACATTTTGGCGTGAAAAATCCTAATAAAAAGAAATTCCGTTTTGTATTCCATGCTGCGGCAGAGATGATTAATATTTCATTAAATAAAACCCTCCTCCCAGGTCCCGATTTAAATCAACCTCTAATAAAAGTTTTATTTAAATTCAGACAGGCGCCAATAGCCGTTTGTGGAGATCTAAAAGAGATGTTTCATCAGATCAGCATCATTCCAGAAGATCAAGATTCCTTAAGATTTCTTTGGTAACACTTCTCAACCTCTGAAGATGTACGTTATGAAAAGAATGATCTTTGGAGCAGCATGTTCACCAACTACGGCTCAGTTTGTAAAAATCGTAATGCAGAAGATTTTATAGAGGAATATCCTCGAGCTGCTGCTGGTATAATCGAGAAACATTACGTTGATGACAACGTCGATTGTTTTGATTCGGAAAAGGAGGCTATAAAAGTGGTTAATGCTGTAAAACACATACATGAAGCTGGAGGGTTTAAAATGCATAATTTATTAACGAACTCAAAAGTTGTTGCAAAGGAACTTGGTATTGCAAATAAAGATGAAATAAATACATTCGATGATAATATCGAACGTATTTTAGGTATGCATTGGGTGCCGAATTCAGATTTATTCGTTTTCGCTCTGAAATTTCATAACGTTCCGAAGGAAATATTGGAATTTAAATCTATACCTACAAAAAGACAACTCTTGAGCATGTCAATGTCAACCTTTCACCCGTTTGGTTTTGTAGCTGATTTTATGATAACTGTTAAAATTTTGATGCAAGAGGTTTGGAGAAGTGGAATAGATTGGGATTCAGAATTGCCTAAGGAAATTTATGAAAAATTCAAGTTAGAGTTACCGAAGATGGTGGAGTTAAAGATTTCAAGATTTTATTTTACTGATTGCGATATTAGAGGCATTGAACTTCATTTGTTTTGTGATGCCAGTGAGGAAGCGTTAGCCTCAGTTGCTCACTGGCGTGTTATAAATAGCTCAGGTTCAAAAGTTGTTTTTGTTACTGGAAAAACAGCCTGTGCTCCTTTACGATTTCATTCGATACCAAAACTCGAATTACAAGCAGCTGTAATGGCGGCACGTTTAAAGGATACGATATTAAAATGTCATGATCGTGTTAATGTAGAAAGAACCATTTCTGGAGTGACTCACACAGTAAATTGCTGGATTTGATCAGACCACCGCAAATATAAACAATATGTTGCAAAATGGTCTCCGAGATATTGGAAAATTCGGAGATGAGTGAATGGCGTTGGTGTCCAACCTTACAAAATTCAGCTGATATTGCAACAAAAGCAAAATTTTCCATCAATTACGATCCAGAGGGTCGTTGGAAGAAAGGTCCAGAGGGAGGAAGAGTGGCGATTTTATAAAGTCAAAACACTTCGTCATGGTAATACAATATGAAAACATAATAGAATCTATTGTAAATCGATCTTCAACGTTCATGAAATTAGTACGAGTTATGTCCTGGATAAAAAGGTTTTATAAAAATATTCTATTGCGGCAACGGGACGAAAGGAAAATAAATGGAGAATTGAGTAGAGATGAAATATTGGATGCCGAAAACGAAGTTGTACAAGAGTAACAAAAAAGGCATTTTCCGAATGAATACAAAAGATTGCTGTCTCAACAAAATATTGATTTATCTAGTGACTTAAAAACATTAAATCAATACATTGATGATATTGGATTGTTAAGGGTTGGCGGTCGCCTTGACAATGCTACCGTACTTTCCGAATATGAAAAACGACCGGTAATACTTCCAAAAAGTCATAGATTTTCACGTTTGCTGGTTGAATTTTATCATGGAAAGAACTGTCATCAGAATACCGCAAATGTAATTGGAAATGTACGAGAAAGGTACTGGATACCCTCGCTAAGAAAATTGGTACGTAGTGTAGAAAGCCAATGTGTTGCATGCAAAATGAGAAAAGCAAAACCCGTTCAACCTCAAATGGGCATATTACAAACAGATAGGGTCACTCCTTTTGTTAGACCTTTTACCTATACAGGTGTTGATATCTTTTTTGACCATTTAACGTTTGTATACGGCGACGTCATGAGAAACGATGGGTTGTCTTATTTACCTGCATGACTGTAAGAGCAATCCACCTTGAAGTGGTATCTGCTCTATCGACTGATTCATTTCTATTGAGCCTGAGGAATTTCGTTAACAGACGTGGAGTTCCAGTTCAAGCGACAATGGCCGAAATTTTGTTGGAATTGATAAAGAACTACGAAATGAATTTTATTTTATGGACTACAATGAAATAATTCGAATCTCATCACCATTAAGAATCAAACGGATATTTAACAGACCTCGGACCCAAGTTCTGGTGGCGTTTGGGAACGTCTAACACAGACCGTCAAAAAGTCTCTTTCAGTATTATTGGGAAATTTCACTCCTAAGCCAGATGTATTTATGAGTTTGTTAATTGAATGTGAAAATATTGTAAACTCTAGACCACTAACACATATCCCAGTAACGCCTTATGAGCCCGAACCAATAACTCCGAACCACTTCTTATTAGGAAGTGTTAATTCCACTCAAACTCCAAGCAATTTTGATCCAAAACTTAATTGTTTAAGAAAGCAGTGGCGAATTTTACAAAATTTAAAAAATGGATTTTGGATTAGATGGATAAAAGAATATCTTCCAGACCTAACAAGAAGAGTTAAATGGTGTTTACCAAGTACTTCTTTGCATGTTGGAAGTTTAGTACTAATTTGCGATGAAAGTGCCCCAAGGTCAAAATGGCGACGTGGACGGGTGTTGGGTGTGTACACAGGCAAAGATGGAATATCAAGAGCAGCTGACGTCAAAACTGTTGACGGAGTTTCCAAAAGACCTATATCAAAGCTTGCATTATTAGATGTTTCGGATTAGTGAATTTTCCATGTCAATTGTTATTTTTTATATATGTATGTTTAAGTGTTTGTTGGGTTAAATTTACTTTATATTTCATGGATTAGTGAATTTTCCATGTCAATTCACGGGGGGCAGAATTGTTATTTTTATATATGTATGTTCAAATGTTTGTTGGGTTAAATTTACTTTATATTTGTTTGCATTTTGGTTTCCAAATTTGTTTTGAAATTTATGTTTAAATATTTTCAATTGGTTGAAAACGTTTGTGAAATTGACACTAAAAATTGTAAGATTTTAATTTATATTTTATAAATTTATACCTATTTTCATTAAAATTATCTTTGTAGTGAATAAACGCTTGCAATAAAGTTGATGCTGTTTATTCAATAAGTCAAGTTTTCAACAGGGCCATTTTCGTCCAACTTTCGGCACGGGTTAACGTTTTCCAAAAACAAAATCGATTTCTTCCAATTTTGATCAGTTCCAACAAAACTGGGGGGTGGAATAAACGAAAATCGACAAATCGATATTTTAAGGGACAGTCTAATATATACGTATTTTTTTTTTAAGTTTGCGTTTAATAGAAATTTTCAAGCGTAATTCGAAAATTAAATAGAAGTATATAGGGAGTGACTTTCATGCATAAAAATGTGAAAATATGCACTGAAAAGTGAATATGCATTAAAAACGAAAATTTTTCGATTTAAAAATCGTATTTATTACTCAAAGCGTCGTTTTGAACAAAAATCCTATAGAAATTCTGAAGTTGTTGACAACATTATGTTTCTTAGTTTAGTATGTGCTAGAGAAGGGCAAGTGAGCAGAATTTTGCGTGATTCACGTGAATCACGCGTGAGTGTGAGTAAAACCTTAATTTACTCACGTGAACGTGAGTGAATGTGAGTAGAAGAAAATTGTTCGTGAGTGAGTGTGCGTGAGTTCAATTTTTGCGTGAGTGAGTGTGCGTGAGTCGAATTTTAACGACTCACGCTATTTTTTTTGGGCTTTTTATTCATATTTTCAAGTAATTGTTTTAGGCGACTTTATATTTTTGGGTATTTTTAATACAAAATAAATGGCAAAATTTCGTGCTGGACTAGGGTTTCCCGGGAGATGGGAATGAAAATCGAAAAGTATCAGTTTTTTGGTAAAATTTTTTTATTTTGATTTGTTTTATTAATATATTGTAGAAAACATTTAAGTCGTATTTTATGTAGAACGTCAATTTTAAGGATGAACCCAGCAAAAAAAGTCGTTACAAAAAAGTTATTTTAAAAGCACTCCGAATAGCATCAACTGATTGTGGAGTAGTTACAATTTAATTCTAACACTGATTTATTTTACACGTGGTGTCCCATGTTGTCAGTAGTTTAACTTGAGCATTTTGTTAGTAATTTAAAAGTACATACATAATGTTAATAAAGTATGGTTTTTTAGGTATACATTTTCATCACATCAATACGAGTACATTTTGTTTGCATTTTTAGAGTGATTTAGAAGTACTCTTTATAATATATAATATAATACATTTTTAAAAGTGATTTAAATTTGCTTTTTATAATGTATGAAATAGCATATTTTAGAGGTAATTTTAATGTTTAGCCCTTACAGAACCCATTTCTGAACCTATTGTGTAAATGCTTCAATTTATTATTATTTGTAGGGCAATATTAAGGAAACACTTCTTTTGCATCTGATTCTATTCGATTAAGTCAAAATCAGACAAAATCAAAATTTTTTTAAATTTTTGTTCAAAAGTCTTTTTTTAAAGAAGTTTGTAACATCCCAGTCAGAAATCGCCAGTGGTACAAAAAATCAAGCACTGGCATACCACTGGGTAACCACGGTATTAAAAATAAATGACTAGCAGAACACTCATTTGGGACGCTTTGCCAGCGTTTGCGAAAAGCGTTTTACCAGTATTTGTTTTACAAAAATTTCGGTGGTTTATAAAAAAAACCACTGGCAAAGAATTGGCTTAGAGTGATATGCCAAGGTTTGCAACCAGTGGTTATCAAGTGCTACCTAGCCAATGCTACCAGGCGTACAAAAATCAATTCACTGGAAAACCAATGATTTTATAAAAATGCTGACGCTTCGTTAAAAAATGTTTGTAGTCGGAAGGTTCCGAGTTAAAATTTTTTTTGGATTTTTTTTAATTTAAAATTTTTTTTGTTTTATAAAATCAATTTTTTTGTTTGTGGGAAAGCTCCTTCAAGACCAACTTTTTTTTGCCCTCCCAACACTGGCATACTAGTTACAAAAAATTGTTTGCCAGTACTAGCATTTTGGCACAGCCAGTAGTTTTACAGCTATTATCACTCCCCAGTGTAGAAACGGTAATGACATATCATTATTTTTTGGACTACCAGTAATGACACCCACTTACCTTCTGTATTATTTTAAAACATATAATAATGAGTTACTGATAATGACTTATTTTTATCATTTTTTCAAATAGAAAATAATTTTTTAGATTTTTTGTGAAAATTTTTTGAAATCTATTTTTAGACTCAATATTTTTTAAACACTGATAAGGATATATGTAACCACATATTTTTTGATTTTCTGTATGTTGGCGAGTAAGCTTACTTGTGTGCAGCAGGTCAATTGTGTTTTTATCTATTAAATATTACACGTCGATATAGCTCAGATGGTAGAGCTGTTGACTGGCAATCTGTAGACCCAGGTTCGATTCCCGCACCAGCAAATTTTATTTAAAAAAAAAATACAATAAAAAATATTTTTTTTTATGTAATTTATTTTTTAGAAAATCTATTTTAGACTCATTATTTTTGTCAGTACTGATAAGCACATAGGTAACGATATATTTTTTGATTTTTCGTATGCTGGTGTGTAACGACAACTCATTATTTTTCGCGACATCGCCATATAAAGGTAATAAGAAATGTAATAACAAAAGTAACTAGTTACCATTACCAAGTATGTAGTTACATAACCACATACCTGGTAATGATTTTCTACACTGGGCCCAGTGTAGAAACGGTAATGACATATCATTATTTTTTGGACTACCAGTAATGACACCCACTTACCTTCTATATTATTTTAAAACATATTATAATGAGTTACTGATAATGACTTATTTTTATCATTATTTCAAATAGAAAATAATTTTTTAGATTTTTTTGAAATTTATTTTTAGACTCAATATTTTTTAAACACTGGTAAGGATATATGTAACCACATATTTTTTGATTTTTTGTATGTTGGCGAGTAAGCTTACTTGTGTGCAGCAAGTCAATTGTGTTTTTATCTATTAAATATTACATGTCGATATAGCTCAGATGGTAGAGCTGTTGACTGGCAATCTGTAGACCCAGGTTCGATTACCGCACCAGCAAATTTTATTTAAAACAAAAATACAATAAAAAATACTTTTTTTTATATAATTTATTTTTTAGAAAATCTATTTTTAGACTCATTACTTTTGTCAGTACTGGTAAGCACATAGGTAACGATATATTTTTTGATTTTTCGTATGCTGGTGTGTAACGACAACTCATTATAAAGGTAATAAGAAATGTAATAACAAAAGTAACTAGTTACCATTACCAAGTATGTAGTTACATAACCACATATCTGGTAATGATTTTCTACACTGGGTCATTTATGTGTTTAGCCATTAAATATTATATGTGGTCTCCAGACCACCAATTTATTGGTTTTCCCAGCGTTTTGCCAACGTTTAAAAATTTTGTTCCTCCAGTACTTTTCCGGCGCTTTTTGAACAGCCGGTCCTTTTGTCTAATGATGTTATCATTTTGGGAATGGGAAAGCACTTTTTGCCAGTACTTGTACCACCTGTTAAAGTGCTTTGCCACCGCTTTCCCGTTTGTATTTTTCTGACTGGGATATTTACTTTAGTCTTTAAATTCAAAAAAGATACGATATTGAATGAAATAAGATTAATACACTAAGAACGAGTTTTTGGGATGTCAGTTAAACTTGGTTTAGTTAAACCGAAAACGAATTATAGAGCAATTCCATATGAAAACGATCAAAATTGGCAAATTTTTGGACGACCCCTCTCCGATTTTAAAATAAATAGTCTCAATCGATTGCCCAGCAAAAAATAATGTACCTACATATTTTTTTTTTTTTTTATAGTGACTGGTTTAGTGGTGGTGTACACCACTGTCATGTGACAAAATTGAAGAATTCTTCATAAGGGACCTCATTGAAAGTTGTTTTACTAAAACTACTAAAGCGATCGCAACGAGTGATAGCTCGTTGGAAAGGTATTGAATCAGGCTTTAATTGAAAAATAAAATTTTCCTAATTTTTCTCAGAAATTTACCTTTTTTCCCATGAAAATTAAATTTTCCCATGAAAATTAAATTTTCCGATTTTCCACAGAAGCTCCTAAATTTTTCGGCTAATTTTTTTTTTTTTTGGATTCCTCATAATTTTTGCTTTAAGAATCAGCAATAAAAAAATGGGCCCCGACTCCTTGTTTGGACAGGAGAGGAGCATTTAAGAGACCACCTTGTTCTCATTGTTTTTATATTTTTTATAATTGAATTATTTGTAATTATTTAACATTATTTTATTTTATTATTAAAAATACATTTTAAAAATTATTTTACAGTTAAAAATACATTTATGAAGAAAAAATCAATTTTTTTTAAGAGCCCCAAGTTGAGTGTGTAGTGAATATGGTCTGCCTGCCTTCACAAGATCGGCCATAAATCCATGGATAATAGCAGCAGTGGCATGTAATAGCACACCAAACCCGACTGAGGCTACAGGTCATAAAATGTTTTGTAAATTTTTTAAATTACCAGGTAATAAATATTTCGCCTAAAATGACACGTGCAGAAACAAGTCATAAAACACGGATTTTCCATAAATATGGCGAAATATTTATTACCTGGTAATTTAAAAAAATTACAAAACATTTTATGACCTGTGGTCGGCTTATTGGCAGTAACCAATTAAGTCCCTCTTTAAAAAACATTTTATGACCAGTAGTTCACGCAAATTTTCCTATTAAAGAAAAGCAAATATCGCTTATTTTTTTTTACCTATTTTTTACCAAAAACTAAATATAAATACTTCACACACTCTGAGTCAAATTTTAGTTGAATACTAAACGTGAAAGTGTTAAAGTGTTTTTTTTGTAAAGTAAAGAGTGAAGCTGTAAAGACAATTTAAAGTAAAATGAATAAATTTTGCTGCAATCCGTTTAACAAGAGTGGACATCGTTCGAAAAAGATAAAAGTATTAAAATTAAGTGGTGTTTCGAAGCGATACATGAATGAATTAAATATACAATACGGTGAAGAAGCAGAATTCATTTGCCCCAAGTATAAAATCGATTTGTCTCAACAAGCAAATGCATTGAAACAAATGCAACCACAATCCGAGAGTGAAATGACAATTGAACAAAATGTTTCATCTGATAGTGAGGCAGACATTCCGATGGTTAATATGTCTTTGAGTCCTTAGAATGAGGCTATTACCACTTTAAGTGAATCGCCTATTACAAAAAGAAAGTTGCGAAGTGAAAAATACAGGAAAGAGAAAAAAGGCAAGGTTATGAGTGCACTCGCGACAATATTTGATGAAGGCTCTGATAACGAATGCAGTCAAGCAGATGACGTTGATGACGGCAAACAAATGATTGAGCAGTTGAAAAGAAAATTCAATTTAGCGACCACTTTTCCGGAGAAATATCTCATTTTATCTGTGCTGCCTCAATCATGGTCTATACGCAAGATTTCTGAACAGTTTCAAACATCTTTTTACATCGCGAGAAGAAGCAAAGAATTAGTTCGACAGAAGGGCATATTGGCGACTCCCACCAAGAAATTTGGCTCAAGGACCCTCAGCGAAGCAACGGTGAAATTGATTCAAGATTTTTACTGCAATGATGACAACAGCCGCGCCTGCCCAGGTACACGTGACTATGTTATCACACGTGAAGATGGAGAAAAAATACACAAGCAGCGCAGATTATTATTATGTAATCTATCCGAAGCATACCATCAGTTCAAAGAGAAATACCCAGCAGAAAAAGTGGGATTTTCTAAGTTTGCCATCCTACGACCAAAAGAATGCGTGCTGGCATAGACAGGCACGGAACGCATTCAGTCTGCGTTTGCATGTTTCATCAAAACATCAAATTAATGTTCTTTCCATGCAAGAAATTGAAAGTATTTCACGGTGAAATTGAAACATATAGGGACCTCCTGTCGAAGTCGTTGTGCGCATACCCCACGGAAAATTGTCATCTGTCCAAATGCGACAATTGTCCGAAGATTGACGAGCTAGAGCAATATTTGAACAGCTGTTAATTCAGGAGGTGCATTTCAAACAGTGGATAATTAGCAGCGGCAGATGTTCCCTTGAGACCGTGGTAAAGCAGATTCCGGAATTCATCGAGGAATTCGGATTCAAGTTGAATGAACTGAAGGCGCACCATTTCATATCCGAGATGCAATCGAAATTTCTAAAGGAAAGTAAGGAGAAATTAGCCCAAAATGAATTCATTGTGATAAGCGACTTTGCCGAGAATTACACTTTTCTCGTTCAGGATGAAATTCAGGCTTATCACTGGGCAAACGACCAGTGCACGGTGCATCCTTTTTGCATTTATTTCAAAAACGAAGATAACGAACTACAGACCGTAAGCCTTGTTGTTGTCGCGGAGAGTTTAGCTCATAATTATGTGTCCGTTTATTTATTTCAAATGAAACTGTTTGAATTCTTAAGATCAAAATTCGATGCAATCGACAAAGTAACGTTTTTCTCAGACGGCGCGGCTTCTCAGTACAAGAATAAAAAAAATTTTTACAATCTTTGCATAATTGAAGAAGAACAAAACTGCAAGGTCGAGTGGCACTTTTTTGCGACGTCCCACGGTAAGGGCCCATGCGATGCGTTAGGGGAAATCAGAATTTTGTCGCAATCGGGGGAACCAACGGTGCTTCGTTGTGACTAACTATATTCTCGACATAAGTCTTAGGTCAAGCCTTAGGTCTGTCAGGGAATTTGTTGTATAAACTCAAAAATTCAAATAAATATTTCTAACTCAAGAATTGCCTACTTATTATTTTCGAATTTTTCTTATTCTTCACTTTTTTCTCAAAAATTTTAAATTTTCAGAATTAATAAATTTGAAGAAAATTACACCAGCCTCCACCACAATTTCCACTCACCATCCACATGCCACCATTATACAAACACAACAAATTCAACCAGTCCAGATTCAGCAGCATCAACAACAACAGCAGCATCAACAACCCCAGCAGTTACAAGAAATTGTCCATCATCATCAACAGCAACAACACCAGCAGCAGCAACAGCATCATCAACAACCACAACATCATCATCAGCAGCAACAACAACAACACCACCAATTACAACACCATCCACAAGTACAAAGTATTGTCACCACAACACCCACTGCACAGGGTGGAACCCATTCACAAACCATTAATCTTATGGGTCTAAGAAATGTACAAATTGCCGAACAAAAACCCGTTGTATCGCGTATTAAATATTCACGTGGCAAAATAATTACCACCCAGACCACAGGTGCTGGCAACGTACAAATATTACAGACCCAGGATGCCCAAACTCATGAAATTACCGATGGTACCAAATATGAAATTAGCGAAATTGATTTAAATAATCCCCAAACATCGGCGGCAATCATTAGTGATTTAGTGAAATATGCCGAAATTGATGATATAGAGTTGCCAGATGGTACAAAGATTGGTATAGGATTTACACCAACAGAAATCACTGAGCATATGCAAACTTCGGGTACAACAGCTCAGATAACCACTATTGACGATAGTACACAACAACATCATCAACTGCAGCAACAAACGTCTCAACATCATCAGTTACAAGCACAAGTACATCATATACAAACAACACCCACACATCAGCAACAACAACATCATATAATACAACAACAACAAACAGCCCATGTTGTTCATCATCAAGAATTGCATTTACAAGACCAGGATGATAACACCACTAGTGTTGAGGTTATACTACCCGACGGCCTTTCCGTACAACACGACCAACCGACTATAACGAAGAGTTATACTATACTAACGGCACGACCACTTAAAACTGAATCCACACATGATCTTAGCGAACTAACACAACCTTCGGCTACTACCTATGAACTATTGCTCAGTGATTCATCTTTGGGACCCAACGATGAACGGGGTGATGAATCGAAATATGTTTGTCGTCATTGTGGTAAGAAATATCGTTGGAAATCCACATTGCGTCGACATGAAAATGTTGAATGTGGTGGCAAGGAACCATGTCATCCTAAAACGCATGGCGACTAAGGCAAGTTTGCAAAGGCCATATACTGACCAGATCTTAAATGTACAACATTTGTTTTCGTGGATTCAAAGCAAGGAAATTGCAATTAACACAGTTTTATGCACTCAAAAAGAACACGATGCCATGGAGCGACGAATTCAAAACACATATAATAATGTCAAAACTATAACTGGAACGCAAAAGTTTCATTGCTTCATACCAAATATTTCTGATATGTCAATTAATGTAAAGCGGTACTCTTCGTCTGCCGACGTGCTAAATTTAAAGTTACTTTAATTTTATAATGATGCCAAGACAATTGAAATTTTTAATAAATATTGTAATTAAGTATAAGCAGCAAAATAAGAAAGATTTTTTCTTCATAAATGTATTTTTAACTGTAAAATAATTTTTAAAATGTATTTTTAATAATAAAATAAAATAATGTTAAATAATTACAAATAATTCAATTATAAAAAATATAAAAACAATGAGAACAAGGTGGTCTCTTAAATGCTCCTCTCCTGTCCAAACAAGGAGTCGGGGCCCATTTTTTTATTGCTGATTCTTAAAGCAAAAATTATGAGGAATCAAAAAAAAAAAAAAAAATTAGCCGGAAAATTTAGGAGCTTCTGTGGAAAATCGGAAAATTTAATTTTCATGGGAAAATTTAATTTTCATGGGAAAAAAGGTAAATTTCTGAGAAAAATTAGGAAAATTTTATTTTTCAATTAAAGCCTGATTCAATACCTTTCCAACGAGCTATCACTCGTTGCGATCGCTTTAGTACTTTCAATGAGGTCCCTTATGAAGAATTCTTCAATTTTGTCACATGACAGTGGTGTACACCACCACTAAACCAGTCACTATAAAAAAAAAAAAAAATATGTAGGTACATTATTTTTTGCTGGGCAATCGATTGAGACTATTTATTTTAGAATCGGAGAGGGGTCGTCCAAAAGGTGATCGCTTTCATATGGAATTGCTCTATATCAAGTTTATTAACAAAAATTTGCCTGAACTACTTTTTATCGTTTTATTCATTTTAACAAATAAAGGAAAGAAAAGCATCGACATTTTGCAACTCTACAGTAATAAGGGCATCATTATAAATTTGCTGAAGCCGCATATCCATGATTGAAATTTTAGCCTAAATTCATTAAAGAATCCGAGAACCGTTGGAGGACAGTTATTCCCCAGACATATTTCGAAGGCGACATTTATAGAACTTTTTATGTATAAGCAAAGGTAAGGGACCAATGAAAACTGTTTTTTGCTCTATCTCCAGAACTTTTCTCTGTCGTGTAGATGTGCCTTAATACTTTTATATTTTAGAGAAATTATGCTAAGAAGAAAAATTCAAAAAAAACTTTAAAAAATACATATTTTATATGTTACCGAAACGCAAAAGTTTTCGTTAGTTAAATTTCATAATTACCGATTAAAATCCGATTAACATATGTGGTGTAATGGTTAGCGCGTTGGACTGTTACACGTGAGGTTGCGGGTTCGATCCCCAACCCAGGCAACATCAATTTATGAAAAATAATATGTATGAGTTTTTTCTATCCCTCATGCATATCGCAGCGTCCTCCTTCGGTGTTCCCATAGCACTTAACCCCACCGAAGTAAAATAATATAACAGGGCTATGAACTTAAAAAAGCTTCAACAAAGTTCGCCAACTCACCATTAGATGGCGCGCAACAACTGTTCTAAAATTGAACATCTCGCGCAATTACAGTGTTGCCATATATGAAGCCCTTCATCTTTCACCACCTTTCACTTCTACACTATCCCCTTTCCTAAGGAAGCAACACGTTAATTAATAGGAAGAATTTCCTGAGTGTTGCTTCTCTTTAAAAAAAAAAAAAAAAAAAAAAACACACAGGCATATGTATAACCGACTTCAATTTCGTTTGAATGGGAAATGGAAATTGAAAACGTAAATTGATTCTCCAGAAATAAATGATATTTTTGCATATTTATACCAAATATAATAGATAAGGTGGGATTCTGAATTTTATTTAAATGCGAAAGCAAATAGTTTTTTCTATATTGAATTCAATAAACTGGAAATACTGTTTTGTAAAAAAATTGATTTTCAGTTACAATAACATACTTTGTGTTACAAAATGTTAATTAGTTTGCGCGACTAATTTGTTTTCACATTTAAATTTTAATATTGCAAACCGAGAAATAAAATTTATATGTATTAACTAAATTTATAGTGTAAGGTGTTAATTTTTCTCTTGTCAAATAATTTTAATAACGACATCCGGTAGTACTCATGTGATTTATTCAGTAGTACTCATTAGCGTTATTTGAAAATGCCTGCCATCTGGTGTATAATATTGGCAACTTTTGTTATATCTTTATATTTGACATGTTTGAACTTTTGTTTTTGATGATGCCATACCCCTGATATTTAGAATCAGCTTGTCTAAATCTATAAAAATGTTGTACCAAAGTTTAAATCCCTGCAAAGAATTCATTTTGTAAAGCTGTGTAAATTAAAAATTAACCTTGTTCAGGCACTATCCACGGCTCTCATCTGAAAAACTGAACTGGTTTTAAGAGAGTTTCAGTGCAAAATAACAAAAAAAAACATGAAAAAGGTGGTATTTTTAATCAATTATTTTTATAGTTTTTAAGCAATTTTAATTAAATTGTAAAGTGCACTTGTGTTGTTTGATATGTTCTCTGCATTAGTTTTATATAATTAGCACAAAATTTAGCTTATTAATATTAAAAAATACGCATTAAAAAAAACACTAAAAACTGTTTCTCTTAAAACCAGTTGGCATATAAAATTAAAGAGACTTTTTAACAGCAGAAGAGGCTGGTGGTTTGTCTTTAGTCTATATGGTCGCTGCCTAGTTCCAACTTTTGTTTGTTAATTGTTTTCAACCATGAACATCCACTCAGACCTGAGAAGTATTGCGAATCACAAAAATGCTATTCGGAAAGAACAATTTGCGGTTTTTTAAACACTTTTTTATAGTTTCTTGAATTGGATAGTATTTATAATTACCTTACCTTTATAAAACCTTTGTATATGAACTGTTTATTTCTTTCTTTTGTTTTTAAATTAAAATATACATGTACATTACTTTTTCAAACTTTGTACAAATTTATTTGATTTTTTTATTAAAAAGCTATAGTTGTTTTTTACACTTTTTTAAGTGAAAAAATAACGCTTTTTACGCTTTTTTGCTAAACATTTGCGCTTTTTACACTCCAAAAGTTGGCAACACTGATTGGAGATACAATACAAGTTTCCGATTTGTACCCTACGGGAAATTTTAACAAACTGCCACCGAACTGGCCCCTTTATATGAAATAGACTGGTCACTTTTACATGGCGTTGTCATAGGAGGTGGAAATTGACCCCTTGTGACATGTCACAAGACAAATCCCAGGACAGGTCGCTGAACTTTGTTTTTTATAAGAGTTCAGTAACCTGTCCTAGGATTTGTCTTGTGACATGTCACAAGGGGTCAATTTCCACCTCCTATGACAACGCCATGTAAAAGTGACCAGTCTATTTCATATAAACGGGCCAGTTCGGTGGCAGTTTGTTAAAATTTCCCGTAGGGTATTTACAAACTAGGAATATATCAATAATAACAAATGTAAACTAAACAAGAATTTTTAAAATTAAAAGAAATTTAACAAAATTGTTTATGTTTTAAATAACTACCAAAAACAACTGTTTACTGTGAAATTACTGCTATGTTAGTTGTTTATTATGATATTAAAAATAACTGATTTAAACAACTGTTACGAAATTACAGTACTTTTCGTTGGTTATTTTCTTAAATAACCGTCATAACAGTTGTTTTGCACTTTTCTATAGAAAAAACTGTAATTACTGTTAAAAACAACAACTACTGATTACTACACAAACAACTGTCATGTAGTAGCTGTCAAACTTTTTTGAGTGTAAGTTAAAATTCTTTAACGACGTTCACATTGGACTAAGGGTTGGCATCTCTATATATAAAAGAATAACGTGACTGACTGACTGACTCAACATCGCCCAGCCCAAACCGCTGAAGCTAGGAAGTTGAAATTTGGTATGTAGGCTCCTCTTTCGGCGTAGACGTCCGCTAAGACGGGATTTTTGGAAATTCCTACCGGAACGGGCAAAAAGGGGAAAAGTCTCCCCCTTGGCGGCCTGCCAAAACCCCTTTGGCTAGAAAGCTGAAATTTAAGATATGTGTTCCTTGGAGTAGGGGCTAACTTTTCTGGAAAGTACTTTCTGGAATTTTGGACAGGGACGTTGTAAAAATGGGGGTTAAAAAGGGGAAAAAGGCCCCCCTTGACGGCCTGCCCAAACCGCTGGAGGTAGGAAGTTGAAATTTGGTATAAAGGTTCCTCCACTATCGTAGACATCCACCAAGACGGGATTTTTGGAAATTTTTACAGGGACGGGCAAAAAGTCTCCCCCTTGACGGCCTGCTCAAACTGCTGGAGCTATGAAGTTGAAATTTGGTATGTAGGTTCCTCGACCGGTGTAGACGTCCGTTGAGACGGCATTTTTGAAATTCTTATCGGGAGGGGCAAAAAGGGGACAAAAAAGTACCTTTTTACAAAAAAAGTACCTTTTTCCAAAAAAGTACCTTTTTCCAAAAAAGTACCTTTTTCCGAAAAAAGTACCTTTTTCCAAAAAAAAGTACCTTTTTCCAAAAAAAGTACCTTTTTCCAAAAAAGTACCTTTTTCCAAAAAAAGTACCTTTTTCCAAAAAAAGTACCTTTTTCCAAAAAAAGTACCTTTTTAAAAAGAAAGTACCTTTTTCCAAAAAAAGTACCTTTTTCCAAAAAAAGTACCTTTTTCCAAAAAAAGTACCTTTTTCCAAAAAAAGTACCTATTTCCAAAAAAAAGTACCCTTTTCCAAAAAAAGTACCTTTTTCCAAAAAAGTACCTTTTTCCAAAAAAGTACCTTTTTTCAAAAAAAGTACCTTTTTTCAAAAAAAGTACCTTTTTTCAAAAAAAGTACCCTTTTCCAAAAAAAGTACCTTTTTCCAAAAAAGTACCTTTTTCCAAAAAAAGTACCTTTTTCCAAAAAAAGTACCTTTTTCCAAAAAAAGTACCTTTTCCCGAAAAAAGTACCTTTTTCCAAAAAAAGTACCTTTTTCCAAAAAAAATTCCTTTTTCCAAAAAAGTACCTTTTTCCAAAAAAAAGTACCTTTTTTAAAAAAAGTACCTTTTTTAAAAAAAGTACCTTTTTCCAAAAAGTGTACCTTTTTCTAAAAAAATGTACCTTTTCCAAAAAAAAGTACCTTTTCCAAAAAAAGTACCTTTTTCCAAAAAAAGTACCTTTTTCCAAAAAAAGTACCTTTTTCCAAAAAAAGTACATTTTTCCAAAAAAAGTACCTTTTTCCAAAAAAAGTACCTTTTTCCAAAAAAAGTCCCTTTTTCTAAAAAAATGTTCCTTTTCCCAAAAAACATACATTTTTTCAAAAAAATACCTTTTTAAAAAAAAGTACCTTTTCCAAAAAAAAGTACCTTTTCCCAAAAAAAAGTACCTTTTTCTAAAAAAATTTTCCTTTTCCAAAAAAAGTACCTTTTCCAAAAAAGTACCTTTTTCCAAAAAAAAATAGATTTTTCCAAAAAAAACACCTTATTAAAAAAAAATACCTTATCCAAAAAAAAGACCTTTTCCCAAAAAAAAAGTACCTTTTCCTAAAAAAATGTTCCTTTTCCAAAAGAAGTACCTTTTCCCGAAAAAAGTACCTTTTTCCAAAAAAAGTACCTTTTTCCAAAAAAAGTACCTTTTTCCAAAAAAAGTACCTTTTTCCAAAAAAAGTGCCTTTTTCCAAAAAAAGTGCCTTTTTCCAAAAAAATTTCCTTTTTCCAAAAAAGTACCTTTTACCAAAAAAAGTACATTTTTCCAAAAAAAAAGTACGTTTTTTAAAAAAAGTATCTTTTTTAAAAAAAGTATTTTTTTTTAAAAAAGTACCTTTTTCCAAAAAAGTATCTTTTTTTAAAAAAGTACCTTTTTCTAAAAAAATTAACCTTTTCCAAAAAAAAAATACCTTTTCCAAAAAAAGTACATTTTCCCAAAAAACATAAATTTTTCCAAAAAAAATACCTTTTTCAAGAAAAAGTACCTTTTCCCAAAAAAGTACCTTTTTCTAAAAAAATTTTCCTTTTCCCAAAAAACATACATTCTTTCAAAAAAATACCTTTTCCAAAAAAAGTACTTTTTCCAAAAAAAGTACCTTTTCCCAAAAAAAAGTACCTTTTTCTAAAACAATTTTCCTTTTCCAAAAGAAGTACCTTTTCCAAAAAAAGTACCTTTTTCCAAAAAACATAAATTTTTCCAAAAAAAACACCTTATTAAAAAAAAACACCTTATTAAAAAAAAATACCTTTTCAAAAAAAAGTACAAATAAAGTACTTTGTAAAAACAAAGTATCTTTTTCCAAAAAATTTCGTTTTTCCAAAAAGTACCATTTAAAATAATATATAATTTCAAAAAACTACTTTCTTCCCTCCCCCACGGATATCTCCACTAAAACAAGGTTTCTTGATATTCGGCATAGACGTGCGCTAAGACGGGATTTTTGGAAATTCCTACCGGAACGGGCAAAAAGGGGAAAAGTCTCCACATAAACAGTCTCACAAATTGGAAAAGTGCCTGCCCAAACCACTGGAGGTAAGAAGTTGAAATTTGGTATAAAGGTTCCTCCACTGTAGTAGACATCGACTAAGTTTGTATTTTTGGAATTCCCTACAGGATATCCCAAAAGGAAACTCGGTATGTGAGTTCCTCCTTCTGTGTAGGCGTCCGCTTAGACGGAATTTTTGAAATTCCTATCGGGAGGGGAAATAAGGTAAAAGTCTCCTCCTGACGGCTTGCCCAATCCCTTTTGGCCAACCTAAAATTTTAAATATGTATTCCTTGGAGTAGGACTAACTCACCGGCAACGTAATTTTTCTATTTTGGAACAGCAACATAGTAAAAATGGTGGTTGAAAGGGAAAAATGTCCCCAATAACGGCCTGCCCAAACCGCTTAGGCAATGCAGTTGAAATTTGGTATGAATGTTCCTCATCCATCGCAGATAGCCGCGAAGATGGAATTTTTGTAAATTCCTAAAGGGAGGGGCAAAAAGAAGAAAAGCCTCACCTTGGGGGCCGGTAAAAACCCCTTCGGCTAGAAACCTGAAGATTAAAATGTGGGTCCCTGGAGTAAGGGCTAACTTATTAGAAAGATACTTTTTTGAATTTTGGAAAGGTCGTTATAAAATGGGGGCTCAAAAAGGGAAAGTTGCCCCTTAACGACCTGTCCAAACTGCTGCAACTAGGAAGCTGAAATTCGGTACTTAGGTTCCTCTTCCAGCCTAATTCCAACCAGGAGGGACAAAAAAAGAAAAAGTGTCCCCCTTGACAGCTTGCTCAAACTGCTGGAACTAGGAAGCTGAAATTCCCTGTCGATGTATTTTCGGAAATTCCTACCGAGAGGGGCACAAATAGTAAAAGTTGGCTAGAAACCTGAAATGTAAAACATATGTTACTTGGAGTATGGGCTTTTTGGACCGGGAAGGTGCTTTTTGGACAGGGACATTGCAAAAATGGGGATTAATGAAGCGAAAAGTGCCGCTTAAAGGCCTGCCCAAACCGCTGGAGGTAGGAAGTTGAAATTTGGTATTAAAATTCCTCCTCTATTGTAGACATCCGCTAAGATGAGATTTTTGGAAATTTCTACAGGTAGGGTCAAAAACAGGAAAAGTCTCCCCCTTAACGGCTTGGCCAAACTGCTGGAACAAGGGAGCTTAAATTCGGTATTTGGGTTCCTTCTCCAACGTTGACGTCCCCTAAGATGGTATTTTTGGAAATTCATACCGGGAGGGGTAAAAAGGGAAAAAACTTCCCCCTTGACGGCCTGGCCAAACTGCTGGATATAGAGACCTAAAATTATGTATGTAGTAGGTTCCTCCTCCAACGCAGACGTCCTCTAAGACGGAATTTTTGGAAATTCCAACCGGGAGGGGTAAAAACGGAATAATTCTCCCCCTTGATGGCCTAACCAAACCCTTCGGCTAGAAACCTGTAATATATAATATATTTTCCTTGGAGTATGGGCTAACTTATCGACAAGGCATTTCTAGGACTTTGGACAGGAACGTGGTAAAAATGGTGGTTCAAAAGGGGAAAATTGCCCCCCTCTTAACGTCTGCGTCTTTAGCTAGAAACCTAAAACTTAAAGAACAAGTGTATATGAAACACTAAAATTAAGAAACTAAATAGGAAACGAGTGGAATGAAACACTACACAAGTGGAATGAAATGGATATAAACGTTGAACGAGTAGAATTGAAATTATAGAGAATGCAAATGGATTGGAAGAGGGAATTACCTGTTCAAACACTATCCACGGAATATGAAACTTATGTAGCATTGAAACTTACTCTCCAAAAAGTTAAACAAATTTTCTAAAAGAGAAAAAAACCTTAGAAAAGGAATGGAACTTATATATTCCGATATTTAAACTTCATGTAACGAAGCACCGGTGGAAGAAACCGACGCAGTAAATTTTCCAACTGAATTTGTGAATTTACTTGAATTGCCAGGTCTACCTTTACATAAACTGGAATTAAAAAAAAACTTTAAGACACGCTAACAACGTAGCGGGCTTTGCCCGCTATTTTTAATATTATAAAATGCTTTCAAACCCTGCTTTACGTTATTTATTTTCATTCAAAACACAAATGAACAAAACTACTTACGGGTCTATCTACCTAAGTTCGCACTTTACCAAACTTTGCGCATTTTTTTGACACTTGCTTTACTTCTTTATTCGTTGTAACAGGGTGCATCGAAAGTTAACTATAAATGATACCGGGTGTATCAAAAATGCACATTTCATATATTTTAACTTGGTTTTTGGCAAAAACAAGGTAGAACCTGGTTTTCAGTTTGTATGAAAATTGTATGGAAAAACTAAATTAATTTTGTAGTTTTCAGCTCAAAACCTAAAAATGGCCAAAAACTACTAGTTTTTGCCAAGTCTAAATATACTATAAGATAAAACACCATCATGTATGTTATTAATTTTTTATTTTAGATTTTGTGTTTTTATGTATAAAAAAATTAAAAAAATCAATTATTCATTTTTTAATCGATAACATAATAATTTAGTATTAGTATTATACAATATTTGCATATTTATTTTAAATATATTATTACATATAAAAAGAAAACAAAAAAGTAGTTAATTCTTAAATAATATTAATAATATTAAACTTACAATAATGACTTTTAGTAGATTTTTTTGTTTGCATTAAATTATTAATAAGTATAATGATTAACTTAAAAAATAAAATAAAACAAAAAACATTATTTATATTCTATTCATACATATTTGGAGAATTTGTTACTTTTTTTTTTGCATATTCCCGATGTGAATATTCCGTTTAAGACTATTTAAACTGGCGATTTTAAATAGATCTACAAAACAGAATATCAAATCGAAGAATATGGCTTAATTCGAATGTTTTTTTTGGTTTTAGATTTTTTTTGTAAATATTTTGACTTAAAGCACTTGGAGTGTTCTAAACTAGGTTTCTTTATGTACAAAAAAATAAGAATTTTTTTTTTTAGAAAAATTAACACAAATTATAAATAAATTTAATTTAATACAACTTAGTAGTTAATGAAAAAGAAAAAAATAAGCAAAAATAGTACAGAGGGTTAAGTATAAAATACTATTCGAAAATATTATAATTTCGAAAAATTTTATCGAAAGTTTATTATTTTCAAATTGTAAAATATAGTTACGCCTTCTGAGTTTTGTGTTTTCTTGTATGTCTATTTTAAAGTTAAGTTAGTATAAATAATAAGTAAGTAGGTTTTATACATAGTAAAAAAATAATAATAATAAAAATAATAGTAGCAATAGTTAATAGTAGAAGGTTTTGTAGTAGAAATCATTGAGGTTTTATGTCTTTTTGTGTGAGTTTAAACTTTTTATAAAAAAAGAAAGAAAAACAAGTCCACATGGAAACCATTATTGTTTTTTTAAGAACATCTGGCGAAAATGGTTTCATACAGTTTGAATTTCTTTCTTTTTTATTAACATATTCTATACATTTTAATCAATGTAACATTTTCTATGTTATTGGTTAACATAACATTATTTTAATAACGTTGTTGTTTTTTTTTTAATATACTGTGTTAGTTATAACGTTTGAAAATAGTAGTGGTTAGTGAGGAGTTTGATAGTTTTAATGTATAGATATAATATATACTAAAGCCTAGAATTTTACGGCTTTATACATATTGTATTGGAGGATTTGTTGTGCTGGCTTTTCCTTTTAATGGGATTGGATTTTTTCAATCTAAAGTCTAAATGGTTCACGTTTTTCCACGGGTGTTGTACCACGTGATGTTCTACTGCGCATTGTTGAGCTAAATGTAGGTTCGGCTGAACTCTTCCTTTCTCTGGGCGTTTGCATGCCGGATGGTGTTGATGTTCCGCTAATATTGCGCCTATAGAAATGTAGAATATAAAAAATATATTATTAGTAAATGTATAAAATATTATGAATGAAGAAAAACATAAATTAACAAACTAAAATGTACATGCATAATTATGAATAACATATAAGCAAATTAAACTATAATCAAGCTAAAACAAATATAAATAAATATTAACTATAATATTTAATTTAATAACATAAAATATAATTAATTTCATAACATATAAATATTGTCAGCGCCCAGTTAGAAATTGGCAACGGTCCTAAAAAAATAAAACATTTTAAAGAAAAATTTATTTCTGGTAAAAATTAAATTTGCGAATATTTCAAAAAGTGAAGATATTATCAGTTCATGTATTATCAGTAATGGAATTTGTGTAGTATCCTATACCCTCCCGCTCCGCCTTACACATATTACTTGCAATTAGTTGCCATTTTAACCTATTCCCTCGAATGACACTCCCATGTTAAAATAAGATGTCATGTACTTACACGTTTAGTTTTCTCAAAAAAGTAAGTATAGGGTGTTTTTTAGACGTATAGAAATTTCGATAGGGTTAACTGTAAAACTAGCTGTCATACTAATCAGAGCTTTGAAGAATTAATTCCTTTTTGAATGAATTCACTACCAATCGAATTCAATTTTCTCTACAATTGAATGAATTCCTTTTCTTAAGTAATTCACTGAATTCGTTCAACTGAATGCGTTCATCAAACAACAAATTCAAAGAATTAATTCAATTGCAATAGTTCTTTTTATTAAATCAAATGAATTAATTCACCGGTGAACGCGTTCAATTTTATAAATCGAACGGAAAAAAAGTGAATTAATTCCTTACTGAATTAATTCACTACTGAATTCGTTCAATTTCATTTTCGTTCAGTGAACTAAAAAAAATAAAATTACGTTCAGTGAATTAAAAAAAAAAATAATAAGTTCACTGAATTGAAAAAAAATAAAATAAGTTCACTGAATTCAAAGCCTGTTTTCTGCCGTTCAGTAGAAGAAAACAATAATGTACAAATAAAATTTTTAAATAAGCAATTTTAAAGCGTGTGCTAGTAAAAATTAACAAATTAGAAACCGGATGCTGTTTACCAACCTACATGATTCAAAAATAAAGCCTTTTACTATTAAAAATAAAAACTTTACAGATATAGATAAATTTGGAAAAAAAAATATAACTATATAACTAGTTTGAAAAATTAATAGTTATATTTTTTTTCCAAATTTATCTATATCTGTAAAGTTTTTATTTTTAATAGTAAAAGGATTTATTTTTGAATCATGTAGGTTGATAAACAGCATCCGGTTTCTATTTTGTTTATTTTTACTAGCACACGCTGTAAAATTGCTTATTTAAAAAATTTATTTATAGATTATTGTTTTCTTCTACTGAACGGCAGAAAACAGGCTTTGAATTCAGTGAACTTATTTTATTTTTTTTCAATTCAGTGAACTTATTTTATTTTTTTTTTTCAATTCAGTGAACTTATTATTTTTTTTTTTTAATTCACTGAACGTAATTTTATTTTTTTTTAATTCACTGAACGTAATTTTATTTTTTTTAATTCACTGAACGAAAATGAAATTGAACGAATTCAGTAGTGAATTAATTCAATAAGGAATTAATTCACCAGTGAATTAATTCATTTGATTTAATAAAAAGAACTATTGCAATTGAATTAATTCGTAACAAAATAAATCGAACGAAAGCAAATATGAATTAATTCCATTCAATATATATTGCTTAGTGAATTAATTCATCGAATTTTTAATTCAGAATTGAAAAATTGAATTAAGGAATTAATTCTTCAAAGCTCTGATACTAATGAAGTGTGTTTGAATTTTTTTAGTATACTTTGGCAAATCACCTTGCAAAGACTTACACCAGAACAACGTTTACAAATCGTGGAAATTTATTTCCAAAATTCGCGCTTTGTTCGCCAAACTTATAGAGCACTTCGTCAAGTTTACGGTGCGCATAATCGTCCATCTGAGCAGGTAATACGCAATACTATGGATTGATTCATGACCACATTTACTCTTTTGGATAATATTCATCCAAATCGAGCCCGTACCGTGCGTACAGAAGAAGCCATCGCCGCTGTAGACGTGAGTGTGGCATAGGACTCGAATTTATCGATCAGGCGCCGTTCTCAGCAACTCGGTCTCTTTCCGTCCTTGTTTTTATTCCTCATGTCATTGCAAATCATTTGGCGGAGAAATGATTCCAACAAGACGGCGCAACATCCCATACAGCGCGTGAAACCATCACTTTGTTGAGCCAAACGTTTGGTGACCGAATTAGCTAATAAAGCCAAAATTTTGGTCACTCCATTGAATTTGTTGTTTTATTTTTAAAAAAAGTTCTATGCCTCTAAACAAAAAACACCCTATAGTATAAGTAAATATGGAAGAAATAGTCTTGGCGTTTACAAAAACCTATAACACTAACGCCAGCTTGAATCAGATGAAGACTTTTCAAGTTTTCAGATATTAATTCTGCTTTGTCATGAAAAGCACTGAGTTTGAGCAACTAATCCCAACAATTGAGCTTGCTGCATGGCAAAGCATTAAGAAGTTATTGAAAATGTCCTAGGAAAAAATCGTTCTCCTATTATTCGAACAGACGTCGATAATATGTTAAGTGCTTTTGAAAAACTAAGACTGAGTTTGAAAAAATTGTTCATCATATTTTTCGCAATAACTTTTTTAAAAATCACTCAAATTGAAAAATTTTTTCGCTAGAAACTTTCATTCAATTCAAAATATCAAGCGAATTGGAATTGTGAAAAAATGTTGTAAAAACTTTTCAAAACCATCCTCAGTGGACATATAAAAAACAGGGTTTAAAAAACTACGATTCAAAAAATATTTTTGCTTTTTACTACTGCTACTACTACAAACAATTCATGTAGCTTTAGTAAAAGCATCTGCCTGCTACTTAGTTTATACAAAGTAGGCAGTCATTGTTTTTGATCAACTTGATTTTTGTTCTTGTGCTACTGCTACCACTACAAACAAAACACGGAGCATTTGTAAACAGTAAGAGTAGAAAAACGAAATGAATTACTACTGCTACAACTACTACTGCTACAAAAAAAATACAGCAAGAGCAGAAAACAAAAAAAACAAAGTAGTAAAACATAGAAAAACGAAATATGACTCCTTTCATGCTGAGTAGTTTTTTTTTAGCGAAAGAATAAATGATTTTGGTTTATCTGATGTGTATTGGGCCCATACAAAATTACATAATAAACTTGAAATGTTTTAATTAAAAAAGCAGCTTATAAATTAATAAATGAGTTCATATTTGAATATGTTTGACCCTTTGTATGCAATATGATTATAATCAGCACCAGTACACTCACAAAAAAAGCCCGTACAAATAGTTTAAAATTCTACTAAAATAACAGAATATACTCGTATTTTCGATGAAGTTGAGCATCACGGCCTGCTAAATTTATAAAAATACAATAATTTAAAAGAAACGTTGTTTAATGGAAATTAAATTATTCAGTTGAAATCAGCATATAGTTGCTTCGCTTAAGAAAATAGCTATTTGTTTTCAAAAATTATTTGTGGAAAACCTAAATTAGGTCTGTGTTGTGTGTCTTGGCCATTTTTTTTTTGGAAGTAATTCTTTTATAAATGAAAAGCTTGAAGTTTGGTTTATATGTGTGTAAAAAAATAATTTCCAAAAAGTACCGCAAAACGCTGAAATAAAGCAGATTTGTATGTCTCCTCACAAAAAAGTTTATCGACAAATAGATATTTTCTTAGGAGCATTGACGAATATGTTTGTTGATTAAAAACAAGTAAAAATTCAGTTTTGTATTTGATGTTCCTATCTTACGGATATATAACAAAAATAATCTGCTACTGTCAGTAGTATTTTCTACAAGGTCATTTTAAAGTAGTTTTTAGTACACTCATATAAAAAAGTTAGTGCAAAATTTAAACCCGTTCTGATTCAATTAAACTAATTTTTCCGTTATTTTGTCTTTAAATTTAACTCAGTTTTAGCGTTCTTAAGCCTAAACCAGATAAACGTAGTGTCAACAGTATTTTATATTAGAACTTCGGTTAACGATTTTTGTCGAAACTTTATAAAAAGTATATTTAATAATCTGGCTAATCCCATAACTAATCTTCAATGTGAAAAATAAAAAACGCTAAATCTGACTTGACTAAATTGTTTTCATTAGCACCAAACAATTATAAAAATATTATCTTTTCAATCAAAGATAGGGATTATATAAAAGGTTAAAATCAGAATCTGTGAGATTAGATACTGAGTGTAAAAAAATCCATAAAAATCTCCAACCACTTCCTAAATCAGCGTAAAAACCGTCCGTCGCCATTTCAAGAATAAAATCTCCAAATGTGTTTGTAAATCGCCACGTTTGGCAAGGAATCGCTATATCTGACAACCCTAACAACAAATACTGATCTACGTATGAATTTTGTGTGAATTCTTATTTTGCGACAACCCTAACAACAAATACTGATCTACGTATGAATTTTGTGTGTATCCTTATTTTGCTCTCGCCCACCACTTGTTAACAATTTACCGTTAAAACAGTGCTGTCAAATTGTGACGTAAATTTATGTACCCTAATTCTATCATTATGTGTCTTACCACTGTTAATTTTTAAAACAATAAATAAAATATTGAAAAGTGAATTGGTACCACGGGTGGTTGCGGACTGGCTAAACTAATTCCAAACTAAATTCAGGTTTAAGAATTTCTTTGAATGTAGAAAATTTTTTAAAACAATTTTAAAGACATTTTAAACCCTTTTCTCTATTTGTATTTAGTTTAGAAAAAATTTAGCCACCTCGCACAGGGCCTACGTAATGAAAAGAAATTGCAAATTATTCATAATTAGGGGTGAGTTAAAAAATATATAATATAGTATAAAATAAAAAATTTAAAATACAAAATATAAATCATAAAATCAATCGAATATTCCAAAACGGCAAATTAGCAACTTCATGCTCTGTTCTGTTTAACAAAAACAATATAAAATACATACACACACACACACATTACTGGAAAAACCAAACAAATAATTCATTTTTAAACAACCAAAAATATTTCTATGACTACTCTGCTGAGTAGTAATTTGGGAGTCATGTATGTTTGGCTGCTACTGCTCTTGCTTAGAGGTTAATCACAACTGTGTCGATTGTCGACCGACGACAACAAAAGTCGTCGCGAATAATTTAAATTCAGCGACAATCGACTGTCGACATTTGTTGACGTTTAGAAAAAAATTAAAACAAAACAAGAATATGGTTGTATTTTTTTCGCCACAATTCTTAACCAATTCAATTGGTTTTGCATTAATTCTTGTTGTTTTACATTTTTTTGTATTTAATTTTGCTTTTTTGCGGTAAATTATGTATTTTTATTTTCAATTATATTTCTTCTGTCAAAAAAATAATTTTTTTGTAAACAAAGTACCAATTTTTGCAACTCTAATACGAATTTCTGCAACTCTGTTCCCTTAATTAGTTAAAAATATGGCAACTATTTGACAAATATTTTGAGTGTGTATTAGTGTGTCGTCACGAAAATAGAATAGATTCTATTACGACGACAAATCGCCGGACGACATGGCGACATTTTGCTTCCCATACAAAATATATGAAAAGGCACATGTCGTTGTCGTTGTAGACCCAGTTCTGATTAATCTCTTAATTTGTAAGTAGACGATTGGTGCTGCGGTAGTTTTCAATTTCAAAACAAAGATGTGTGCTACTGCTTAGCTAATAAAATTTTTGTGTAGTGGTAGTAGTAGCTGAGTAGTAGAGGTTAATCACAACTGTGTCGATTGTCGACCGACGACAGCAAAAGTTGTCGCGAATAATTTAAATTCAGCGACAATCGATTGTCGACATTTTTTGACATTTAGAAAAAAATTAAAGCAAAACAAGAATAAGATTGTATTTTTTTCGCTACAATTCTTCGCCAATTCAATTGGTTTTCCATTAATTCTTGTTGTTTTACATTTTTTTGTATTTAATTTTGCTTTTTTGCGGTGAATTATGCACTTTTATTTTCAATTATATTTCTTCTGTCAAAAAAATAATTTCTTTGTAAACAAAGTACGAATTTTTGCAACTCTAATACGAATTTCTGCAACTCTGTTCCCTTAATTAGTTAAAAATATGGCAACTATTTGACAAATATTTTGAGTGTGTATTAGTGTGTCGTCACGAAAATAGAATAGATTCTATTACGACGACAAATCGCCGGACGACATGGCGACATTTTGCTTCCCATACAAAATATATGAAAAAGCACATGTCGTTGTCGACCCAGTTCTGATTAATCTCGTAATTTGGGAGTCTTGTCTATTTGGCTGCTACTGCTACTTGTTGAATTTAGTAGCAGACACATCGATTGATGCTGTGGTGGTTTTCAATTTCAAAACAAAGCTATGTGCTACTGCTAATCTACAGAAAAGTTTGCATAGTGGTAGTAGTAGCGATGTGATGACTTTTAGTTTTGTTGTTTTTTTTTTACTACAATAATCTTCATTTTTAGTTACTACTACTACTTTAGTCGTAGCTTTTTCAACCCTGATAAAAAATAGCTTGGTAACTAAAAGTTGGGCCGAAAATGGTTTCTAGAGTTCTAAAGAAGTTTAGGGACGACTTAGAAATCACTCGAAAGGCAGAATTTTCTACTAAACGTCTGCTATGAATGTTTTACAAAACATTCTCTCGCATGCGCTGATTTTTAATACTAAAAATAACAAAAATACGACAATTTTGCTTATTTATACTTATTTACAGGATATTAAACTTTAGATCCCCAGCAAGAAAAATTTGAAGTAATGCTTTACAAACTACTTCTTTCACTGCTTCGCAAGTATCCGTTAGTGTATTTTTACAGCTTCTTTCGAAGTAATTCTAAATAACTTCATAAAATCACTTCTTTCATTGCTTTCAAAGTATACGTTAGTATATTTTTATAGCTTTTTTAGAATTACTTCTGAACAACATACAGAAAATCATTTAGATATTGCTGCTAAAGCATAATTTTTTTTTTTGCTCTAAAAGTGATCTAAACAGGTGATCGCGGTTTCGGTTCCTGGAGGAACCAATATTTTTTTATTGCTTTTTATGCGCTTATGAAAATAGTACTGAAAACAATACCGAATTGCAGTGCACCTTTTGCACTTGTTTAAGAAGTTCTTTTATTAAAGAGAATAAAGCACAATATCTCGCAATGACGAAGTGGTGTTTTTATGCCAGTCAACTTTCATATCAAAGAATAGCTCAGCGGTAGAGAGCTAGACTAGCAAGCATGAAGTCGCAAGTTGTAAAATAAAAAAAAAATAATGTTTTTTTTATTAGATTCGAGATCATACAACAGTGAAAACTTTTGTCGATTTCCAACTGAAATTCGGTTACTTTGACTGAACTCGGTTGGCACAACTAAATATTGGTGGTTACAAAAACAGTTCGGTTAATACAAACGAGTTTTAGTTGCAACGCCTAAAATATTTAGTAATCACCTTTGAATATGGTTGTGCTAACAGAATTTATTGGTTGTAGCAACCAAAATACACTGTACAATTCTGTTGTCACTTATTTTTCAGTGTGTACAAGTAAACTACAGAGAATAAAAATTGAAAAATTTCGATAAGGCCAGCAGTATAGACTATGTATTTTCGGGTACCGCTACAGACCCATCCTCAGTATCCATTAGTGCTGGTAAATTCGGTTACTTTTGAATACTCGATCCTACTCAATATTTTTAATTTGGATACCCGATACTACTCGATACTTTTAACGGTTTTTAAATTTGAAATTTTTTTTAAATTTTTTAATAAAATTCTTTGAAAATGTTTATGTTGATTCAATATTTAAATTAATAAACAAATTTTTAAACTTTTTTACCAACTATTCATTACGTTTTCATAGTTTCTTAACATACACTCTGAAATATTTTACTTTTGATTTTTTTCTTTTAGCAGAGTTGTAGTTTTGTGATAAATATTTAAGCAGAGTCACATTTCTGTTGTAAATATTTTAGCGGAGTCACATTTTTATATATTTTTTCCGTCCAAAATGCAACTCTGAAAATATCGAGTAATAGTTTTAAGTATCGAGTACCCAAAAAAAGACAAATACTCGATACTCAGTACATACTACTCATATTTATTATTGGTTGTAAAATAAAATTGTAAATTCTTTTGGAATTTGTAATATTTGATCTTAAACCGAACAAAAATAACACTCATAGTTCCTTTTTTTGAAATTGAATGACTGGTTTAGCAGATTTTTTAAATTATGTGATGGAAAATTTTTTCAAACGCAGTCTTTGTCTACAAAATTTATTTTTTGAATTCCCATATAGACTTTTTCGAGCATCAGTTGGTAACAGAATCCGATGAACATGGCGAACAGTTTCAACAGGCATGAGCCCCTATTGCAGAACGCTATAAAGGCAAGAGTATTCATTCTCTTATAGCTGAAATATGCTAGTTGTTTTATAACGACATATAATTGCCTAGAGCTGGAAGAAAAAGGTAATAAATACCCAAATTTTCTGTCATTTTTTGTTAATAGATAGTAGGGGTTTTCATATAAACTCGTATTCTACTCGTAAACGGTGTAAATCTGATATGTTTATGAGTTTAATGTCAAACTCCATACATAAAAAATATGGTTTGTATTTCTACAAGATTTACAAGGAATTTACGAGTTTATATAAAAACCCCTAGTATTATATTTATGTATAGCTTAGCTTTCTTTTGTAAGGTAACTTATAGTCAAATTTTATGTAAAACATTTTTCTCATACCAATTAACCCCTAAAATCCAGGTTTGTGGGACATTTGTGCTCCAATTCTGAATAAGTAAACACATTTTAAGTTTTGACTTATTTCTTGCATTGAAGTGAAATTTTTAACTTTGATGTCTTCAGAGACTTATAATAGAATTTCATGGCAAATATTTTTGTGGAACATTTTAACGCTCTAAATCTTCAAAATCCAAAAAGTACCTTTAATTGAAGATTTAGAGCATTAAAATCTTCCACAAAATTGTACCTCGTAGTGTTTTACATAAGTTTGCTAAACACTTCCTATATCTAAAATGGAAGATTCACAAGGTTTCCTATGCCGATTAACAATAAACATTTAACCCCCCAAAAACCATAGGGCCAGAAGTAAACTTTTAAAACGCCGATATGCGTAAATTTTTTTTGGTGGCCTCTGCCAGAATCAGTTGTCCGAACGTTATTACTTTTGTACAGTGTAAATATGGCAAGGAATTCCATGCAAATGCATGTTTTTCCTCGATAGTCCAAAACTAATGTGGACTAAATATTTATTCGATTTATTCAATTTTAAAACAAAATGGCATTGATTTGTAGTTGCATATTTTTGGGTATTTTTATAAAAATGCACGTTTTTGTATATTATGGCTTCAAATGCGTATTTGGTTCCTCTTTAATGCATATTATGTGCATTTTAATGCATTGTGCATATTTTTCATTTTTCAATACCATTTTTTAATGCTTAAAAAATATAAAAATGGACACATTTTTACATTTTGATTCAAACGTTTTAAGATACTAAATTATCTTTAAGATACTAAAGACGATACTAACCTTAGTAAAAAATGTATTAATTGCCATAACTTTTGCAAATGGAAACTTTTTTGCTTGAAATTTTGCAACAGCAGTTTCTAGAGGTGACCCTATATTATACTAAAAGTTGGACTTTGGGGACATCTTGGAAAGCTATGCTGCCATATAAAATTTTTGAGAAGTCGCGATTTTAACGTATAGGCCGCTGTAGATGAATACTTTTTTTATTGAAATATTTTCCTTTTAATTGCTTACTAACTAAGGCATTACATTTATTGAGGTCGATTGTACATTCGGCGAGTAAAGTCGCTGAAATAGTAAAAAACCATAGAAACCTATATAAAACGCTAAGTAGTAGTTTAAATATCAAGATTAGCACATCGCATTTATATCGCAAATATGGCCACAAGCATAGTATAATATAGTAGCTTTACTCTTTCCTGATGTAGTGTTTGTAATTTTTCTTGTACATATAGTTCTTAATACCACTACAACTACATGAGATAGGGACAAGCTCTCAATTTTTTAATGAGTGGGGCTACTATAGTATACAAAAAATAGTTAACAAAAAAATTCATATTAATTGAATTTGAAAAATTTTTTACATAAAAAACTGGTTGGACAACCGCCTAACTTTCAAGACATTTAGCGAAAATCTGTTCCATTGATCGAAAAATAAAGTACGCCATTGTAATCAGCATGTCGGAAATAGTTATTAAGAACTGATGGTCAGATCTCCATTATTTTTTTGAGTATCATGCAGTGTAATTTGGTGTTCACATTCTAAAATCTATCAGAATTGATGGGTCATTTACATTTTGAGAATTTAGCTGTATGATTGGTCCTATATCTTGGATTTACTTCAGAGCACAGAAAGAATATAAGTTTTAGTAAATAAAATTTGTAAAAGTAAAAACAAATATTTTAAATATTTTTTTTCTGGGGGAGTCAATTCATTCCAATAGCAATATTTTAAAAGTAAACTACAATATTTTGTCAGCTGATGTTTTTTTAACTGTTATTGCAGTTGTTTCTCAATAGAAATGTTCGAAACAACTATTATAACGGCCATTCAATAAAAACAACTAACGAAAAGTACTGCAAGATTTATCAGTTATTTTCACGACAATGTCACTTATTATTTAATTTGTTAGTTGTTTTATAGCAATTAACTATATTATAAGTTATTTAACTGCATTTACACTTGTTTCAACTGTCATTTTCAGTAGATTCTACCATCAAAATTTAATTGAGTGTAGCATATTAAGTTGTCATTTATATTTTTCCGACTATTTGGCCAACTGGATTTTTGATAACTCGCATCCGAAAATAAAAAATAAATATATAAAAGCATAAATGCACAAAAAAGAAACAGAAAAAATAACGCAACATAATAAAAAACAGAAAAAACAATAATAAAATTTCAATAATTACTTTTGCTAAAAATAATTTTACATTTTCGTTTTTAAGACAGTTACATAGGTGCTTGTGTGAGAATATATAAACTACAAATATAGATTTCAAAAAACTATTGCTGATGTTTTTACCCCAGACTGTTTGGATTAACAACACTATTTGAAGTGGAGTTGGTTGGTGACGACTTAGCACTTAATGATTTATCAAATGAATTCGATACTTTAACTGGTATCCTTGAAGAACGATAGCTTTTGTAATTACACAAACATATACAATTAAATTTAAAAATTGGGGGGAAAATGAAAATAGTACAATAATAATTAATTAAAATTACATCAAAAATACTTAGAAATAAATACTACAACAATAATTGGTCTATCGATATTGCACCAAATCTGATCGAGAACTTTCCGTATTCAAGCTTGGTCCTTCGCAATAAATATTATGCAATTTCGTTAGACCAATTTAAGACATACTTGATTAAAAAGCTTAATTGAAAAAGAACTGATAGCAAGAGAGAGAGAGAGAGAAAATTCTAAAGACTGACTATTAGATGATACCTTACATATGAGGTGTGACAATTTAACAATCTAGATTATATTTATGAATTTAGTAAAATGTTTTGTCTTTTATTTTTACCTATATTTGAAGCCAAAGCCTGTTAGTGCCGGTATACTGGATGATCTACTCATGCCTCCGTTGCTTTGGTTTATATTAGTTTTTTTTGCAATTTATTTTAATTTTAATTCACATAATGTTTAATTTAGAGTTTTTAGTTTTGGTGAGAGGGTCATTCAATATGATGGTTGGTTTTTTAGTCGTTTTAGAGAAGGAAGTGTTAGATGTTGTTTTGTTTTTAAAACAAAAATACATGCCAATTTATGATGTGGTTTTGATTGGAATTTGAAATTAAAATTAAAAACAAAAATGTATTTAAATTAATATATGTATGTTGTTTGTATTAGAAAATAAATAAAATATACCACTTAGGGCCGAAAATTAATCTTAAATATAAAAAGAGATAATACTCCATTTACAATGATTTTAAAGTCCAATTAGAAAATATGATATAGATGTTATATATCAATATTTAATATGGATTTAAAAAAAACTTAGTTATACAAATTCTACATTCTTAATTATAGTTAAGCATTGATTTCTAGTTATTTTAAGATAAATTACTGGGCCTTTACTGATTTTCTGTGGCTTAAACTTTGATACGCATTTTGAATATATATTTGATAACATGATTAAAAATTTAAACTAACAGCCAGTAGTAAGTATAGTCAGCAGATAGTAGCATTTTTGACTAAAATTTTACTTAAGTAAGAAATCTTCAAACAAAATTTTCCACTTAAGTTAAATTTGAGTTAAAAATCTTACTAATTACTGACTACAAATTTTGGAATATATTTTTGAAAATTTTATTTACTTAGTATGATTTGCACATTATCTGAATACTGATATTTACAAGAAACATGTTTTGTGTTGTTTCTAATTAAAATTTAAACCTTTACAATTCAAAGTGGGAAATATCCAAATTAACCCCTAAATTCATAAACGCTTTGTAAAAGTATAGGAGGTTTATTGAACAAATTTTTGTATGAAAATGACGTTTTGTAAACTTGCTAAAACTTTACAAAGCATTTATGAATTGAGGGATAAGACTTTTATACCTTCTACTTTTCATTATTTTCTCATTCCGTTTGTTACATCAGGGGGTATCCATTAAGGTGTTTTAAGATTTCTGAAAAAATTCACACGCGAATGAGAAGAAAAACACAAAGAATTTGAAGAAATTTAACAGCGAACGAGAGAAAATGAAGGACGTCACGAAAACAATAAATAAAAAAAAAAACGTGTTTACAAGCAAAAAAATCATTAAAAACAATAAAAAAATAATTAAAATTGATTATTTATTATTTATTTCACTCTTAAAGTTGTTTTTGTTACCGCTTTAATCAATAATCATAAGAAACAATAAAAACGGTGCCCTGTTAACTTTTTCGGTTTTCCTTTTGTTTCTCTTATTCTTCAAAGCCATTAACAGGAACCCAATCCATATAAATTTTAAGGGAACCAAAGAGTACACTTTTTTCTTATGGGAACTCTTTAGCCTATATCCTCGTTGGTTACATATCGAAAAATTGGTAGAAGACACCATAGAAAATATTTTAGAGGACTAACATTTAGTTGGACAATGTCTTATTTGCGAAATTGGCCCAAGGGGAAATTTTAAAAACCAATATAAAAATTTTTAGAAAAAATAAATATTTTTAATAGACTTTCGATTTTTTTTTTGAATGTGTGAAAAAAACAGCTGTACATTAAGGACAAATTCCTAGCGGATAAAAATGAATTAAGTTAAAATTTTCAGTTTTTAAAATTTTTAATATGTTTTTATTCAAGAGCGATTGTCATTTAATTTTAATTTAATGAGTTCTGACACATTTAATTGAAAAAAATAATTAATTTTTTAAAGGGGAAACTTCCAACAGTTCCTATCAATTTTTATAGCATTCCACTATCCATTTTACTTCGTAATTAAGTATAAAAATAATGGAGTTCCACAATTGGAGGATATATAAAATTTGTTAAAATATTAATTTATAATATTTTTGTTTGTTGGGTTTCAATAACAGTTTTGTATTTCTGTAACACAGTTTTCATGGTTTTTTATTATTGTTGTATTATACTTTAAGTTGAAAAGAAACATTTTAGTCAAATAAAAGAATTTGTAATAATTTTATTTCTGCAAGATTCAACAGGTTATGGGCCCAGTTAATCCACTAAAAAGGAAGAATATCATTACCAAGAATGGATATCAAGACAATATTTCCAAAACTAAATAACAATAACTACCATAATTGGAAGTTCAATGTGGAAATGTTGTTGTTGGAACGTGAATTGTGGGATATTGTTGTGAGTGATGTTCCTGCGCAGCCGGATTCAAAATGGCTGGTACGAGATGGTAAAGCTCGAGCAGTGATTGGTTTGTCACTGGAAGAAAATCAGAAAATTCATATCAAGAAACTCAAAACAGCTAAACAATACAATACAATCGGGTGAGTCTTTTAAGACAATTATCTTCAAAGAAACTGCAAGACGGGCAATCAATGGAAGACCATATTGCTGAATTTTTGGATATAATTGATCGGTTACAAGATATGGGTGAAGAATTTCCGGAACATAAGGTTGTGGCATTTTTATTGGGAAGCTTGCCTGAAAGTTACAATGCCATTGTTTCTGCCCTTGAGGTACGTCCTGAATCTGATCTTACGCTTGATATGATCAAAGAAAAATTATTGCAAGATTACAAGAGAAGAATTGGTGAAACTAATGCTCAAGAGCTCGTGTTGAAAACAGGATTCAAAAAGAAGTCCAATTTTATTCCAAAATGTTATATTTGTGGCAAACAAGGTCATATTAAGAAAAATTGTTTTATGAATAAAAAGAAAAATAATTGTGTAAAATATATTGATCATAATGATCGCCACGCTTGTTTTGGTATTTTATCAAATAATATGAAACATGGATGGTTCGTGGACTCTGCAGCTACAAGTCACATGTGTTGTGATAAAAATTTCTTTAATAAATTGGAAATTAGAAATGAAAATGTGTATTTGGCTGATGGTTCTTCGATTGAATCCAAAGGCTTTGGTGAAGGTTTTCTAAACTTTAATGACAACAAGGTTCTTGTAAGGAATGTCTTATTTGTGCCTACTCTAGATGGAAGTTTATTATCAGTTCGAAAGTTAGTTTTAAAAGGTTTCGAGGTAAAATTTAGTGGAAACAATTGTATGATTTCTTCTAAAGATAAAGTATATGCAACAGCAACTTTAAAAAATGGTTTATTTGAAGTTGACGAATATAATTCAGCAAGAAAGATTTCAACTGCAACAAAAGGCTGTGTTAATACTTGGCATAAACGTTTTGGTCATAGAGATATAACCGCAATCAAGTCTGGTGTTAGTAAATCTCTGATAAATGGGGTGAGTTTATCAAATTGTAATTGTAGTGACAAGTGTGAAATATGTTTGAAAGCTAAGATGCCTCGTAAACCATTTCCGAAGTTGTCTGGCAATCAATGTAAAGAAGTGCTAGATCTAATCCATAGTGATTTATGTGGTCCGATGCAAATTCCCTCGCCAAGTGGTAGTCGTTATTTTCTTACATTGATTGATGATAAAAGCCGTTATTGTACTATATATTTTCTTAAAAATAAAAGTGAAGCTATCAATAAAATTAAAGAATTTATTGCTTTCACTGAAAACTATTTCGGAAAGCGGATGAAGATACTACGAACAGATAGAGGTGGCGAATTTTGCAGTAAGGAGATGGATAATTTTCTCAAGAGCAAAGGTATCGCACATCAGTTAACAGCTCCTTATACACCGGAACAAAATGGTGTTGCTGAGCGAAAAAATCGTAGTTTGATGGAGATGGCAAGGTGTATGCTTTTCGATGCTAATATTGGAAATAAGTACTGCCGTAAATACTTCAAATTATTTACAAAATCCTTTGCCATCCAGTTCAGTTGATTTAACTCCTTATGAAGAATGGTTCAATAGAAAACCAAACCTTAATTACATAAGAAAATTTGGCTCAACAGTTTTTGTACACATAAACAAACAAAAACGTCGTAAACTTGATGCTGTATCCAAGAGGCATCTTCTTGTTGGTTATTGTGATGAGTCCAAGGCTTATCGTTTACTAAATCCTAATGATGATAAAATAGTTGTTAGCAGAGATGTGAATTTTATAGAAGATGCTAATACGAGTCAAGAAGAAATTATAATTTCAGATCCTGAACTTGTGTCCGTTAATTTATCGCAAGTTGATGATAACTATGATGCAAATTTTCAACAGTTTGTAAATAAAAATTCTTCTATGGTAAACAACGATATCGATGTAATAAATGTTTCTGATTATGCTGTAAATTTAGATGGTTCTGTACAGAATGATGATGCTGTAAATTTGAATGATGATGTAAACTTAGATGGTACTATAGTTGCTTCTGAAGAGGACTTTGCTGGGTTTGAAACAGCTGATAACGATTCTTCAAGTTCTGAAGGGGAAGTAGCACAGCCTAGAATAACGAATTCTAAAAGTAAAGTTATTCAACGTAGAATATCGTCAAGATCAACAAAAGGGATTCCTCATAAACGTTATACTGCAAATATGACATCAATTCTAGGCGAACCTAACACTTACAAGCAAGCTATGAATAGCTCTAATGGTAACGAATGGCTTTTGGCAATGCAAGACGAAATTAATTCAATGCAAGGAAACAACACGTGGGATCTTGTCGAACTGCCAAGAGGAAGGAAGCTGGTCGGTGTTAAATGGGTGTACAAATTAAAAACAACAGTCGAAGGTGGTATGCGTTATAAAGCTCGTTTGGTCGCGAAGGGGTACTCCCAAAAATACGGCCAAGATTATGATGAAATCTTCGCTCCTGTTGGTAAAATCACAACGTTACGTACTTTATTAGCTGTATCATCACACAAAAATATGTCTGTACGTCACATAGATGTTAAAACCGCATTTTTGAATGGAGAGATTGATACGGAAATTTATATCAAACAACCGGAAGGTTTTGCAGAAAAGTAAATCTGGTATGTAAGCTTAATAAAAGTATATATGGTCTTAAACAATCAGCTAGATGTTGGAATCAACGAATTAATGAAATTTTCATTAAGTTCGGGGAGAAGCTGATAATTGTTTATATATAAAAGAGAAAAATGGTGATGTTATTTATGTCTTAATTTATGTCGATGACATAATTATAGCTTCTAACAATGAAGATGACGTTAAGAATCTTATAGATTATATAAAAAGATATTTTGAAATAACTGATTTAGGATCTTTAAAGCTTTATCTTGGAATTAATATAACAAGAGATACGGACGGTATTTTCTATATGGATCAAAAGACATATATCAATAAAATTTTAAATGATCACAATATGATAGATGCAAAAGTATCACAAATTCCACTGGATCCTGGATATTTCAAAATAAACGATGAAAACGATTTGAAAGATAATAACCAGTATCGAAAAGCAATTGGTTCATTCCTTTATTTGGCTGGTAATTCTAGGCCAGATATTGCCTTGGCAATTTCCGTTTTATCCAGAAAAGTTTGCAAACCAAATCAAACTGACTGGAATGAAGTCAAGAGAGTAATGCGGTATTTAAAAGGTACTCAAAATTTTAAGTTATGTGTTGGAACGACAGGTGAAATAAATTTTGAAGGATACACAGGTTCTGATTGGGCTGGCGATGGAATTGGCCGAAAATCAACAAGTGGTTGTATTTTTAAATTGGGTAGTGCTACAATACACTATGCTGCACGTAAACAGAGTCTTGTGACACTTTCTTCAACTGAAGCTGAATTAGTTGCATTAACTGAATCTAGTCAAGAAGCTGTATGGCTAATTAAACTATTAAATGATTTCAAAGTTGTATCAACACCAAAGTTATATGTGGACAACCAAAGCAGTTTGAAAATGTTGGAATCAGAGAAAATAAATTCAAGATCCAAACACATAGATGTAAAATATTATTACGCTAGAGATTTAAAGCAATTGGGAACAATAGTCTATGAATATCTCTCAACTGAGGAAATGATAGCAGATATTTTCACGAAACCTTTGTCAAGAATTAAATTTTGTAAATTTAGAAATTTATTAGGTTTGAATGAATAATACAAATTATGTTATTGTGAAGGGGTGTTAAAATATTAATTTATAATATTTTTGTTTGTTGGGTTTCAATAACAGTTTTGTATTTCTGTAACACAGTTTTCATGGTTTTTTATTATTGTTGTATTATACTTTAAGTTGAAAAGAAACATTTTAGTCAAATAAAAGAATTTGTGAATAACGGTTGTAATAATTTTATTTCTGCAAGATTCAACAAAATTTGGCTCCGTCAAAAATCTAAATTAGGAAATTTTCAAATGAATATGGTAAACTTTTAAATTAAATTTGCATTTATAACTTTTTATAATGAAAAATATCGATATAAATTTTTTTCCCATTGTTTAAAAAAAATATACTTGGGGTTTATTTTGCACCTACAGTAGCTTGTTTATTTTCGTTGCGATTTTACATTTAGGTTAACGCTTAAATCTCACTGTACCTTTAAATATACAATCACAAAAAAATCCTACGGCTTTATTTTGAGCTCAATTAAAATGAAAACTTTACCAATGCGCTAATAAAACCCAAGAGTTCTTTAATAAAATATATATTCAAAAATATTTAGAATTGCGCCTTCAATTAATTAGAAACTCAAGAGTTTTTGATAATATTAATTATTTTTTATTCATTATTGTTCAAACAAGTTGAACATATTTTTATATATATTCAATATATTTTATTATTATTTATTTAACAATAATTTTATATTAAATTTAAGAATTAAATTGCATTTTCCCAAAAAAAAACCATGAAAACCACAGTTTTGGTTTGTTCGTAGAAAACAATCACACATGTAGATTATGTTTAATTGCATTCCAGGAATTAGGGACATAGCGCTTAACATCTGGTGTGCAGATGTGTGAATTCAGGTAAAGCATAAGTATCACTATGGGAGATAACAACCAAGAAAAAGGTTGAGGTTACATCTGTTATCAGCAAAAAAACTCAAATTAAGATTTAATGCCCTACAAGGATAGTAAATATCGCTTGCAGGTAGTCTAGTTTAGTTTTAAGAAATTTATGTTTAGTATTTAATGAAATATATTTTCAATAAATAAATAAGTAACTTACACTATTCAAACGGTGTATTCGATATTTAATATTACGATTATTCATTATAGTTAAATCAATGGCTAAGTTCATTTACAAAAATTTCGCAGAAATTTATTTGCAAGAGAAAGATGATAATAATGTTTTGTCTCACATATTGAAAGAACATTTCTTTAATTTTTGTGATGAACAAGAAGTTACTATACACAAAAGAGTGAAATTATTTTTTTTTTGATTTAAAGAAATGGAAAATAAAATAGTTTTCAAAAAGTTACCCACTGCTGACAATAGAAGTGGGAAAAAGGGCGAATTAATTAAAGAATGTAGTGAACGGTCACGAAGTAGCAAACTTGTAAAGGTAAATGATGAAATTTCTTACAAAATCGTAAAGGAATCGTTTTTGGAAAACTGTTTTTACGCTAAATAAATCGAAAAACGATTTTCGAATTTGTATCACAGAACACATTCCGAATAATTCACATAAAATTTGTTGTGTGATCTCCGTACTTCAAATAGTTTTAAGATCTGCGTACTTCACATAGTAAAAATTGTATCACGAAATCCATGTTAGTAAATGGCTCGTATGAATAAAAAAATAGTTAATAATAGGGGAAATATTGGGTTTTTTAAGCAGTTACTTCACAATCCTAGTCTGCTTGCGAGTACATTAAAAATTTTATTTTCATAAATTTGCTGTCAAAAGTCATTCCTAAGCTTAAGGAATTACTTCGATTGCTAATTGCTAAGTTTTATTCATATGACCCAAAATATGCTATAAAAATTTTTCAAATTGAGTAACTTCTCAAAACTATAAACATCTTAAAAAGGAGTAATATCATTTCCCAAACTATATTAGGTTTGTTTTTTCGAATTTTATATATTATACTATGTTTTATATGAATATTCCATACACATTTAAGTATTTATAAAAATTTAAAGTAGGTATAAATTTACTTTCTTAAAAATTAACGGCGGTTCTCATACTATAGGTTTAACTTTAGCTTAACTATTAAATAAAACAAAATGTCAAAAAATTGTATACAAAACAAAATCAAATTTTTGGGTTAACTATTAGTTAACGATTAAACCTGCAGTATGAGACCCACCGTAAGTAGTTATAAAAACACTGCCAATTCCTGAAAATTCTTGGCTTTTCTCTTTTAAATATAAACAAAAATATTTGTCATAAAAATAACTTAAATATTGGCATTTTAATTTGATAAAATATCAAAAACAATAAATGCCATATGAGTATAATATCCCTGCAAAACATTAAAATACGAAAATGTTTTGCAAACGTATCGCCTGGAAGAAAAACTTTATTGCGGCAATAATCATATTCTTATTGCGGAAGATCCCGCTTTCGGGAGTAAATGTCCTCTCTATAGCGATACTCCCAAGCAATACGAAAGCGATACTTCTGAATGATAAATCGGCGATATCGCTAGATAATCGTATATCGCTAATTTATCACCTGGAAGATAAAAAGGTGATATCGCTAAATTAACTCCTCGAAACAAACAAAACGATTTATATTTTTCATTATTAAATTTAACTCTGAAAAAGAATATCTGCATATATAATGCATTGAGAAAAACTTTAATTATATTGCTGACATCATACCCGGTTTTTTCAGCGCACTAAATCTTATTTTTTTTTATCAATTTGTTTCCCATATTCCTTATAATTGTTTTTTGTACAAATTTTGTATTATTTTTTTCCAACATTTTCAAAAATTTTAAACGAATTTTGTTTATCTTCCAGATGATAAAAAGGAGATATTGCCGCAATATCACCATAAAAAAATGATGACAAAAAAACACAATTTTTGAATTGGTTTTTCCAAAATCGTCCAAATGTTTCAAAAAATTTCAAAATTCCACTTGATTATTTTCATTCAAATGAAAAAAAAGATATCGTTTGATTATTTTCTTGGAAGATATCTTCCAAATGTTTGCAGGGATAATAATAAATTATGTGTTTATTAGTAAAGGTGGGGAAGGGAACACAATATAATTGCATTTCTCGTTCCGGAGAAGTCCATATACGAAAACAGCTTTCGTACAAAGGCGGTCCAAATGTTAGATTTTTCATTTGTTTACAAAAAATAAAATAAAAGTAACATACATAAGTAGGGATAGTCGTTTTTTACAAGGACCCCAGTAAAAATAGTTATATAGGAAATTATATAATTTAATATGGACTAATATGTTTATATATAGTCTAGTGTCACACTATATCTTTTCGGATATAATTATGTATAGCCTTGAGTTTTTCAAAAATTTCTTATATGATGCCATATATAAATCAGTATAAATATATATGTCCGCATATATATTAATATGTACCATATCTAGTTACATATGCTATGACAATTTTAATACAGTGTCATATATAATTAAAAATCGCTTTATCGGAAAACATATAAAGTTTTATATAGCTCAATGTTAAATTTTGTTTCTAAGTTGTTTTAGATATGTTTAAGTATAGCGCAATGTAAAAAATTCTATGTTTTTTTGAGATGTATTTATGTATGATTTCAAAATATAAAAGGCGTACTCATTATAACTCCTAAATTCCTTGTAAACCTTGTATAAATACAAGCCATATTTTTTATGAATTGAATTTGACATTAAACTCATAAACATACCAGTTTTACACAGTTTGCGGGTAGAATACAAGTTTATATGAGAAGGCTTAAAATGCTTGGTTACAATTATGTACAACCTCTAAATACTTAAATTTTTACTTAAATATTTAATTCTTAACTTAAGGGTGTTATTTTTCAGTACTTTTTGATAGTTTTTGTTTTGATCTTGAAATATGAAGCGTTATACAATTATGTCTTTCTACATCAAATTAGATATAATTATATCGGGTCAAAATCCGGATAATATTCTATATGAATAAACATATTTAGATCTTATCCGATATAATTTTATCCACCATTTTTCGGATCATAGTATATCTCCAATTATATTAAATAAGATATCATTACATATGGCATCATATTATTTTTTTTACTCGGGGAGTTATAGATGTAGATAAAAAATTCGAAAAAAACAAACCTATTATCCTACATACTTTTTAAACTAGCATTAACAGTTCTGAGATCACACCATCCCTCCATCTGCCTATCCACCCATATCTTCTATATCATAGTATTTGTGATAGGAATTGTCAAATTTTCATCCATTTTCTTCTGAAAACGACACTTAATATACTCAATATTGGGCAAAAATAGATATGGGTTGATGGGGATGTGAATCCACCATTATTCAAAATCAGTAATAAAATACCCGTTAAAACTATTCATAAAAATAAAACAAAACTGTCCTAACCCGAGTAAAAAAAAATAATATGATGTCATATGTAATGATATCTAATTTAATATAATTGGAGATATGCTATGATCCGAAAAATGGTGGATAAAATTATATCGGATAAGTTCTAAATATATTAAATCATATAGAATCTTATCCGGATTTTGACCCGATATATTCATATCTAATTTGATGTAGAAAAACATAATTATACAACGCATTATATTACAGCCTCAAAACAAAAACTATTAAAAACTACTAAAAAATGACACCCTTAAGTTAAGAATTCAAAATTTAAATAAAACTTTAATGTATAAATTCATAAATGTTTTATAAAATTATAGGAGGTTTACAAAAAAAATTTTGCAAACAAAACTTGCTTCATAAGCCTCCTATAACTTTACAACAAAGCATTTATGAATTTACACATAAGTATTTAGAAGTAGTTGTACATAATTGTAACCAAGCATTTTAAGCCTTCTTATATAAACTCGTAAACTGTGTAAACCTTGTATGTTTATGAGTTTAATGTCAAATTCCATACATAAAAAATATGGCTTGTATTTATACAAGGTTTACAAGGAATTTAGGAGTTATAATGAGTACGCCTTTTATATTTTGAAATCGTATATACATAAATATATCTCAGAAAAACATAGATTTTTTTTACATTGCGCTATACTTAACAATATCTAAAACAACTTAGAAAAAAAAATTAACATTGAGCTATATAAGACTTTATATGTTTACCGATAAAGCCATTTTTAATTATATAAGACGCTGTATTAAAATTGTCATAGCATATGTAACTAAATATGGTATATATTAATATATATGGGGACATATATATTTATACTGATCTATATAAGACATCATATAAGAAATTTGTTGGAAATTTAAAGCTATACATAATTATATCCACAAAGATATAGTGTCACATTTGACTATATATAAACATATTAGTCCATATTAAATTATATAATTTCCTATATAACTATTTTTACTCGGATTTTAAAATCTAGTTTTGATTTAAATCTTCGAATGGAAGTATTTCCGAGCAAAAAGAGAATCCGCTCAAATCTATTCAGAACTCGTATCAAAGTTTAATTACACCATAAAAAATTCAAATTTAGTGGTGAATAAATTAAAAACAATTAATAATGTATGCATTAAAAAATTAATTGTGATGTTGGTATATCCATTAACAACAAAATGTATATACATATTATAAATATTGAATTTGCTGAATTATCTTTGAACCTACAGAACTTAAACTTATTTTAAGTACATACCTAGTGGGGGCAGGACTGGCAGAACCAGAAGCTGTTTTGCGTGTAATTGTTGAAGTACCATTTGTTCGAGAAGTTGTGGGTGTTACTGACAATCTGGATGGTCGTGGTGTGGTGCCGGTACCAGAAATTGTGCTTGTACCCGAAGGTTTACGTTGTGGAATGCGTGAGGGAGTATGTTCGTCTGTTTAAAAGAAATGAATATTTTATTAAATATTAAATTAAGAAATCTCAAATTTATTGTTCTCTATTCAAAAACTTACCGGTACTATCTAGTGATAGTGTAGAACCATGGCGTGATGGAGGTTTAGAACCTTGTCTACTAAGAGGGCGAGAGTTTGGCTTCGAACCAGGTCGAGATCCACCAGGTGTCAAACCAGTTCTAGTGGTGGTATAGGTTACTTTTCGTGGAGTATAACGTCCCGAGGCATTGCCATGGCTGCCCTCATTGTCACTTAAAGAATCTGGTGTTGAAGCTGACAACGACGATCGTGTAGTCTTGGTCGTTTTGCTAGACATTGGTACCGAACGACCAGAACTTTCACGCACCTTAATTGATTTATTTAAAGAAAATGTTTAATATTAGAAAATATTTATTTATTAAAAACAGAAATTTTATGAAAAATAATGAGAATATTTTTTTTGCACCCCATGATGAATAAAAGAAAACTTATACTCGTTTTAATAACTTTGATCAATACTTTCACCTGCTTTTTGTATTTATTAACGTAGTGTTTTTTTATCAAAAAAATACTCTTGACATTGTCTGAACCGCTTTAAAAGAATGCCGAATTTGTTCAAACTTACCCAGTGTGTTGTGGGATGACAATGCATTACATGTGGACTTAATGGTACAGAGCGACTACTATTGCAACGTACAAATACAGTGCCACCAGCGCCCATATGTATAGGAAAGGCACAGGGTACTTGCTCTTGTGCACGTATACGCTCAAATATTGGCATTAATTCAGCCATATGTTCATCAGCTACGATAATTTTATAAGAAAAAAGAAGTACGTTGTTTTTTTAAGAAAAAATAAAGAATGTTGAATCAATTTGAACACAAAACCGGCTGTATGATCATTTAAAAAAAATTAAATTTTTGAAAACATTTCATGGATCTTACGGTTTTAAATAAATCTGAATATAAACTTTGTTGCAAGATTAAAAAAAAAATAAATAAATAAACGGTGAATTGCTGATCTAAGCAAGTGGGTTTTAAAAACAATTGAAAATAATCATCAATAAAATCAAAAGTAAAAACTATAAATTTATAACCATATTCTAAATTAACATGAGCTGTGTTTCCGACTTAACTATATCCGTTCTCAGAAAAAAACTCAAAGTACAAAAATCCTTTTTTAAGACAAAATCTAACACAGAACTTTTCGTATGCATGTTAACTTTCAACGCGGAAAACTCAACGTTTATACATTTTATCATCTAACATAACTTCTTCATGTTACTTCCTAAAAACTTTTGCTGGCGTACGTTCGATTATACCTCGAATATTATAAACATTAACTGTTTTTTATTTTTTATACTTTAATCGCTTATACGTATATTTGCTTTAAATGCTTAAAGTTGATAGGTATGAGCGAAAATACAGCTATGGTAATTGTTTTGGTATTTTTAAAAATAGTTCTACGGTTACTAAATGTCAGTTATATCTATAAATAGATTTTATTTCCACTTATTAAAATTTATATTAATATTGAAAAAACCTAAACTATTTTGACAATTATATAAGAAAAAAAAATTACAGAAACCACCGCATTTAGAAAAAACTTTTAAAAGTAACTATTTTTAATACTGTTTTGAATTTGGATTTAACATTTTCAGCTTAATTTTCACAATTTCCCGTTAGCTACGAACTGGGATTTAAGCAAGATATTTTTTGTTGTTTCTCATACAAAATTATATTTTGATTAAAGGTTAAATTTTAATGGGACATTCAGTATGCCGGTACAGTAGGATAAAATAATTATTTAAAAAATTCTTTATAGTAAATAAATATTCAAGTTCAAAATCCACCCTTGAATGATAAAATGGTTTCGTTTCTTCCAGCAAAAACAGACTTTAAGATATCCTTCGAGATTTCCTTTAAAAAGTTAAAATACCCTAGTAAATATGTTTTAATAACATATTGAATAATTTGATATAACTATATCTAATTAGGTGTGGTTAATGTGATATTATATAAAATTGTATATAATTACATTCAAACAAAGAAAATTATACAATTTAGATCTAAAAACATTTGGTCAATTTCCCTATCAAATTGTACAAAATCAGCTTAATTTTTATTTTACGAGCAAAAAATATAACTTTTTTAGAGCTGACTTATAGGAAGAAGAAAACATTTTTATTGAAAAATTTAACATACACAAGGGAATCACCAGTTTCGTCTCACTCAAAGACTAAGTGGTTAGTTTATGTGTCAACTGATCAAAGTAATTTTTAATTGTTAATTTGTCTCTATATGAAAAACTTTTTGTGTATTGCCATGATCGGGGATTTAACCGGCAGCCCTCTGCATAGGCTATGACTCGTAGCATCTATGACTTTCTTCTTCTTCTTCTTCCTATAAATCAGCTCTAGAAAAAAATTCTTTAGTAATTAATTCTAATATTAATTACGATTGTCCTATTCGACGGTTGCAAAACTCTTAACTAAAAAATAATAAATTTGAAAAAATTTGCACAGCAGCAACACAACTTCCCCAATCGGTATCCAACTATTGAATGTGAATAAAGCACATCATAATGTGATAATTACTTGTGAAACAGGACAAAAAAACAATAGGATGAAGAGAGGAAACATTATAATTGGAAAATAAATTGCTCAAATATTAGTGTATTCTGGCTCTTCTGATTACAAAACATAGATTGTATAGGCTGTGATTGAAAAAACTTCAATTATCCACACTCAGCGCTATGCCGACCGTGGTGTATCTTGTTAAGAGGTGATGCTACGAGTCATAGCCTATACAGAAGGCTGCCGGTTCAATCCCCGGTCATGGCAATACACAAAAAGTTGTTCATATAGGGACAAATTAACAATTAAAAATTACTTTGACCAGTTGACAAATAAACTAACCACTGACGAGTCTTTGGGTGAGACGAAACTGCGGCAGTCTGGTGATTCCCTTGTGTCTGTTAAATTTTTCAATAAAAATGTTTTCTTCTTCGTCTTCCTATAAATCAGCTCTATAAAAAATTCTTTAGTAAATAATTCTAATATTAATTACGATTGTCCTATGCGACGGTTACAAAACACTTAACTAAAAAATAACTTTTTTAAGTTTTTCCGATTTTAAAATATTTTTGGAGTTAAAAAATTGCATGAAATTGTAATCTTTTTGTTTTTATCTGTAATTAACCAAGTATTTTTAACTTTTATATTAAATTGTTATAAAAAAAGCAATTAAAATCTTGCTTTATATCAGGCACTATCCACGGCTCTCATCTGATAAACTGAACTGGTTTTAAGAGAGTTTCAATGTAAAATAACAAAAAACGTGAAAAAGTGGTATTTTTAATTAGTTATTTTTATTGTTTTTAAGCAATTTTAATTAAATTGTAAAGTGCACTTGTGTTGTTTGATATGTTCTCTTCATTTGTTTTGCATAATTAGCACTAAGTTTTGCTTATTAATATTAAAAAATACGCGTTAAAAAAACACTAAAAACTGTTTCTCTTAAAACCAGTTTGCATATAAAATTAAAGAGACTTTTTAATAGCAGTTGAGGCTGCTGGTTTGTCTTTAGTCTATATAGTCGTTGTTTATATTCAAATATTAAAGTGTACGTTTTCGGGCGAAGGCCTTAAAAAATAAAATTTGGTCTGACACTATATTTTTGTTTACATTTTTCCAAAGTCTAGTTTGCTTTGCCATGCGATTTTTGAAATTAAAAAAAATATCAAAAAGTTTATAACCCCAGTACGTACATATGTTCTGCCTTCTTACAAAATTACATTTTCAAGCTAGATTCTCTACACCAGTAGTGTGCCGGCTGATTTACAGCTTAATTCAACAATCAATAAAAAATTTTAAATGCTTGTTATATATATATTTGTTCCTTTTACTCCTGCAAGGAGCATAGGGCCGCTTACGGTTTCGGTAATCATGTTTGGTTTAAGATGAATGGCTGATTGGGCCAAAGCATCCGATCCTGGTGTTGGGGCTGCCAACATTGCCTCCAGGCCTGCAGTGGTTGCGCAGGGATTTAATCCAAGCGCCAATAGGGTTATACCGCCCATGGTCGGTTGGGATATTGGTTTTTTGGTTGGCGCCAATTGCTCGCCACGACGTTACAAGGATCATAGGCAAACTCAAATGCAAATGCTTGTTGACAAACTCTTAATTTTTTTTTATTAAATATATGTATTTTTTCAAGTCTCATATTTTAATTCAGGTAATTTTTTTAAAGAGTCTCTACATACATAGATCGTATTTAACTAGTACACAACTGGTTCAAAATGATTTTTTTGAGAACTAGTTCTGTAATTACTAGTCAAAAAACTAGTACTTTTTAGAACTAGCTCGACAATTTGCTACTAAGGTGTAATAATGAGTCTTATGTCATTTTCTTTTCTGAAAAAAATGTTGCCTTTTTTCTGCCCTTTTTTACAAAATGTCCTTTTGTGGATGGTTGTAAAAAGTAATCATAGACAAATTTGATATCAAATTAAAAGTATTTTAGAGATTAAACTAACTGTGTAGAAAACATATCCAATTATTCCCTAATTTTCGCCCAATTTAACAAAATGTGGCATTTTTATATATTTTTTGTTTTGTTAAATAAGTTGAGTATGACTGGACATATTTTAAACACCGTTAAATACGTAAAATTCCTTTAATTTTATACCTACTTTGCCTATATTTACTTGTAGTTTCTATGCACAAAAATGCATTTTGTAAAAATAGGGCAGAAAAAAGGCAACATTTTTTTATGAAAAGAAAATGTCATTAATAAATATATGTATGTATAAGGGCCAAGCAAAAAAATCAAAATCAAAACCAAATCTAAATTTTGATGTTTCGCACTTTATTATTTTGATTGTTTAACAAAATCTAGTTTTTGATTTCATAATAGCTAGCTACTTTGAGTCAAATTTATAAATGGCTTATAAAAATAAAAAAATTTATAAATGGCTTATAAAACAAATTGTAATAAGGGCTCGATTAGGGGACTTTGTATATAAAAGATTATTATTGTTAACTAGTGTTTATAATAGTTTAAATATTTTTCTATAATTGTAAATAAATAAACGATAAACAAAAAAAAAAGGTTTTGAAATCATTATGCACTAGCACTTTAATGGTTAGTGATGAGGCAAGAACAGAATTATTTAAAAAAGCAAATTTCAACAAAAAAGCTTATGTAAATCTAAGCGCCATCAATTGTAAAAACAACTTTTGATAATTTGGCTTACCTTAAAGCTATTTTTTCGAAGATTTATTAGCATTTTGTATATAAATTTTCGAACTTACGGAATTTTGAAATGTAGGTTTAATGCGTGTTCTAAAAACTGAAACCACATAAAATTATTCGGTTTTGTACAACAAAATATAATTTTATGTGAAACCGAATAATTTTACGTGGTTTCTTTCAGAACACCTCCGATCATCGGCTCATACTTAAGTCGAATTAAGCGATTATGCGAAAATGATGCAACAACCATGGCTCAAATAAAATTTTTTATGCCAATTTTTTTTAATGATCTAAGAAACTGATATTGTAAAATAAAAGGATCTCTCAGAAAATTTAAAGAAAAATTCTGAGGAAAAAGGACTCTTGAAATTTCCTTTTAACAAAAGATAAATTAGTTGTCCCAACCGAATTTTTATCCAACACAATCGGTTGTCAAAAAACGGCTCCATCGATATTTGATAATAAAGAAAAACATTTCTGGTGTTCGCACTTTTGGGTTAAAGTTCATTCTGAAGAGATGTTTCTGTTCCCGTAATTGAGCCTTAAATACTCTTTTCAATCATAATATAACGCTCTAATATATACTTTATCATAAAAAAAAATAAAAGTCTTTTATGATTATTTTCACACTCCAATTGCTAAACAAAAATTTTCTAAGAGTACCAAAACAATTATCTTTAATTTAGGTTCTGTCCTAATGTTAGACAATGTCCTAAAAGTTAGAATATGTTATAACATTTATTATAACTTAACAATTCTAACAAGCTTTTATGATATAGCCGCGTTAACAAATATGTGTATAAATTTACAAAAATAAAAAAAAAAAAAACAATTACATGCTCAAACTTAAAAAAAAACGAAAAACGATAATATTTGAACTGATTTCTGGCTTGCTTAGCTTGCGGGCAATAAAATCATAAGAAACACTAAAAACTTACCTTCAATATTTGATACAAAGTGTACTATTTTTACATAAAATATATGTATGTATAACAAATTTTCTTTAGCAATTTGGAACGGGGCGGAGGGGAGCAAAATTCTTTGGGGTGTTAATAGTATGAGATTTTTTTTGTTTGTAAATGAATGTTTCAAATTTTTTTTTTCGATGATTTTTAATTTTTTTAATTCTTAACTATTTACCTTAATAATGGGACCTTGTGAACTCATATAGGGCGGCAAGTTGTTACCATTTTGTGCAGCATTTGGTATTGAGCGTCTTGGCGTAAAGGCAGCCATGCTTTGTGATACACCATCAGCCAATATAAATTGTTCACGTAATTCAATATTAGTACGTCCCTTAGCTGAGAGCATAACATTTGATTTTTCAAGTTCAATTCATTTTGTCACAAAACCCCATGTCACATAATCGGGTAGATAGATATATAACAACAATAATGATATAATGACAACAACAATTATATTCATTCATTCGGGATTTGAATTGATTTTGGCAATAAGCAATAACAGCATTTAAGCATTGTAACGACAAAATTTAGCCAGAAATTATGAATTGTTTTTATTTTTTGTTTTTTAAAAAATGCAAATATTGCAGGAGTTTGAACAGTATGATTTTTTTTGTATCGCAGTGTTGGTTTAAGGATTTTTTTTTATTTAAGGAACACAAGAAAAAGAAAAAAAAAAAGCCAAAAGAAATAAATAAATAATAAAATCATAAACAAAATTATAAATATATACTAAAATAAATAATGAATTATAATATTATTAAACTAAAAAGCAAACTCCATTTAAAATGTGTATAAAGGCACAAAATTACACTGAAGCAAAGCTATTTCAAAAATTTCTAAATATTTAAGTATAATTATTATACTATTTCAGTTTCTAGATCGATTTACGATATTATTGATATCTATATTATTACCACTTTGATTTCAGTATGATTCCTATATTCGACTTTAATTTTGGTAAAAAAGCTACCAATAACAATTTTTTTTTAACAAAAAAAAAAATATCGATAAACTAAAAAAAAAAATTTGTTGTTTTTTATTTTTTATTAGGGGACCAGCAAAAGCTTTCATTACCAAATTAGTGGTTATATAATGAAACTAAAATTTTTACTACTTATAATTCGGCGTCAGTACTAGTTATTTTTGTTAGGCGAAGCCATTTTTACAAGCAGTCTAGCTTACGCGCGACTATTTATTTATTTATAAAGATAATGTAAATTTGGTAACTACTTATTTTTCAACCACTAGTAAGTATATAAGTAAGTCGTATTATTTAACAACTTATTTTTTAACTGCGTATAAGCACACGAATAACTACTTATTTTTATATACTTTTGTAATGCAGCGGGTAAACGGGTGAACAAATTTTTTCATGCAGCGAACATGGACAACTACTTACAAAAACGACCTTGTCGAACAAAACTAATGAGTTTTGACACCGAATTATAAGCAGTAGACCCTAATTCTACTGCTTATTATTTATTAGTAATGAGCACCCATTACTGAGATTTTGCTGGGGGATATTAAATTCGGGCAATACATTTCGGCACATTTTTAAGGATGGGTATTATCTTTAAACTTACTTTAACGCAGCTTGTAATTGCAATACTGGTTTTAAAGTGTGCTTTATTTTGTTTCATTTCAATAAAAAAAATTAAAATGTTTGTTAAAAAACTCGGAAATGGCATGCATTATTCTTTTAACTGACATCTCAAAAACTCGTCCTTAATGTAAGCATTTCTACATGTCCAACATAAATATAAAAAAGGTGTTCCAAAATCTGAGAAATCTTTTTAATACTAAATTCACCGACACACTTTAGAAATTTAAATTTTATTAATCTGCTTGTATTTTTTGTTTGCAATTTTAAGTAATCCGGTATTTTTGGATATTTTTAATACAATTCACTATATTTACAGTACTCTTTTTACCGAATATACTCATTATTAAAGTTTTAATTTTAAGATGGGATACCTCTTGAAATAATGAAGAACATTCTTGAAAAACGTTTACATTGGGTCTGTTTGTTTACACTTCTAGTAAAAAATAGTAAACTTTGAAAATGCGGAAGAATTGCCAATATTTTCTTTTCAAGTGGAATGAAAGAAAATGGTATAGAAAGTAGTATATAATATAGAAATGACTGAATTAAAAAATCAGTAAATTTCACGTCAGTAAGTAATTTAGAAGAAAAATCTGGTAAAAATAGTAAAAACTAGCGTGTAAACAAACAGACATATTACTGGAAAAAATTTTTTTTTAGAATTTTTTGTTGATATGGCAACCTAATCATAACAATTGAAAAAAAAAACGCTTTCAGTGTGTTCGTTTACTTAAATTCTTACTATTTTTACTAGGGATGTGCGAATTAATTGATTAATTGAAAATTGATTAATCAGAATTATGATTAATCGATTAAACGATGCTTTATGAAGCTCTAAATAAAGAAAACCAGACAGATTGTTTGCTCACTGGTCAGACTTGACCAATGTCCATTCTTAAATTCCATGTTTCTATAATGAACTGGCATTAGTGTCAACAACGAAGGAAAACAAGATATTATTCAATTATTCATAAATTTAAATAATCAAAACAATGAGTGCGTTTACCAGACGCTCAACTGTTGCTAATCCGCTACTCAACAATCTGGTGAACGATTTGATTAGCTACCGCTAAGTCAACATGTTGTGGTAGCGCTACCTTGGTTTGGTAGCTTAAAAATTTTACGCTACTTGTGAGCAGTTATTGATATTGTTTTTATATATTTTTTTTAAAGAATAATAAACATATACAAATATAATTATAAAGTAATAAAAAATTTCAAAAAAATCAATGAAATATCTAAAAATATTTTTATTTTAAAACAAAAACAAAAGTAGCATCGTTCACCAGATTAATGTAATCAAAAAGCGCTACATATCAATTGTAGCGGTAGCGGGTTTCCCTGGTTAACCTGCCCAATGACTAACCAATTTTCAATTATTTTGAAAACTTGAAATAACTGAATTATCATGTTTTTAATTAATTACACATACCTAATTTTTACTGTAATTATAAAGTTTTGTTTACTTTTTGAAATTTTTTGAAATTGAAATTTTCCAGCTGTAGTAAAAGTATTAGTAAACAAACAGACATTTTGGTAGTGTCTGCAGATAACATCTTGTCTCACAAGGAAGGTAACCCAATGGGTTCTCTCCGATATTAATGAGATTCGGGTATGTGATAGAGAAGACAAAAATAATGTACACGTATTTTTTCAGCGACCCAATCTCACGTTTAGAGGTTAACAAGTGAGGTCAAAAATGACAAATTGGATATCAAACGAAAGCTTTTTTGGAGACGCATCTAGTGGTATACAAAACATTGTCAAATTGTGTTGTTATTCAAGTATAATTTTTTCTCCGAATAGCGCATTTGTATGGGACATTGTTGTACCCATTAATTTAGGGCGACTTTTTTCATAGTGCATTTTTCACCAATATTTCAAATAAACGGCAACCACGGGTCTACGACATGGGAAATATGGGTATCAAAATTTGTATTTTCTCGAGTACCTTAACGCTGTGTACAAATAAATATAAATTTCTTAAATTTCAGACACGTTTCCATAGAAGAGTAGGTTAGTTTTTGTTCCCACTTTTTTAACCTTTAAGTCGGATTCACAATGCTGGAGTACTCCACTTTGCAGAGTGCAGTGTACTAAAATAGAGATCGTATTATACAAAAAGTGCAAAACAGAAAGGAACAAAATCTACTCTGCAGAGTGGAGTACTCCAGCACTGTGAATCCAGCTTTAAACGTGAGATTGGGCCGCTAAAAAATACGTATCTCCTATTTTTTTTCTCTATCATTTCATTAGAATCGGAGAGAACCCATTGGAATACCTTCCTTCTAGGCAAACGAAAATTCACTAACAAAATATATGAAATGGAAAAATAAAATACATGAAGTCAGTCATTCGTCCCGAGACTAACATCTTGTAGCAACCCCTGGTTTAACCTCTTACGCTGTATTGCAATGAAATTTATGTAATGTGTTCAGCACAAAAAATACTTTAGGGCGATATGGCCAAAATAGGATTAGAGTGAATACTAAAAACGAATGGATAAATATTAATAGGTTAAAGGCTAAGTTATTCCTCCTACCAAGATACAACTGCAATCCAAAAATTAAATTTTTTGTGCTGCTACTTAATATTTTCGTTTTTCAGAAATTGCGAAATTGAGCGAAAACGTACCTTAATTTTAATATATAATGATCAAGCTAAAATGCTTTGCTATCAATATTAGATATATTCTTTCTGCCAAATTTCATAAACAACCACCCATTCGTTTTCAAGCTAAGACGATGTCCTTTAAATGCATCCTGATAGAACACTGTGTGTTCTTGGACCAAAGTAAGGACTTATTACAATATAAAAGTAACATCTTCAATTTAGGCTTGAACATTATCAAATGTTAGATTTTTGAAAACTGTGTTCGTTTTAAAATAATTATTTCCTGAAATTTTACGAAATTTTAATTTAGCCACTTTCTCACTGTCGAAAGCCAAATAAGTTATCTGAAAAGTGTTTCACGAAAAAATTCTTTATGCCTTACAAGAAAGTTTTCCTCAAAGGTAGAATCGGCAAAATTTTTGTGGGAATATTTAGAAATTTTTTTATAACATTTAAAATGCAACAAAAGTGTTATTAAAAACATATTAATAAATTAATTCGGCGGCTATATTATAACAGTTTATTGTTGGTTATAAACAAATATAATAAAATAATTAAAATTTAAACATAAATAAAGCATGCATTTTAAATGTGTTAACAAAATGATGTGTATTGTATTAACTTCAGTTAAAATGTAGAGAGAATTTTATGCAATACAACAATAAACAAATAAAATAATTTAATTGTTACTTAAAACAAAATGATCACTTTATATTTGTATTGTATAGATACTAAAAATTAATTTAGAATTATTTTCCTAATTTGTTATATATTTTGTATTACATATGAATGATTGGAGTTATTATCGTTTTAAGTTTTTTAATAAAATAATTTCTAAACCCAATATTTTATTTTCCAATAACTGTTAATTTTTAAATGGTTATTGGGGTTTAGTACGTTTATTATTATTAAGACCACAGTTTGTGTTTTATTTTTTGTTTTCAAAAATGTTTTGTTAAATGACCATTTCCGTTTTGCGTTAAATATATATAAATATAAAGACGTAATACAATATAAAACTGAAATAATAAATGAATAGATGGTGAATAAATGAATTGGATGAATGTATGTATACCGACTTTAATATATTATTGGCGATTGATATTATTGTTTTAAATAAGTATAGTAAAATTACTTCAATTATCTTATGTATGTAAATTTTAAAATTTTTGTTGTTAATTAAATAATAAGCCAGTGAAATTAAAAGTTTTTTATATTTTAATTTATTTAAATACATTAGCTTACTCCATAATATTTTCGTTTTGCGTTTCGTTTAGAATTTGTTTAAAGTAATTGAAAATTTCGAAAAATGTTTATATAAGTTTAAAAATAAATGTAAAATCGTGGAATAAGATTAACAATTAAATTACTGGCTTAAATTCTTTGAAATTTAAATATTTCATTTAGTTAATATTATTTTTTCATATGATGTTTAAAAAATTAGGTGATATTGACTACTACATAATGAATGAACAAAATGAATTTTAACTAAAGAATTTAATTTTACGATGAAACCAATACTAAATGATTTTTTTTAAACTTCTTGTGTATCACCACTAAAACAATGTTTAAAAATTTTGCAGATAATACAAAATAGAAATATTAAACTTACCGCGACAAGGATCATTCTTTTGAAGGAACTCATCTAAGGCGACCCAGCCGCCACCAACACGCACCATAACAGTACTACGTAAAATACGGACCAGGCGTAATTTTTGAGAATCACCAAACTAAAGAAAATTTTTTAATTGTTATACAGATACTATAAAAATATTTCAATTTATATTTAGAAAACCACTAAACTTACTCTATATTTGCCTTCACCGACTTGGAAGACACGGAATTTCTGACGACAGGTACAGAGCATAACCAAACGTTTAACTTCATCATGTATTTTATCATTATCGTTTGCGGGTTTACGTTCCTGCCAATCGGGTCTAAGGGCTGCAATAAATTCTTGCCAATCAATTAAACCTTCACCATTACGATCAAACAAATCAGCAACAGCACCCATTTCCATGCGTGAAGTATCGAATTCTAAAATAAAACAATTTGCAATTAAATTTTAAAATCTCAAAAGAATTCTGGAGAACAAAAAAAAAAAAAAAATGCCAAAATTTTCAAATAAAGTTAAAATTTTAAAGAAATTCTACACAGAAAAAAATAGTACAACAAACGAACACACATTTTATTTTAATAAAAATACATTCACTCTTACTATCTAACCCCTAAATTCATAAACGCTTTGTAAAATTATAGGAGGTTTATTGAACAAATTGTAAACCTGCAACAACTTTACAAAGCATTTATGAATTGAGGGGTAAATTTTTACAATGTATATTTTAGTTAAAGTCGACTTTAGTTAAAATATTTGGTGGCAGTATGCCTTGACTTGGTTTATTTTTGGAGCATTCATTGGTGAATTTATTTTCAACCAATCAAAATGTTTGAAAATATAAATATTTTTTTAGGGTTTTCATACACAAAATGAACTAAACCGTATGATTAAAAATAAAGTCGACTTTAAATTTAAAATACTCTTTTATAGTAAGGACCATTATTTTTATTTTATTCCCAACAATTCTTTGGTTTGAAATGTTTGTAAATTGTTATTTTCATGGATGGTAACCGAAACGAATGCGGTTATCGTTCGGGTAACGATATTTTAGGTTATTTCGGTAATGGTATTTTAAGGGTAACGATATTTCATTTATTTCGGTATCGGTATTTTATGGATAACGATATTTGAGTTATTTCGGTAACGGTATTTTAAAGATAACGATATTTTAGGTTATTTCGGTAACGGTATTTTAAGGTTAACGTTATTTCAGTTATATCGGTAACGGGTTTTTAAGGGTAACGGTAGTCAGTTATTTCGATGCATCCCGAAATTTTTTTTTACAAAAAAAAAACAAACGAGATTAAAAACAGAACCAATTTATCAACTTAATGTCCAAAAAATACTCAATAACCACGTGCAATTACCAAAAGCAGAGGGGGTCAAGGGAAATTATTTCCAAATGCCAACCTCACCCACAGTCCACCTTGGACATGGTGTGCCCTGTTAACGCTGACGACCGATTATGGGCGGTATAACCCGGTTCCCACGGCAATCGGACTATGTGCCGGAACGATTCGGATGTATTCGAATCTTCGAATTTATCCGAGCAAGGATTGCCACTCCGGCTTTAAATGAGAATTATTAACTACAAATTCTCATTTTAAAGCAGTTACAACAACAACCAAAAGCAGAAAATTAAAAATAACGGTAACGGTATTTTAGGGATAACGGTATTTCATTTGTTTCGGTAACGGTATTTTAAAGGTATTGATATTTCATTTATTTAGGTATCGGTGATTTAAGGATAACGGTATTTCAGTTATTTCGGTAACGGTATTTCAAGGCTAATGGTATTCCGGGGTAACGGTAGTCAGTTGAAAGGGTTTTGAATCAATAACGGTATTTTAGCGGTATTGCCTGCCAACCCTGGTTATTTTTTATATAAAAGTTGTTTAAAAATGAAAATTCAAAGTTATAAAAAAAAATACTTTTTGGATTTACAAATTTCATTATTGGTGCCTTTTGAAAAAGATTTTTTTTTTATATTTACATATGAGAAAGATGTTTAAAAATTGAATTAGAACTTTGTAAATTCTTTCTGTGTATGTTTAATCGTTAAAGTTATAAAAGTTTTGTTATAAATTATTTGTTTTAGAAACTTACTAGTATTTAGTATGCCATCAATAAATTCGCCTCTAGGTATAAGACCATTATTGTCCTTATCCATTTTACGGAACAAATCTGTTAAACGTGATTTCTTGTGGTTCATGTATTTCAAGAACTAATTTATAGTAAAGAAACAAAAGAAAATGTAGTGTGAAAAAAATTTAGCTATTGAGTCAATTTTTTAGCTTACTCTCTTCCTCCAATCGTCCCAGCTAAAGTTTCGAACACGTTCCAAATCTTTCAAGTAGGTAAGATGATCATTCAAACGACGTTGACGTTCCCAAGAAAGCATCCAAACATGACGCCATTTATCCCATAACAATTTGGCTCTAGGTGAACGGAATTCCAATTCAGGACCCACCGAACTAAAGATAAGAATTAAATGCTATGATATAATAAACAATAACTTTCAACAACACAAATAAATTTTAACAACTATTGCAAAAGCATACAAAAAACAAGACTCGGAAGCAAAAACAAAATAAAATTGTACTCTAACATACATAATGATACAACATTATAACTAAACATGCACTTACCTGGGTGAGAAACGTGGACCATAATGAGGCAAGCGATCTCTATCTGGTGTATCACGACTTGGTGTCATACGACTACTGCTTATGTTCAAAAACAAACAGTTAACAATTACAGTGTCGTTTCGAGTGACATAATGAGAATGCAGTAAAAAAAGAGTTGATTGACAAAACAAAAGCATACAAAACAAAACAAATATAGAAAGACAAAATAGACATAGAAGCAAAAACAAAAAGAAAAACAAATCAATCAGTAAAAAGTAGTACAAAATAAAGCAACATAAAAAAAAAACAAAAAGACTTCATTTACTCAATTATTACGAAATGTACGAAAAAAATATTGTTTTAATTATGAATATCAATGTTCAGTATACCCCTAAGAACTTCACAGAACTGCCCAGCAAAATAAACTGTCTCAAAGAACCGATTGTACAATTAGTTTTATTTATATCCTGCTTAATTGTCCGATGAGTTTTACTAGAAAATTTCCCAATCGTAACCGTTTCTATTGCGTCAAAGTAGAACAGGTTCTTGAACAATTTCTCCGTCAGTTGCATCTGATACAGTCCGCGACATTCGTCTGCTCGCACAAAGAAATAGTTTATTTTAAAATTTTCTTCTAAAATTCTCTTTTATTTAGCGAGAAAATTAATTTCCCATGCGTAATAGATAATTTAAATAGGTTGTTTGTACCTAAGTGTTTAAAGCAGAATGTCTGTTAGTTCCCAGTTGCAAAAAATACTAGTTCAGAACCAGTTATGTACTAGTTTATTTAAACCGGGCAACTAGTACGAGTTCTACCGCCCCTCCATACAAACAACTGTAGAATTTAACATGGAGATGTCATAGGGATGGGGGCAATTGTCGCCAAACTCCCACTTTGGTACTAGTTGTATAACTAGTTTGAAAATTACAATTTAAGGACGAAAAATAGGGAGCGAAACTGGTGCTAATGTGACAATCGCGGAACTAGTTCCGAAGTGGCTCTTTGGAAATAGTACTGTACCAGTTGGTTGTATCTGAATTATATAGATAAAAAACAGAGGTTTTTCCTTTGATAAAACGCAGATTAGACCGATAGTTTCCTCTTACTGAGATAATTATATCCATTTACCAAATGAAATTTCAAATATTTTGTGTTTATGATTTCTAATGACAATAAAATATTTTAGTGTTTATTTGCAAACTCAGAATGTATCACGTATTACAAACAAAGGTAGTATTTCAAAACTCGTATTTAAATTCAATTTTTTGAAATCTCTGCACAGTTTCAATGAAACTATTAGGTATACAAATTCTTAAAGATTATTGCTTTGCCAGTGCTTTGTTTTTTGTTTTTTGGTTCTTATAAGAAATTTACTAAACTAGTTCTGGATTGACTCTTTGGCACCAATACTGTACCAGTTGATATACACCTCAATTCAATTCACAATAAAAAAAATTTAAGTGTTTATTTACAAACTCTGATTTTTTAATTAAATATAAATGCAAAAAAAATAATTTTAAATCTCATATTTTAATTCAGGTAATTTTTTTAAACAGTCTCTACATAGATCGTATTTAACTAGTACACAACTGGTTCAAAATGATTATTTTGAGAACTAGTTATGTAATTACTAGACAAGAAACTAGTATGTTTTAGAACTAGTTCGACCATTTGCTACTGGGTAAGTACAGGTATATTAAGGATTGTAAGTCAAGTTTTTTAACCTCTTTGAAAAGAAACATTGAGAATGTTTATAAAATCAAATATAGCCGAATTCTTTTAAATCGTTGAATAAAATTATAAACAAATTACGAAACTGGGAGTAAAGCCTGAGATTAACTGTAGATATATCGCTAAGACGGTTTTGACGGTTTTGATATCAAGCAACAAGAAATTGCTTATAATAAGGAACAATTTGCGTATTAAAATAAGCATACAGAATAGTTCTTTCATTCTTTTCAAAATTCAGAAATAAAAATGATAACATTTTGAATTAAAGTAGGTTTAACCAACCTTCGTAAGGATTAATTTTTGTGCCAAGAAAAAAACTCATATCGAAGTCCTAACAAATGAAAAAGGTTAACATTTTTATTTTGAAAGCCTTATTTTGTAATGAATATACCTAAATAGGGAGGTTTTCGACTGTTTCTGTAAGTTTTATCATAATCTTGAGCTCCATAGATATTTTAGATAGGGTCGTGAAATTGGTGCCGAAATACGTTTTCAAGCCAATTTGAACTTTGTTATCTTTTTGAGCTAAGAATTGTGAAGAATATGTTTCGTTTCCTTAGATACAGAAATTTTTGGGTATAGTTAAATTTGTTATTAGAAGGTAATTTTTAAAACGAAAACAAATCGCTCTTTTTTATAAATATGACAACATTCATGTATTGTCCGCATTCAGTCCTGGTTATGACTACTTTATATATTTAATAGAAAGAAATTTTTGGTTTAATTTATTGACATACATAATATACAATTTTAATTCAAAATATAGCTTAATTTTGCTTTAAATTTGCTAAATCAGCTATTTTTATTATTTAAACAAAATGCATGCAAACGAATGCACCACCAAATTTTAAGATTTTCCACTATAATTAATGTAAAAAAATTAATTTTAATAAATTAATTTTATAAAAATAAATTAATTTAAACCTTAGTGTTTATTAAAAAAATAAGAAAGACATTGTTGGCGCAAACGAATGCCTCGGACTGTACTTGCGTGGAACTGGTTCACAAAATAGTACGATGAAATCGGTCATAGTGGAACGAGTTATATATAGAATTGCTGGCAGCCGATTGTAAAATATCTTTGGCCTACTTCCTACATTTTAATTTTTTTAAGTTTTATGATCTCATTTTAAAAATTAAAAAAAAATATTAATCGGGGGTGTTTTAAAAATTAATCCGCATCCTAAAACTTTACCCCTTAATTCATAAAAGCTTTATAAAGTTATAGAAGGTTTATGGAACAAAGTTTATATGAAAAATTTGTTTTGTAAACCTCCATTAATTTTATAATGCGTTTATGAATTAACATTTTAATATATAAGCGAACAAACTGATTGAATTAAAAAAAGCAAACCTTAAGCGTATGGATAATATTTAAATATATAAACAATAAAATAACTCATACGCCTGAGTACAATGTAGTTTGTACGCATTAAAATACTCATACGCCAGCGCATTAAATGGTTTGTATACAGTAAAGGCCTGCATGAATGCGTTTAACATAAAACATTCTGTGAAACATTCACTACACTTTTTGAAATTCAGAAATCTTTAATTGAAAATCAGAGAATATCAATTGAAATATATTAGACCGACTCACGAAAAAAAGTAAAAAAAGTGCCCCCCCCCCCTCAAAATAAACATTGGTTTGCTTTATGATGATTCCCAAAATATTTCGGGTCTAGGAATGAGATCTCACGAGCTGGACCATTTTTAAAAAATGTCTTTTTTTAGTTTTTGTAAGAAATTTGCATCTTAGCTGAAGAAAACATACTCAATATGGTTATCATATGAAAGGTTTTTTAGAGGCGCGTATATATAACATGTTCAAGCATATCCTGACATGACCTTTTTTTTAAGGATAATCTATAAAAAAAACAAATTTTTGACTCTTTTGTACAGATTTATTTGTGATTGAAATGTCAAACTTACATATCATAATCTATAGACGATTTAAGTGAACACGTGTTTCAGATTTTTTTGAAATTCGCGATATTTAGCGTTTTATCAGAAATTCAATGTGGTGGAAACAATATGTTCTAAATAGGGCAATATGGATACCAAAACTTTTCTTTTGACAAGTAAATCATCGCTGAGTGGATATAGTTGGGAATTTTGCAAATGTCGTACATTTTTGACGGTGCTCTGGACCAAATTTTGATAAAAATTTAGAGCAATATGTTAAAAAACTTTCGTTTTTTGTTTTCATTAGCATGATTTGCAGAGTGAGATATACCTAGAAATCCGAATAAATTATACGGTACATCTTGTGTATACATATGTATCTATCCCTTTCTGTATATCACTTAATTTTCTATGAGAAAGACTTTTTATAGGGCAAATTTATTTAAATCGAACTGAGAGCATTGTATCCATGGCATACGTCAATGGATAAAAATGTATTTCCTCAGCATTTGTTTTTCCCACCGTATTGTCTGTTAATAAAAATGGTCACTTGTCAAATTTTTTTTTTCTTCTGGGACAACTTTGGATTTTTTATCAATGTCATTAGATTTGAATAAGGGTATTAACTGAACATGAATATGATTGAGTTGAACATGCAAAAATCTTTAAACTTTTTAATTATAAAAGAAAAACTTACACTGATTTACGTGCATTAAGACCATGATCCCGAGATCCTTTGAAGCTATAAAAGAAAAACAACAAATAATAAATATTTTGTAAGAGAAAGTAGCAGGCATAAGTATTTTTGTCTTGAGAGAAAATATCAAAAAGCGTATGAGTTAGGCAAATCAATGGGGTTTTATGGTAAATTTTAATGAAAAATATTCCCTGATTTAAATTTGATACTGAATGGATTAAAGTTTTAATTGTTCAAGAAAATAGCAATAAAGAAATTTTAAATTTAGAGTAGTGGTAGTAGTAGTTAGGTAATTAATGGTCCAGTGGATATTGATATTAATGGTTTTTTCCTAATGAATTTTTTATTACTATGATATGATATGATTCATATTTTAGTTTAAAATTTTTCAAAATATTATTTTGAGGTTTTCGAAATTGAATGTTTTTGGTTCTCATGCTTAAAAAAAGTTGTGTTATGAATTAATGTATTAATGGGTTGGCTTTTGATTCGTATTTCTCCAAAAAAAAAAAAATAATATGAACAATATTAATTGAACTAAGCAATGTAGGTGTCTAATTTGAAGTTTATAAAACAACAACGAACCTTTGTCGTCTTAAGGTACCATCGGGTGACTGTTCACGTATATCATGACTTGAGCCACGACTTTTGTAAAGTGATTGTAAAAAAAAGATATTTGAAAGGGAGGTAAAAAATAAGATAAACATAAAATTACAAAGAAAATAAAAAAACGGAATTTAAAAACCAAAATTAAACTTAAAGCTTTGGAAAAATTAAGTTTACTTGTTCTTAAGCCAAATTCTATTTCATACTTACACAGGGGTTTTGGCAGTTTTAGACATTTTACGAGCACCAGGAGGTAATTGTTTTGGCTTACAAGCACGATCGACTTCAGTTTGCCGTCTAGCCGTATTTTCCATAAATTCTTTATGATCTTCAATTAGTTTTTCCAATGCTGGTATTTCATCTGGCAATGATTCACGTTCTAAATCTAAATAGTGGAAAAAAAGAAAGCGTTAGTTTTTTTAGAAAATATAATATACTTTGTTTGATTTTTCGCTTTTTTTTACTTACTAAGTAATGTTGCTTCCAAGCCACTTAACCAAGCCAAAAGTTCTTCAATACACTCATCGAGGTCTTTAAGCGATTGTAAATGTTGTTCCAATTTTGATTCACGATTAATGGCCCATTGTTTGACTTCTTCCCACCGTTCTTCAATGATACTTAACCAATTCTTAATGATGGGTATAGCATCGGGATATGCTTTGCTTATAATAATTTCGGCAAACTCAAAGGTTTCAATCTTTTGTTTTTCACGTGTACGCAAATCGGTCATGAACTCCATATGCATATCCATCATTTCACGGGAAATCTTTTCATCATCGGGTGCATTCTTGGCATAACGCAACTTATGTTCGGCATGATCTAACCAATCGAATAGAGCTTGTATACTACCATTCAATTTTTCAGCATCCTTAAGGGCAAACTGTAAACGTTCACCACGTTTAGCGGCAGCTCCCTTAACATCATCCCACATACTTTGTAATTCATCCAATTGACGCCCAACATCAGGATTATTACCAGAGCGTTCCAAATCACGACCAGTTTTAAGAACACCCTGCATTTGAGCTGCACGTTTTTGTAAATCTTGTTCGATATGTTTGTGGTGTTCACATAAACCTTGTACGGTTTCCAAATCACCATGAACCGGACCATCTTCGTTAAGTCGTTGTTTGGCTTTCTTTAGCCATTCCAAAAGCTCACTAAGAGCATCCGAAAATTGACCAGATAGCAATAGAGCCTCTTCCAATTTACGTTGACGTTCAATGCTCTTAGATAGGACACGAGTCCACTGATCTTTCAATTCGATAAGCATTTTACCAAGTACTTGTTCGTCGCTCTTTGGAGCGCGTTCCATGAGATTCTTACCATTACGCATAGTGGAGTCGTATAATGTTTGTTTGCTTGTCAATTGACGATGAGTATCCTTGAGTCGGGCAATGCATTTCTTAATCTTTTGTGGATCCTTAGAAGAGGTGGCCTCTTCAATAATTTGATCCAATACTGTTTCGGTTTCTTGCAAATATTGCATCATATTATGCCAGGCATCATTGAATTCGCGGGCCTCCTTGTAGCCATGATCGAGAGCGCGGGTACGTTCGGCGGCTTTGCTAACAATACGTTCCCAGCGATGTTGTACGGATACCAAAAGATTCTTAATCAGAATGACATCTTGTTTCTGACTGAAGTACTTTAGATGTGTACCCTTTTTGTCCAATAACAGCATGGCCTCCCGATGGGTGCTAACATCCTTTTGCAATATCTTATGCTCTTCCATTTGAGCTTGTATAGTTTCTAAAACTCTTGAAACGGGTTGAGCATTTGCCAATTGTTTTTCAGCTTGATTTAACCATTCTACGAAAGCCTGTAAAGTATCATGGAATTCAGTGGCTTCCTTAAGAGCTATTTCCAATTTAATTTTTTTATCTGAAGCTCTAGATACTACGGCATCCCAACGTTGTTTTAGCGTACGCAACGTATGTTGCAAATTACTAGAGGATACTTTTATTTGGTTTTGTCGTTTAATGTATTCTTGACCCTGCGCTTGTATAGTTTCAACTTTGGGGCGGTTTTCTTCTAGTTCATTGTAGACTTCCATAAAACGCTCTAATTGCTCGGTGGCAGTTTCTGGTAAACCACCAACTGGTTTACTGGCACCAATAACAGCATCAACATCACCCAACCAACCGAGAATGTCTTGAACCTCTGCAATGTAACCTTGGGCTTCACGCAACGATTCTTCTAATTCATGCTGACGATCGGAGGCCTTTTGCAAAAGCATCTTCCATTCGGTATTTAGTTTGCGTAATTTCTCCTGAGTAGTTGAGGCTTCAATTGAGCCCTTTTCGGATTCAATCAATTGACGACCTGCATCATTTAGGGTATCAACAGAGTTTTGATGAGCTTGTATATCATTGGCCAATACTTTTAATTTGGCTAATTCGACTTCAAGTAATTGAGGATCACCGGGAATCTATAATAAAATGAGTAAACAATTTGTTTGGAAAATGTTAAGTGTTTTATCCAAAAAATAGCTATCTGAGCGCTCAGAAATTATGACCGAAGATAATTGTCTCTTATCCGTAAGCATAATAAGGAAATTGGCCTCGAACTGAATTAATAAATTTCTAATTAATCAATTAAAAAGGTCGAAAAAACAATTTTTATTTTTAAATAAAAATTAAAAACCAACACTTTGACAACACTCACAGTACGGAGAAAATGTTTTTGCCTCTTCTTGTATTAACAAAGAAGTAGGGAAAAATAAAATTTGTATTTAATTTATACCGATGGTATGAAATACAAAAACAAAAAACTTTCATAATATTTCTATTGTTGGCTATGCTTTGCAGAAGACTTCGAAAACATATTTTATTGTTTGCTCCATTCCCATTTTGTTAATGTAGTAGACTACATTTAATATGAGATTTTGATGCTTCAAATTGCATTGCACTACTGCCACCACTTTCTAAAGAAAACTGATGAAGGGGACCTGGAAAATCCCCGAAAAGATCGTCTTTTCATTCCTGAAAGTGTAGAGGTTTTTGAAAGCAAAAACTCTGTGAAGTATTTGTCAGGAGAGTATTCTGATGAAGAAAAATAGCAGTTTTTGAAAAAAGTACTTATTATGTTAATTCATAATAAAGAGATTGGCCTCGAACTGAATTAATAAATTTCTAATTAATGTTAGAACCATTCATAAAAGACTCAAAAATATATCATAATGGACACATAAATGACTCTAAAAATTTAAAAAGAACGCTCAGAAGGAACAGTTATTTGTAACAGGCAAAACACTATTTCTGATATGCCTTGAGTAAAATTAAATGCAGGTAAGTATATTATATTGAATACTGTTAAACTGTTAAAAAAAACTCCTAAAACCCTGCTACACTTTAAATTTATTTGTAGCAAAATCTTAATAAAATGATTAAATAGTTCTTAACTAAATAATAACTTACGGGTTTTAATTGATCCAGTGTACTATCTGTTTTGTTAATCCATACCAACAGCTCATTAAGAGCATGTTGGAATTGACCCAGATGTAATAAAGCGTGTTCCAATTGTTTTTGACGTTCGACCATTCCACGTAATAGAGCCTCCCATCGACGATTAACCACTGTCAATGGTTCACGTATCGAAGCAGCTTGTTCAGGGGAAGTTCTTTCCGTTAATTCAACAGCTTGTCTGTAATTTCAGAATTTAAAAGCGTTAAAAATCAACTAAAATTATAAACACTTTAGACCCGGGGTTCTCAACTGGATTTTCTATAGGAAAAAACGAACCATCATATTTATTCTTTTGCAATTAAAAACCATAAGATTCTGAAGGTACTTTTCTGAAAGTCTTTAACACTGAGGATTACTTAGAATCCTTTTTTGTGCAAGCAAATCTTTGCCATGTTTCTATGGAAGAAGTGTATAAAAATGTACAGATTCTAATGACTTTTACTAATAGAAAACCATTAAAAAAACACTGATTTAATGAAATGGTGCCTCCAGAAAACTTTGGAGAGTTTTTTCCTGTAGGAAAACACACAACTTGTTTTTAGGAAAAAACTCTCAGATTCTTTTGATCCTGAGGAATTTTTCTAACAAAAATCTTCAGATTCTAAATTTTTTCTTAAAAGAAAACTAAAGCATTTTTTTATAATTAACTATGATGATTTTTTCCTTTATAGAAAAGCTCAGATGGCAAAGACTTATTTCTTTAAGAGAAATTGTAATAATTCCCATACAAAAACTCTCAGGTTCCGAAAAGAAAAGTAGGAAAAGTAATCAGATTCGGACATTTTCCTAAAGGAAAACTCCAATTCTAAGCACATTTTTTTTATAGAAACTCTTTATATTTTGTGCACTTCAGATCTTTCGAATTTTTTATAGAAAAACTTTTCAAATAAAGTATTTTTCTACGGCTGGTAAACGAGCCTAAAAGGTTGAGAACTCCTGATCTAAACAAGACATGCATTAATATCAAAAAACATAAAACGAATAACTGAAAGATTAACTTTAACTTAACTGGTAGACAAAAGAAAATGTCAAAAAATCATGTAAAAAAAAAAACAACAAAAAATTTTTGGGTTAAACCCAGCGCAAGTCTTTTTTTGAAAAACTACCCCATTTATCAAATTAGAGATTTCTCGATACAAATTATATATGGACACGTGAGTGATTTTTGACTTAAGGGCGAATGTAACTGTTACGTGCCATAGCTAAAAAGTACACTTATAGAATACCGTAAACGAAATTACTATTTAGCATATATTTCATGTGGTTTTATATTTTATTCTAAATTTTTGCATTTATTTGTTAATTTTTATTTCTTATTTGTTCTTTGAATCTATTTTCTTTATTAATTTTATATTTTTCCGACTAAAATCATTCAGCTGTTTCGATGACGGATAGAAAATTCTGATTTCAACAGAATGATCTGGCAAGTACGTTTACATTTACGCGTTAGTAACCATTTGTATACAGTTCTTCTTGTGGTTTCGAAACAGCTGATACGATTGATACGACCCTTTACGCTCACGCACCCACAGGAAGAAAAATAATTACTAACGAACTTTTTCGCGGGCTCACATATCACGATAACGATATTCTCAGGAGAAAAGTAGAAATTACTAAAAACCGATTATGAAAAATTTAAACAAGCGCACAAATCACGCACGAGTCATTTGTTCTTACTGACGCTTACGCACGAATTACGAGAGTTTACAATTATTACTCACGCGTGAATAACGTGACTCACGAATATTTTGTGTCACGCGCCCATCTCTAATATTGAAAACATCTTAAATAATTTTGCAAATTGATTCGATTTACTGCCTGTTTTTATAAAAAGAATCAAACGAATTCGTTAAAAAATTTTTGTGAAAAACACAAACTGAAAAACATTTTTCTTTAAATTTTTTTAGCCGCATTTGTTCTACATAGAAGTCCTAACAAATTTGTGCAAAACTTCTATAACAAAAATGCTTTTAAATTAGGGTTTTTCACACAAATTTTGTAACGAATTCGTCTGATTCTTTTTACAAAAACACCCAGTTAGTTTTAAAAGCTTTAATTTGGAAAAAATGCAGTGCAGTTTAAGCAAATTTGGATTACAAACAATTAAGATTTACATAAAATTCAAATAAATTGTATGAGGGAAACCTTATGAACAAAACTTAAAAGAACATTTCATGCACTTCGGTCAAATGTTACAAATATAAATTCACTAGAAAAAAATATGAACAACAATGCAGCAACACAATAAATTTTGTTTTAAGCTTATAATTCTTGCCTTTCTAAACCTCTGCCAATTTGGAATTTATACGAGTAGCAAATTATACCGCATAATAAAGTAGATATATTTAAAATAGTTGTAAAGATAAGAATTAATATACAATAATATTTAAAATCGTATTAGGTTAAAAACAACTTACCTATTTAATGCCTCTACTTCTACCATATGAGGATCAACTTCGTCCTTGAACGATTTTAATTGTTCAATTTGTTTTTTAACTGCATCGATATCTGAGCCAACTGGACCCAAATGACCAAATTTATCTTCAGCCTTGGCTAAGAATTTCAAAAGATTTTGTAAAGTCTCATGGAATTCCATAGCCTTTTCCATGGCATCAATTAGATTCTCTTCACGTTTGGCATACAAAGCGGTTATATTATCCCAGGCATTGTCCAAATCTTCAATGTGTTTCTTTACTTCGGGTTTATCGGGTTCACCACACAAATTCATCAAGTTGCTGCCATGACGACGTACTTGTTCAACTTCTGGTTTTGTTTGATCGATTTCATGACGAATCTCTTGCAAAGCAACTTGTTGTTTTTGAATATCTTGAGGTTGAGCAGCTGGTGGTTCTTGTGATGATAGTGTTTCCTCCAGATCTTTCAATGTTTTCATAACACTTTGTAATTGATTCCAGAAAGGTTCGGCCACATTAAGTATATCATCAAGAGAACTGCCACGTTTCTTGGTGGCCTTTTGTACATCATTCCACAAATTGTTGAGTTTTTCCAATTTACTCTTAATATCCCGCACAGCAGGATCTGATTTATTACCGGCCTTGGCGATAACTTCACTGGCAGCACGTTGAACAGCACTAAAGGCATCGGAACGTTTATTTAAGTCATCCTTAATGGCGGCATTATCTTCAATTTGTTCGAGAATCTTTTGGGGTAAAGCAGACAGTGGATCTAATTGGTTGACTTGATCTACTGTATTGGCCAAAGCACGTAACATGCCTTCCAGTTTGTCCGAAAATTGACTGGATTCTTGTAGAGCATTATCCAGGGCCTGTTGACGTTCACGTAATTCCAAACGTAAAGCAGCGTAACGACCATTGTCGGCATCGAGAATTTCATTTATCTTGGCGCTATCATCGTCGGCAACCAAAGCACCTAATGCCTCTCCAGTTTTATTGAGTTTATCCAATAATGGCTTGTGTTCTGCAATCGACTGTAGGAGACGTTCGTTTTTGTCTTGTTGTTGTGTAATTTGATCGGGACGTAATGCAGGCATACTAAGACGTGATATTTGTTGTTCCATATCATCCAACCAAGTAGAAAGACCAGCATGAGAATCTGCAAAATGCTCGGAAAGCGGCAAAGCCTGTTCTAAAACTCCCAAACGTTCGCTGCATAATTGAACTACACTATCGACAATTTCCTTGAGATCGTCGAGTTTTTCACGTAAAGTGGCAGTGTTTTCGCTTTGGGGTGATTCTCGTAGAACTTTCTTGGATGTAGCGGTAACATCACGGACTCGACCCTTTTGACTGGAAATGTCATCATTAATAGAACGATGTTCTTGCAATTGAGCACGCACCAATTTTGGCTCAATAGCTGGTAAGTCGGCTTCACGCAAATTGGCATCCATTTCCCGGAACCATTCCAACAATTCATCAATATCATTGGTAACTTCTTTGGCACGTTGATTACTAAGATGTAGACGTTCAGCCTTGCGTTGAATTTGTTCGACAATAGCATCAAATCTGCGGTTATCACGTGTTACAATACTTTCAATTGTTGAGGCTCCTTCGCCGGGTGATAACTGACATAGTTTAGGTCCAACTAAATTAATTGTATCGAGGGTAGGACGCATTTCAACTAGTTCAGCTTCCAAACGTAACACATCAGATTGACGTGGTTCGCTGGTAGCGAGAGCACTTTCCGCATTTTGCATCCATTCCACCAAACGATTGTGAGCTTCATGAAATTGTTGTACTAATGGTAAAGCATTTTGAGCACTCTTCAAGAGATCACCTCCACGATTGGTCAATTCACCATAACGACGTTGCAGTGAATCCAATTTATCTTTAAGTTGGATAGCTTCATCGTTCGAAATGTGTTTCATAAGTTCAGCACCAGAATCGACAGTCGATTCTACGTTGGGGGCATGACTGGCAATATTTTCATTGAGCTCCAATAGAAGATCCATTTGCTCCAAAAGTTTTTCAGCATAAACAGGCACAGAACGGAAACGTTTCAACTCATTTTCCATACGTTCCATCCAAGCGACCAACTCCTGATAGGTCAACACCAAATGTCTTAGACCTTGACGGGATTCGGCCAACAAAGCACCAATATTGTCACTGGCATCTACCAATCCAGTGTAGCGATCGGTAATGGTACGTACTTTTTCCCCCAAATTAACGGCCTCATCATCACTGACTAAATGCATTAATTGTGCGGCTACATCGGCTACGTCAGTAAAGTCAGGCTTTTTGCTTAGGATTTCATCGTGTAGACGGCCATGTTCACGTATACGTTGTTGAATTTTCTCTTCATCTGTAGGAATCAATTCCATTCCCTTAACGGCACGCTCAGTACTATCTAACCACAATTCCAAAGGGCTAATCTTATCATGGAAACGTTTGGCAACTTCCATTGCTTCTTCCAAATCTTGTTTGCGTTGTTCTGCACCATCAGTTAGAGCATCGAAACGCTTCATGAGATCATGTAATTGTTTCTCAATAGCTGCACGTTCAGAGGGTTCACAATGATTGGCAACATCTTTGCCCAATGACGATAACGATGACATTGAATGCTGACGATCCAAAAGCATTTTCTTAAGGAATTTCTGTTCTTGTAATTGTGCTTTAACGACTTTGTAGTCAGAACTTGGGGGTTTCTGATTGGCTACCATTTCTTCAGTATCCGACAACCATTTCGATAGTCCAGCCAAAGCTTCTTTAAATTTGCCAGATTGTAGCAGGGCTACATCCAAACGGCGATCACGTTCATTCATGCGTTCCTTAAGATCATTCCAACGGTCATTTAATTTCTCAAGATCTTTTTCGATTTGTGTGGTTGAAACACCACTAGCTGCCGAACGTACCAAATCACGTCCATCCACATTGACCTTATCGACACTTTGAGCCAAAGGTTCAAATTTGTTCTCACGGAAACTACGGAAATCTTCTTGTTGACGGCGTATCTGATCTAATTCAGAGCCAACGGGTTTCATGCGTTTAAATTCATCGCTTATGTCTTGAATATCATCCATAGTTCTGGTTTCCATGTCATAGAACGCATGCAAAGCGCGTAATGTATCATCCAAACTTTGAACATGATCTCGAACACGATTGTCGAGTCGGGCCAGCGTCTTTCGAAGAGTTGATATTTGTTCACGTGTTTGAGCCGTATCGGGTGAAAATCCAGCATCAACTAAAGCATCAGCAGCACGTTCACCATCTTCAATGCGATCAACAATGCGTTCCAATTTAATTTGCAATTTGGAAGTGTCATCAATTTGAGCTTGTACTCGTTTAATTTCACGTGCTGGAGGCGATAGCTTCTCTACTTCATTTTCAAGTTCATTCAGATCTATACCCAATGTCTTAATTTGTTCATTGAATTGAGTTACAGCTGTAGCTGCGGATTGTAATTCACCCAAACGATCATCGAGACGACCTTGAAGTTCTCCAATGCGATCGGAAATACCATCAACCTCATCTGTCAAGTGTTCAGCGTCACCACCAGCAGCACGAGCTTCAGCACAAATGTCCTTGGCCATGCCTTTGAGAGATTGCAAAGGTCTTTGCAAGTTTGTTAATTCTTCACGTATGGCTTTAACACGTTCCAACAATTTGGGATCCTTAGCGGCACCACCCAAAGCATCATGAGCACCCAAACGATCTTCACATCTGCCTACAGCATGATCCAAATTGCGTAGTTCGTCGTTGAAATCACCCAAACGACGGGAGCAGTTTTCAATTTCATGAGCACGAGCAATAAGATCGTTATTAAGACGTTCCCATCTTTCACGAATATCTTGTAGTTCAGCTTTAATAGGTTCTTTGTCGACATCGCAACTGTTTAAGAATGTCTCACCTAGACCTTTGGTATTTTCGAATTCGCCAGAATGTTTCCATACTTCGCTGCGGAATGTTTGAAGATCTCGCAGACGTGTATCAAGTTTCGATTTCGAAAGTACTCCGGGATTCAAATCGTTTAATTTATCTTCAGCTGTACGCAACCAAGTCAAGAATACCTCAGATGTGGTGGCATATTTCTTGCAGTGTTCCATGCATGTTTGCAAACGACTGTGACGATCAACAGCTTCACGGCGTAGTTTCTCCCATTGTTGTTGTATACGTTCCAAATCACGTTTAACAGTGCGATCCTGCTGGCGATCTGTTAAGTCCTTGCCCTTATTAATGAGCATAATGATTTCATGTTCACGTGCCATGACCTCACGGTAAATAGGTTCATGAGAATCAATTTGATGTTGCAAAGTAGGCTTGTGAGCCGATACTAAAAGACGCTCAGCCAAGTTGGAAAGTTCAGCCGAGAGCCAACCCAGGGTTTTGGAACAGTTTTCAGCAAAATGACGACCATCTCGGAGTGTAGCTTCAGTTTCAGCTTTCTTTGTATCAAGTTTCTTTTGCAGGGCTTGATACTGTTTTTCGAGAGCGGCCACACGTGAATTGACATCAGCGCGTGAGGCTGGATCTCCCAAGATATTACAGAGAGCAGCTGCCGATTGTTCGGCATCAGCCAATAATGGACGTTGACCTTCTAATTGACGTTCCAAGTTTTCAATCTTTCTCAAGTTTTCTTGGTGGTCACCATCCGATGGTAAATCATCTAAATTATCACTGATTTGTTGCAAAGCTTCACGTAGTCTATTAACCGCAGCATCGAATTCCTTACTGCTATCAGCAGCACCACCCAAACTATTAGCACGTTCATCCAAACGTCCAAGAAGATCTTCCCATTTGCTACTGACATCTTTCAATTTCTTATCGACCGCCGCAGCATCAGGAGAATCGGCATCCAAGTGATCGAGAACATCGGTACCAATTTCTTGGAAATGTTTTAACTGCGGTTGTTGGGTGCGGAATTCTTCGCGTAACACTTGTACTTGTTGTACTTGACTTTGAACCATACGAGGATCTGAGGAAATAGGGCCTAGCACAGTAAGCATACGTTCCTTGCTGTCAAGCCAATTCTTCAAGTTGTTGTGTGTGTCCAAGAAGTCACGTAATTTCTCAGAGAAATTAATACGATTCTTGCAAATATCACTTAGTTGCTTCCATTTCTCTACAATATTATCGTTTTCAATACGTAACTGTTCGGCTCCAGGCACATCCGATTTACGACGTAGTATATCTTTAATTTGGGTTTTGGTAGTATCCAATAAGCTTTGTTTTTCGTACATTTCCTCGAGAATTTTACGCGCTTGTTTAATACAACGATCAGCTTCATCTTTGTTCGAAACAGACTCTTTGGGTAACTGACGTTGAATTCGTTCCAAGAACGAGGCAAGATTTTTAAGATTTTCATATTGTTTGCGAACTTCTTCGCTCATGTTGTCCAATTCATTTTGACGATCATTTATGCGCACGCCAATAAGTCCATAGCGGTTATTGATTTCGCTCAACTGTTGTTGAACCGGAGATAGTTCGGATAGTTGGAAGCCATCTTGAGAGGATCTGCGGCTACCAAATCCACTGGAACCAGTTGATAGTGGCGACAGAATACCTCCCTTAGTAGGACTAGGACTACGAGCATCTCCGGACATACGACGCAACGGACTTACACGTTTGATGGGACTGAAGGTAGAGCGTTTGCGACCTGGGCTTTCAGGACGTATGAGAGCATCGTACTGCGCACCAATATCATTTATCTTGTCTATAGTCGAGGCATAGTCACGATAGTCCTTATTGATGGGTTTTAGTTCTTCATTTTGTTGGCGTATTTTTTCCAAGTCGACAGCCACTGTTGTCAAACCACTAATACGTGTTTCCATACTAGCCAACCAAGAAAGAACTTGATCTTTAAGACCTTCATAGGCTATTTGATGTTCGGCTTTTTGTTTGGACAATTTTGCCTTCTCGTCGAGACTGATATTAATGTTACGCCATTGCGATTCAAGAGCTTTGATTCTGTCACGTAACGCACTAGTGTCGGTAACATCACGGATACCAATCAAATCTTTGCCATTTCGCACACAGTCCTCGTATGAGGGTGCCAAATCATCTTTACGATTTGATAGTTCCTGCATGCGTCGAGCAAGTTCTTCGGCTGAGAGTAAACTAGTATCACGACTATCGAGAGCATCTTGTAAAATGGAAATTTCTTGTTCAATACCAGATATATCATCCAGGTATTTGGACAAACGATTGTAAACATCATCCAGGAAATCACCACGTTTGACAACCTTATCGAATAGTTTTTCAAACTTGCTAGTGACATCATTGAGGTTTGTTTCAACCTTCTTAGCAATACGGGCATTTGAGGCAGTACTCATTAAGTGCTTGGCAGATGTTTGTACGCTATCAATACTGGCATGATGTGATTGCATATCGGCAAGTAAAGTTTTGTGTTCGCGTATTTGTTCCTGCAAACGTTCCTTAATCAAGGAGGCCGGACGTAATTGAAGTTTGTACTTATCTTCAGCTTGATTAACCCAGCTACCAAGATTGTCGAGAGCTTCTTGAACACCCTGAGATTGTACAAAAGTTTTATCCAAAGTTTTACAGTGTTCGCCCAAAGAATCGAGAAGTTTTTGATATTTATCCTTAAGATCTGAAATTGGAACTTCCAATTGATTGATTTCCATGGGACTAAGTTGACCGCCCAAGGTATGTAATAAACTATCCAAAGCTTGTTGGGCATTATCGACCAAGCGACCATTAGACAACAGTTCGTTGTGTAAAGCCTTGGCTTCACTCATTTGTTCCTGAACAGATTTTGGATCACCAGCAATGGGTTCAGCAATTAAACGTGATACACGAGGTTGAGTATTACGTAACCATTCGTTGGCCTTATCGAGGGCATCTTGGTATTCACGTTGGCGTCCCCCAAGACCAGAAACACGATCTTGCAGAGCATTCACGCGATTCATTAAATCTTTGTATTGAGCAGAAACCAAAGAAACTTCTTGGCGTATGGGACTTTCCGCACTAGATAATGGCTCTACATGAGGCAGACGTTCGGGCAAAGAAGTTCTAAAATCGTTAAGAATGGCCAAGAATTCTTTGCTTTCATCTACAAATTTCTGAGCAGCCATTGTTATAAAACGTAAATCAGCTTGATGACCAATGACATCGCTCACAAACTCCCGCACAGATTCAGCCTGAGATGATAAGCGAGTTAGATCGGACAGAGCACGTTCCTTATCTTCCAAAGTACGGCGAGCCGATTGCAACCAATCCGAGAAAATGTCCAATTCACTGCGTAATTTTTTAAGTTCATCGCGACCAGCTTCCAAGCGACGTAATAAACGTACTGTGCGATCATTAACACGATCAACACGCGAACGTAATTCACGGCCAGCATTTTCCAAAGTAGTAACTTCGGGAGCGGAAAGAACATCACCGCCAGTTAAAACAATTTGACGGATTTGTTCTAAACAAGTGGCCACAGGACGTTGTTGAGTTTCAATTTCGTCCTTGATTTGCTGCAATATAATTAAGAATTATTTACTATAAGACATAATTTTCGTGTCATTACCTTGAGAGCATTAATTTGATTGCGAAGTTCATCAATCTTCTCTCTGGGTCCTCCTACCGTAGCGATTTTGTGTTCAATACTATTAACCCATTTAAGTAATTCATTAACATTCTCTTCGCACATGTTGAATTTTTCAAATACTGCTTGCTATTGAATTAAGATTAATAGAGAGAGAAAGATTTAAATTAATGTTAGTTGGCTTTATTAAATATTACCTTATTTTATAATTCTATCCCTATTCTGTTAACTTTTAATAAGACGACAAACAAGTAAAGTAAAAACCTGTAACATAGTTTTAGGGGCTCAATATTTTTCATAATTCCCTAAAAGTATGTTACATTTTTCAAAAATTATAACTTTAACTTCAAGTTAACACAAGAAACAATAAAATTACAAAATAAGGCCATAAAACATTTTGTTTTTTTATCAATACAATTTGAAAGAGTGTAGGAATATGATTTAAATAAAATAAAAATAGACTATCCCAATTAAAAAAACAGCCTAAATGCAAACTGATTTTAAAAGTTTTAGCTAAATTATAAACACAAAATATATATTTTGAAATAAATAATGAAGCAATGCTTAATATTTGCCTGAAATAATAATTGAACTAAAATAAATAATAAAAAATAGCTTAAGCGTAAAACTCTGCGAAAATATACAAAGCAATTTTCTTGGAAAAATTTAAAGCGAAACATAGAACATTGATTAGAAATAAGCATTAAACTAAACTACTTTACGTTTTTATTAAATTTACTAATACAAGTAGTTACTAACTACTAAATAATTTCAACTACAGTTAAAACACCAAGCTACAAAAAATGTTGTTAAACAAAATTAAGAATTTTAATAAGGGTTAGGGTTAAAATTTGTTACAAAAAAAAAATTAAAATGTGTATAAATTTGAACTGGAATAAAACCTGAAAAGGTAGAAAATTTAAATGAATGAAATTATAAATTAAAGAGAGACAGAAAGCGTGTTCGTTTACTTACTACAAGTTATTACTATTACTACAGCTGGAAAAAAATCAATACAAAAAGTACACAGAACTTTCCAATTGTAGTAAAAGTAGTAAGAATTTCGAGTAAACGAACACACTGAGAAAAAACAAACTTATAGTAATTTACCTTTTCCAATCAATAATAAATATACTCGTATATAAAATAAAATATGTAAAACTCAAAATTTGACAGAATAGCAATTTCAAATGGACCTTACGACTAACAAACAATAAGTAACCAATCAAATTTTAAAGAGAGAATATAATTTTAAAAGAGAAACAAATTATGCAACATAATTTTTTGCATAATCTCCTTCTCCAAATTTATGTACCATATATTTTTATAAGTGTAAATATAAGAATAATGGTAGGAACGAATTCGAATAAACATATTAATTTTCAAACCGACTCAATTGAAAGTTATACCGAAAAATACTGTCTTGGGAGTAAAATTAATCCTAAAATATTTACCTAAAATTTCACTACGTAGTGAAACGTTTTTGATATCATCAGCAGTTATATTTTTTTAAAACTTTTTTCCATTAAAACTCCCCAAATTATAGATATTATTACGAGGAAAAAATATTGTATGAGAACTGTCTCAGCTTTTGAAAAGCTTTTGAGTCTTCATCACTGAAGAATTTTAAATTACTCTAAATATAGATGATTCTTGGAGCTATTGTTTGTGGAGTCAAACATTATTAAGTATCCATTACGTTTTGAAGCTTCTTTTTCAAAAAACAAAATAATGTTTAAGGAAAACAAGCGCTTGAAAGTCACCCCTTTTAATCGTTGGTAAAGCTTCCAAATTTAGTGGTTTGCCAGTACTTCTTTTTGTAAGACCGCGGTCTTTTGTGCTTTGCCAGTGCCTATTTTTTGTTATCACACATAATTTCTACCTAGGTAGCTACAAAATGGCTAAATTGGTAACACCGGATTTATGTATGTCCTACATACAACCTAGCTTACGTAACCTGGAGTATGGCCGCATTGTATTTGTACACTCGAAGAAAGAAGTTAGTCCAAAAATTAGTATAACGTCTTATATATCAATTATAAAAATTTTTAACAAAAGTTTTAGTTATATTTTTTCAGCACTAAACTAATTTTGAACTAATGTTTTACTAATTTATTTTGCTACAAAAATTGTGTTCATAAACGTATTTATAGAGTGGACGACAACCAGATAGATCGATGTAGAATTCGCAGCTTGTCTGGATGTAGTATATAGAACGGAAATGATAATTAAAAAAAAAACAACTCTACACAATTTTTAGATCTTAATTTTCAGGAAATTAACTGCAATATAATTTCCCCACAAATTCTTTAAGTTTCTTTCACTCTACTAATATTCAGAGAAAAGATTTATTGATTTTAACAAGGATTTTTTCATTTGCAATCGACTAAGTGTGTGCAAAACTTTTGCTGAGATTACTATTTTTTCAAGGTTGGTTACCGTTATCGTTATAATACCGTTATCGCTAAAATACCGTTTCAAATTGAATACCGTTACCAATACCTCTAAAAAAGTTTCCAAATACCGTTATCGTTACCGATACCGTTATTTTTATGGGTTGTTACCGGTATTTTACCCGTATTTATTAATTTATATAAAAAATGCTAAATTTTTAATTTTTTTGTAATAATCTTGAGTTCTTTTTATAAAAAAATTTATAGATAATAATTTCAATTATTGAAACAACCAGCAGTGAATTTGCAACTTATAATCTGGGATTTTAACGCTTGAAATTAAAAATATGCTAATAGGGTCATTTTGTAAAACGAAACTTTGCTTTCGTTTGAAAATTTTTTTATTTTAAATTTTTTTAAATTTTGTAAAACTCAAAATCAAAATCTTTTTTTTCAATCTGGCAATATTATAATCGAAGACAAACTCCTTAATAAAACGGTATTTTATAAGAAGTAAGTAAACGTTTGCAAACGAATATTATGCCATATTCAAACGAACAGAAATAGTTGTCGTTTCCTATTAAAAAGTTAAAGTTTTTGCATAAAAACTTAGGTAATTGCAATTTTTGGAATAAAAATTGTATAGATATGGGTTTAAAAATATAAAGTAGTTAAATGTGATACTCCTATATTTTTTATTCTCAATAAAAAATAATTCTTTTAGGGTCATATGCATAATCACATTTTAAATTTACAAACGGCTTTTAAAACAAATTTTCACACAAAAATCGTTATAAAAAATCAAATTATTATGCATAAGCACTTAAATTTATTTGCAAATTAGTGAAAATTTGGGCAATTTTAAAAATATCTGATTTTAGATGCGCTAAGACACGATTTACGTTTAAAAAAAATTTTTCTTTATATATAAACTTCTACGTTTGAATCCAAATGAAACAAACTGAGGGGTTTTAAAACTAAAAACTGACAATTCGAAACTTAAGGGCCATCTTAACAAACCATACTTTGTACTCCTTTGCTATCCGCTAATGGAAGGTTCTTCTTATTTAGGCTGATTTTCTGTACAATTTAAAATTTTTCTTAAATATATTTGTTTCATATTATTAGAAAAAAATGTCCAAAAATATATCATAAAAAAAAAAACTACTAATAAAAAAAAAATTGTCCCACACAGGATTCGATACCTGGACCCTAAAAATATTAGAACTAAAAATAACAACTCATTTACCAATCAGGCTAAGCAGACTTGGAAAACTCTATGAACAAATTTTTATTTAAATAATTTGCAAGGTTGGTTATCGTTATCGTTATAATACCGTTATCGTTATCGTTATAATACCGTTAACGGTATACCGTTACCGAAACAATCTTAAATACCGTTACCTTTACCGTTACCTAAACAGACGAAATCTGATACCGTTACCGTTACCCTTACCGTTATTCGTTTCGGTAACCAACCTTGATAATTTGTAGTTCCATGACACAAATATTATTTTTTTGTCTGGCAATAATAACTCGCAAATGGCAACAAACGCAAACTACTACCCGTTTTATAAAATACCAAATATTTTCGTTTACGTTTCAAACGAAAACGAAAAAACGTTTTTCATTCGAGTTACAAAATGATCCTATAAGTTTTTAATTTTTCTGTTGTATGTTTTTAACGCAATTTATAATACCGGTACGTACCGGTTTTGCTGTTTCGATAACGGCATACCGTTACCGAAATAGTCTTAAATACCGTTACCTTTACCGTTACCGTAATAAACAAAATTCGATACCTTTACCGTTTTCTATGAAGTACGCAAGTACGCTCCTGAATAAAAATTTCCAGACACAGCTACATTTTTTGCAGACTTTACTGACTTTTTTTGAGTGTATGGTCCCTTAAGTTAATATACTTCGTAAGTAAACATAGGTATAATGTAGTGTTTCCAATTCGGTTAATCGATTAACCGATTCCTCGATTAATCGCCTCTAATTCGGTTAATGTCGAAACAAATAATTTAAAACTCAAATAATTATTCGACCCGAATAATCAGTTAAAATTGGTCGATTAACCGGTTACATTTTTAATATGGAATTTTTCCTTAATTTTTTCCCAAAACTTCACAATTTTCTTAATCTGGGCTACAAAATTACCATAAAAGCTTAGAAAAAACAAATACTAACTAAAATAGCATCAAATTCTTTAAAAATCGTGTGAAATAGGTCCTTAAATACCTTTTTCGAGCAACCGCAAACAAGTCGACATTGTACCATCAGACTCCCAATTTTTAATAAAATTTTGCGCAAATGTTTTAAAAAAAATATGTATCAAAGTTTCTATTTGTAAAAAAGCCTTAAGAACATAGCAAAAGGCCAAAATGAAGGTGTTTTTCAAAACTTCACAAAACACATGAAATACACGACTGGCTGGAGGATGCTTTATGAAATAAAATAGACAATTTTGCATTACTGTTTCAATTCTTTTAAAAATTTAAACTAATATAAATTATATCTCCATGTCCTTTAAGACAAGGCTGCATTTGTTTTAAAACTGTTACACAATTAACATGTTAATTCTGAAAGAACTTTAACTTTTCTTATTTTTCCTAAGAAAGTGTACATACACATCGGTTCAAACCCACATCAATTCTAAAACATGTTCCACTAGAGCAACATTGAACCCGAACCCGTTTTAAGGAATATAAATTCGAATTAAAACAAATAACCTAAAGTTAAAAAATTTTAATTTATATAGAATTTGACTTCTGTAACTGCACACTCAGTGCTATTGATGAATTTATACACTGATTCAATTAAGTTTCGCTGGAATTCGTCTATTAAAACTTTTAATTGAATTGATGCAATTTTTCATAAAATTTAATGAAGAATTTCATATTATTTATTAAAAATGTCATACACCCAAAAAAGTTTTTTTAGAAAGAGATTCATAAAAATTGTGCTTTAGGTTCTTTTTTACTGTTAATGGCCTTTAGTAACGAAAAAGATACTGAGAAACAAAGTAAATTGATATTCTCAATTAACTGAAATTAATCTCAAAGAGAACTCAAATTTTTTTATCGATGACTTTAATGAAAATTTCGTAGCTGTAGGAAGAATCTTATTACATTTTTAAAGACCTTTTTTTTTAAAAAAAATCTCGGATCCCGAAACTTTTCAACTTCGAATATGAAAACTTTTTTATTAAATACATCGTATTCATATATGAGGTTAATATTTAATGAAAAGAGTCAGCTTTTTGTGTTTTAATTAATAAAAGGTTAATAAAATACCTTAATTTAGCATTAAACGATTAATCGATTAACCGCCAATTTTCTCGAATAACCGACCCGAATAACGGGTTAATCCATTTTAGTGATTTTTCGAATAATGCATTAACCGGTTAACCGCCTATGTCGAATAATTGGAAACACTAGTATAATGACATGTAAATTAAGAAATTTTTTGGAAATTCTAAAAGTTCTGGAATTCTATATACGAATTTTATACACAAGTATCCCATATCGTAAGTACAAACAATCTGAAGTACACGAAATCGATTATTTTCATGTGAAACTTGTTATTGTGAAAAAATAATTTTTTATATGGAGTATAACAGTTTTCTCACGTGAAATCCGAACAAATTACTATGCATTTTGAGAAGCTTTAGCTTTAAAGTACTGTTCAAATTCCTGTTGCCTATAGATTTAAAAAGATTAAGAACTAATTTTAAGTATTGTTGTCATTATAAAATTTTTTTGGTCCGGTCAAACTTACGATAAATTATAATTTACTACTTAAAATAGTACGAACTGTGAATTCCATCATTCTCTTATAATCAGCGTAATAACCAGAGAAGACAAATTGCTGTTCTTGCTTTTTATGCTTTTTATTGCTTGTTTTACTCATATTTGATTCTTTTTGCTTTTTTGGATTTTCCGTTTTTTAGCTTTAAAATAGCCTTTTCTTAAGATTTTTGAGCTTTGAGTTGCTTTTTTTTAAGACTTTTTGCCCAAAAATACTTTTTTTGCTCATAGAAAAAATATTTTTTCTCTCAACTTTGAATTTTCTTTCAAAAAAACTGTTTCTCCAAGTTTTTTTTACTTTTGCTTTTTTCTTGCTTTTTTTATAATATTTTTTTGCTTTAAACACACCGGATTTTGCTTTTTCTGTCTTCTCTGGTAATAACTTTGAAATTTAAGAAGTATACAAAAATCGTTCCTACCATTAATTGGTAAAATTTCCCTTTTATAAGAAAAGTATTGGAAATTTTCCTAAAAAACACCTGAGACTAGCAGTAGAATAGGATTCATACAAATAAAATAAAGCGTAGACAATTGAAAAATAGAATTAAACAAAAATAATTTATATAATGTATCAGATGAAGATTCTCTTGCCGACGACATTTATGTTGGAGTATGTATGATACGCGCAGCATCCAATGCATATGAAATTGTGAACATATACGAGGAATATGTAGAATGTAGGTGAAGAAATAAAATCGTTTTTTTTGAGATGTATGTGATATATATTGATGTATTGATTGATACACACGAGATAATGATGATATTTGAGTGATATATTGATTTGTGTAATTTGAGAAAACATCTTTTTTGAAAGAGAAACAATGAAAAAAATGATGTTTATAAAAAAAAAACAAACAAAACACCATGCTCTGGAATTATCACAGCGAAGGAGAGGAAGGGAGGAGTAAAAAGAAGAAAAGTTTGAGTAATAAAAAAAAAAAAAAAAAAAATAAAGAAAAAGGGAAAAAATTTTGGACAAACACTTTTTGAAATATTTGGGTAACGCACAAGTTTTTTGGATATGCAATCTATCTCCAAATTTAGCCAATATTAGCACAGGCGTAAGTTAAAACACTTGTGCTCTAAACTTTGAAAAATCTCAGTTAACACTTTTCTGAGCCCTCACAAATTGTGACTTATAAAAGACTATCAAATATGATCAATTTTAGTGCTCGCAAATTATAGAATCATAAATTTTTTCAATACTCATAAATGACCCAAAACTGAACTATAAATGATGCATAAATGACTCAGGAATTCTGGAATATCCCATAATGCTCATATTTAGTCTTTTATGAATCATAAAATAACGTTCAAAAAGAGGCTTCATCGGTAAAGAAAAACACCATCATATAGCTATGATTTCAGAAGTTCCAAGGACTCTTTTATGAGTCTTTTGGGACTTCAATTGTATACTGGGATGTTTGTGTTTCTTTTTTTTTATTTAGAATTTTTGTATTTCAAAAAAACAACATTTGATATTCATTATCATAATTTACGCCGTTCCCAAAAACGAGCGAAAACCACGCTTAGGCTGAAATAAGTATAATTTTATAGAAATCCAATTAAAATTTAGGGAATTCCTATTGAATTTGTAAATTTATTTATTGATATAACATCACAAGGGATTTTTCAAACAGATATTTTAATTAAAAACTTCTCAATTTAAAATCTAATAGTCTAATAATAGAAACTGAATAAAATCAGAGGGGCAATTCTGTAACTTTTTAACAACAAAATTCGGTAGTTAAATTGACAAGTTTTCATAGTAAACTGACAACTTAACTACCGAATTTTGTCGTTAAAAAGTTAGAGAATCCCACTATAGAACGGCTTTATTCTGTGTCGATGGGAGGATTTAATATAACAGTTTTCTTATAATTTGTTCGCCACTCAAGTGAAATTTTTGTTATATCAATTCAACTTTGAATGTTAACCTCCATGATCTTAATACTTGCTTATATGTCCTATTAATTACATTTTTTTTGTTTTTTTTTTATAAAAAGGTCAATCAAATAAATTTTCTATAAAAAATATATATAAAAAAAAGTCATGCCAAATAAAAAAAAAAAAACAACAAAAACTGTATCAAATGCAAGCAAATTTAATACTATATTTAGACTGGATAAAAGCTGGTAGTTTTTGTCCATTTTTAGTTAGGAAGCCGAAACTATAAATTAATTTAGTTTTTCAATAAAATGTTCATACAAACTGAAAATAAGATTATATTTGTCGAAAGATAGAAGTAAGGCAAATGTCAAAATTTTATTTCTAATTAATTAAAAATATTTCTGTTTTAATTAAAAGTTGTGTGTTGTTATTCATTTATAAATGTGTTATTAATTTTTTAATTTAATTTTATAATAGAAATATAAAGAAAATCGATAAATAAAAAAAAAAAAAAAAAAAAAAAAAAAAATTATGTGACAAATAAAAACTAAATAACCAGTATAAATAACTTGGTTTTGTAATTTAGTTTTGTATCAAAACTAGCTACTTTCTGCTCAGTCTAAATTCAGTATAAGTAAAAAATATTTAAAATTTCATAAGAGCAAAAGCTTTTAAGAAAGTGAGAAAAAGTTAAAGAAAAGTAATATAATAAGAGAAAAAATATAGAATAGATAGTAGAAATAACACAAAGTATTAAAATAAAACAAGTTTTTTGTTCGAGCATGGTGAGCTTTTTTGTTGCAGCGCTGAGACAAAAATATGTTTCGGATTGTAGTTAGAATACAAAATGCTCAGCATCATAAAACTTACCCTTTGTTCAGCTGCCAATAAGAGACCTTTTTCGGCAGCTTTAACAAGATCCATATCATTTTTACTATCTTTCATATCTCGTATGCGTCCATCATGTGCATCTATCAAACCGGTTTGTATAGCTGCGGTTAGAGGTACGATTTCACCAGTAGATGGATTTCTAACCACCGTCGAAGATGGATCAATCAGACCCGTGGATATGGATTCGGCGAGTGAGAACTTTTTACGTTTTATAATATCGGGATTCATTTGGAAGGGATCAACAAAACAGCCATTAGTGGGATTGTAAAGGTTAAAGGAAATGGCTTCTAATAAACCAAAGGAACGTTTTGGAGTGACAATTAAACCGCTCTCGTAGGCTTCACTTAGTGTACATAATTTTGATGTTTTTGTATTTAAAACATTAGCCTTGTTCGCATCCATTAAACCTTTGCGGAATGCTTCGGGTAAACGTACCAATTTTGATTTAGCTAAATCTTTAACTAGCGCAGAATCTGGATCTATTATACCCACAGTAGTGGCATCTTTCAAAGTATAAACTTTAAATTCTCCTTCGGTCAAGTCGCCATCGTTCGTTTGCGTATCCCTATTTGATTCGGTTTTAGCAACTGGCATTTCTTGATATTTTAACATGCCTGTTTGTAGATCAAGACTCTTACTTTCGGCAGCATAATCAAATGTCATTGGTTCTTTGACATACACCACCAGAGTGGGATCGAAAGCAAAGTACAATGCTTTTGGATCAACTAAAGTTCGCTTGCTCAAATCGACCATACCATTTTGTTGTGCCACCTCAAATGGCACAAACTTAAATGTATCGAAATCACGAACCAAGGCGGTCTTTGGATCGATAATATTATACTTAATAGTTTCTTCTAATGACATTTCTCGAGGCTTACTAACAACGACACTTACTGGTGTTTGTCCCAATAACTCAACACTATCTTGACGATTTATGACTTCAGTACGTTCTGTCAGTGGCTTGGTGATGGTTACCAAGATACCACGAGCTAAAGCTACATCATAATTATAAGCTGATTTAGTTTTAGTATCGAACACGCGACCTTTAGTGACATCAATATCACCGTTTACAATGGCCTCATTAAGGGGTAATTCCTTACCAGTAACATGATTTTTGAAAACTGTTGTGGCCGGATCTATGAAACCATTTTGAATAGCTTCAGCTAAATCATAGAATTCTCCAGTGGTAGGATCGCAGAATTTTCCAGTTTCAGTCCTATACAATTGCATACGCATTACTAGTTCTAAGGACAAAAGTCTACGATTCGATACAATTAAGCCTCTTGAACGGGCTTCTTGGAGATCTATTTGGTCGGATTCTTTTAAATTATAACAACCATTTGTATCATCAATTATTTTTTCTTTAAGTGCCTGGGCTAACCTAACATATTTTCCAGATTTATTATTCTTAATCAGACTTGATGATAAACCAACTACATCTTCTACACATGCCTCATTCAAATTTAACTTTCTTCCTGTTACGGGATGCAATACCTTCCGGGAGGCCTTATCATAAAAGCCCATAGCTAAGAGTTCATATAAACCAAAACTAGCATTTTCAATATCAACTATAAGACCTAAACTCAAGGCTTCACTTAACGACACAAATGTATTACTACCAGGTTCCCGAAAAACACCTTCTCTTCTATTGATTATACCCATGCGACAAGTATCAGTTAAACTGTACATCTGTTCCTGAAGCTCATCAAAGTAGCAGGGTAATTGAGGATTTATAATAAAACTGCGTATGCTCTCGAGTAAAGTTATTTTGCGTCCACTCTTGGGATCTGTTAGTTTACCAGTTTTCTCATCAAAAAGACCCTGATGCAGGGCTCGCTGTAAGCTCAATGGAGCTTGAGTATCCATAAGAATACCAATGTCAAAAGCATGTTTAATGGTAATCTTTTGGTTATTGTAAACCAACTTGGCATTGGCTCCATCAATTACACCAGATTCTGTAGCATGAGCTAAATTTAATTGTTTATATAGTCCAGTGTTAAAGTCACGTATTTGCACACTATCATTATCGAGTAGATTCGTATCAACAGCCTCAGCAAATGAGAGTTTTAAGCCAGTCTTGGGATCCATAAAACTACCATCAACTTCATCGTAAACATTTTTAATGACCGCCTCGATTAGACGCAAAGGTTTCTTTGCTTCGACAAGCACACCACGATCAAACGCTTCTTTGAAGTCTATAGATTTATCGCCATCGTCTTTAACTGTACCCCGATGACTATCGACTATGCCAACCTGAGCAGCTTTTTCAAATGGCATTACTTCGCCGGCTACACTCACAATGGTCGAGTCGGGATCTAAAATTCCTCTACGAATAGCACGTTCAGTTGAGAGTTTTTCGCGTGTAATAGTGTTACTGAATTCGCCAGTTTTTGGATCATACAGACCACGATATACGGCATCTGGTAAGCTGCGTTTACGTTTTGGTGGTATAAGAATACGATTCTCAAGAGCTTCATTCAACGATAATTTTGTACCGGCAAATGGATTAATGACATAACCACCAACAGGATCAATATAACCCTTAGCTATAGCTTCCGTAAGCGAGATAATAGATTCAGTTTTGGGATCTAGTAGCACCAGTTCATCAGCATTAATTAACTTTAAAGCAATGGCTGACTTAAGATCAACACGTTTATCATCAATGGTAAACTTAGCAGAGTCGGGATCGTAAAGACCTCTCAAGAGGCAATCAACCAAAGACAAGGGTTTCTTAGTACTAATCAAATAGCCTTTAACAAATGCTTCATTCAATTTTATATTGGGCATACTTAAACAACCTCGAACGGTATCTAGTAGACCTTCTTTAGCTGCCTGTTTACCAGGTACAATCACATTCTTATCATCATCTTTAACTAAACATGAATCCAGTTCTACGAGACCTAATTCAATGGCTTGTTGTAGAAGGATTTCTTCGCCGGTTGTGGGATTCAATACCTTTCCAGTTTTAGGTGAATAGTATTCTCTTTGTAAAACTTCTGGTAAACTCCATCTTATGTTATCGGTTTTAACCAATTTCTTCTCGACGCCCACATCAAATGGTACCATAGTATTTGTCTTAGTATCTTTAATTTTACCCGTTTCAGCAACAACTAATTCATCTTCAATGGCACAATCCAATTTGATTTCTTTTTGAGAAAATGAATCTACAATTAGAGATATCTTTGGATCGACCAGACCAATCTCAATTGATTTTTGGACATCCACCTGATTGTCAGATTCACAATCGTAAAGTTTACCAGTTTCGGGATCATACAATCCTTTACGTACTGCAGCTTCCAGTGAGATCGGCTTACGAGCTCCAGGCACAAGAAATCCTAATTTGAAAGCTTCTTCCATGGGAATTTCTTTTAAAGTCTGTATATCAATGACCGTACCGGCCTGCATGTCCACAACTCCCAACTCAATTGCCATACGCAGTGGAATCACTTCACCACTTACGGGATCACGTACAGATATCGACTGAATATCAAGTAAACCACTATTGACAGCATCAACAATGGAACAAACCCGACCATCGTCCAATATAACCTTTCCTGTGGCAGGATCAATGACGTTTTCAATAGCTGCTGGCTTTTCTTTTTCCGGATTGCCGCGTATTATCCAATTACGTGATACACATTCAAAGAATGGTATCTTTTTACCCGTCTTAGGATCGACCATGTGACCGTTATGTCTATCCAGTAGAGGACGTTCAAGAGCATCGGTCAAGGTTTCATATTCACCTGTACTGAAATTTTTAACCAGTATTGTTTCGGGATTGAATATGTTCATATCGAAAACTAAAGTTTGGAAAGATATTTTCATACCAGTTGCAGGATCTGTGAAATATTGATTATCTGTATCATAAATATTTAATTCGCTTAGATGTTCTGGAGATAATTCATCATCTACATCGATGATATAAGTTAAAGGTTGTAAGACTATTAATTTATCATCCAAAATTTTAACTTCATCTAAGGGACTAAGTTGTTCATCTTTTAGTAGTTCGGTAACACTTTGATCTTGCTGCTGACCATCAACAACAACCTTACATTCATCGGGTGAAATAAGATTTTGGGATATGGCATCACCTAAAGCCAATGTTTGTGGTGGCATAGCACGTGTCGGAATATTGTCCGGTGTTATATCAACCTTGGTTTCGGCGGAAGAAACAATAGGTTCAGTTGGCCTATCTGTTGTGGAACTAATTGTTGTAACAGTGGTTGTGTTTCTTTGTGTAGTAGTAGTAGTAATTAATGTGTCTGAATCTGGGGATTCATTGATACTGGTGAAAGTAACACTCGTTTCTGGTTGTAGTGGTTCAGTGACAGTTGTCTTGGTAATAGTAACACATGATTCGGGTGCTTGCTTGTCATCTTTTTTAAGAGCATCTACAAGGGCTTTTCCCGCTAGTACGGGAGCACCAACAATAGCCAAAGCTCCCAATTTTGCAGCATCTTTTACATTTTGTATGAGATTACTGGAATTACTAGGTTTTTGATCACCCTTTTCCGCGTGAATGAAATCAACTACTTCTTGATGTTGTTCCTTCGTTCTTCGTTGGGGTATAATTTCTTCAACTACTTGTGGTTCTTGAGATTTAATAGATGACTTTCTTCTTTCCGCAGGTATTGGTTTTTCTGAAGTTGTTGTGGTTGTTTCAATAGTTGTAGCAGTTGTAATTTGGGTAGAAGATTCGTCACTTTTCTTATCTTCCAACTCTTTTTCAGTCTTTTCTAAGGGAACTACAATTTGTTGTTCCGGAACTTTAGATATATTTTCCTCATCCTTAGGTTCAACTTTTTTAACTTCAATTTGACGACTATTCTTAGGTTCAGATTTTTCGAGAGTTTCTTCTTGTTGCTGTTGAGGTGTAGATTCTATATTATCTCGTGTTACCTCAACAGTTTCTTTAGTTTGTTCTATAATGTGTGTATTATCAGTATATTTAGGTGTAGAATCGTCCATTTTCGGTTCTTTTGATTCGACAGTTAGTGACTCAGATTTTGGTAGTTCTGTTGATGTTAATAAAGCTTTTTTAGGTTGAACAGTATTAGTCAACTCATGTTTAATGAAATCTTCGACAATACCATGCTTTTCAAATTGTTTTTCTCCAATAATTTCCAGAATGTCATGTAAAGGTTTTGCTTGAATTAATATACGATCTTCCTCAGAAGGCTTTGCTACAGGTTCTTCCATAACATTTTCATTTACTATTGTTTTAGTTACCAAAGGCTTTTTCGATACTGCTTCTGGAGCCTTTGGCTCAGTCATTTTGATTTCTTGCGTCTTTGTTGGTTCTACAGATTTTTCTGATATTGGTACATTAACCAAAGCCTCACTTTCCTTAATTTCATGAGTTTTCGTTATTTGTGTAGCTGTGGTTATAGTACCCACCTTTTGTGTTGGTTTAGTTATTGACTCTGGTTCCGAGCCTATGGGGTTTTGTTGATCTTTTATTACATCAACTATTTCTGTTATATTCGAGATTGGATTTGTATTTGTAATAGAACTTTCTGTGGTAATAACTAGAGTAGAAAAGTCTTCAGGTAATTTACTTTCATCAGTCTTTATAGGTTTTTGTTCAATTGGATGTTGTGAGTTTTGTTCTTGATTTATGAAATTGGCAGTTGTTGTACTTATGAAATTCTCAGTATCCTTCAGAAGATTTTCAACCAAATCAGCTTTTTGAGGCTCGTTTATTTTTTGTTCAGTTTTAGGATGATTTACTAGTTGTGGTTTTAGACTTTCCTTTAATTCTATTTTTGCAATGGTAATAGTACTAGTTTGTTGATGGGTTTTAGGAACTTCGTCTACCTGTAGAATTATATCTTTCTTTGTTTCAGTCATTACTGTGGAAATAGTTGAAGGTTTTTCATCATCCCTAGGATATTCAACTACTTGGGGTGTAATAATTTCTTCTCCTTTAGTTGTTACAGTGGTATTAGTCGTAGTAGTTGTTTTTGACACAAATTCTGGGTTTCTTTCTTCAGTAATTGTTGAATGCGTTGCCGTTTCCTTAGGTTGTTCACTGGTTAAAGCCATCTTATCATCCTTGGCAATTGTTGGAGATGATGTTGTGGCTATTAATGAAGGTTGTGATTGTTGTGTATCCTCGTTGGTTTTAGTTGTGGTGGTAGTTTTTACTAACTGCTTAATACCACTTACAATGGCACCTCCTGCTAAAACTGGTGCAGCTACAATACCCAGAGCTCCCATTTTGGCAGCTTCTTTAACATTCTTCAAAGTTGTAGAAGTTTTACTAGGTTTTGCTACATCATCTTGAGATGTTTTAACTTCGGATTTGTTGGTCCCGAAAGTTGTAGTTTGTATTTGTTGAATTTTATTATCACTACCAATAACTACTGTTCTTTGACTTTCTTCAATTGCTCTAGTTTCCACATCTTTTCTGGGTTGTTTTTTAACATCCTCAATATTGTCTCTATTATCTGTGACACAACGAGATTCTTTAGATATTTCTTCTTCTTTTAAAATACCCATAGCTTTGGCTTCTTCAATGCTAACTACTTCCCCAGTGCTAACATTTTGAACTTCATTATTGGAAATCAAAACATAACCCTGAACCAATTCTATAGTTTTTGTTGTCACAGTGTGAACAGCTGTTACGGTTTCCATAATTTCTGTACGAGCCACCGGTTTTTGGGTTATAACAAAGTCCGATATAGGCTTAATAACTAATTGACCATTTTCTAAAGCCTGACGTATGGGCCAGGTTTCATTTTCTTTAGGATGTTTAAAGGTCTGATCAACGACATTTATTAAACCCTGTTGTAAGGCCTGATGAACTTCTATAGCATCAGATTTGGGTGGATAGGGTATGGACATTATAAGACCTTCTTCAATGGCCTTCTTCAAAGGTATTTCTTTTCTATTTTCTGGATGAATAATAACTTTTTTATCTGGATTTAATAAACCCTTTTCAACGGCAACCGGGAAAGTCATACCCACAGGTGATATAGTTACTACTGATTCTTGTTTATCGTAATTGCTATCAAAAATACCAGCTGATAGAGCCTGAGCCATACTTAATACCTTTCCATCAATATTGAAAGTAGACTCATCTTGATCTATAATAATCTTTTCTATAGCTTCTCCAATAGTACATTTAATAGGACGTTTCAGTCTGGAATAAGGATCTAAAACGTCACAAACTATAGCTTCTCTGATATTCAAACCATAACCACTTTCTGGATGAACAATGGTATGAGTTTTGGTATCAATAAGTCCCTGTTCCATAAGCTTGGGTATGGATAATGATTTTGCAAGAGGTACTAATATATGATTTGTTTCTTCTGGATCTATAATTCTCTCGCTAACCGCCTGATTAATATTTAAAATACGATTACGTTGTGGGTCCACAATTTTACCCTTGCTACCATCAATTATACCTCGTTCTAAAGCTTCGGCTATGGTGATAACCTCATTGCGTTCATTCAAAAAGTTTTGCGTATTCTCAAGAATATCTCGTGCCTCCTGATCAATGATACCCTTCTGAAGAGCATCATTTGGTTTTATTATCATTTTACGCATTTTCTGTAATACAATTAATTTTTCTTCGCCAGTATCACTCTCAAATGATTTGGTTTTTGTCAATTGATCTCTTGAAACAATACCTCGCTCGTAGGCAACTTCAACGGGTATCTGTTCTCCTGTCCGAGGATCAGTTACAAAACGTATAGTACGTAAAGCTCCCTCAGCGGCTACTAAAGGGGCTCCTGATACTTCAACAAGACCTCGTTGTATTGCGGTTAGTATATCAACAGGATAACCCGACTCAGTTATAATAGTAGCCTTTTGTGGATCATATACTTCACGTGTTACAGCCTTACTAATGGACAGTAATTCTTTTGTCTTAGGATCAACAATCTTAATGAGATTTTCGTTTATTAAACATTGACGCGCCGCATCGAAAATATTTTCAGTTTGACCATTGTGTGTGAATATTACCAATGCTGTCGATGGGTCGTATATAGCACCAGGAGCTATTTGTAATGGTTCCGGTGATGTCAATTCTCTTTGTTCAGTTATAACCTCAACATAGTTGGGCGACGATGTTGAATTAGGAAAATAGAGAGCAGATATTTCAATAATTTCTGGTAAATTATTAATTTTACTTATACGTAAAGTACATTTTTCAATAGCAAGCGTTTTTACAGTCGGTACAGGTTCTAATATAATTTTACCCTCATTAATAGCTGTACGCATTGTTTCTATCGCTTCCGCTTTATTGGAATAATTACCATATGAATCTATAATATTTCTTTCAAAACCATTACGTATGGATAATTTTTCATTTGTTCGTGGATCCATAACAGTTACGGATAAACTATTGATAATATTTTTGTTAATGCACTCTTCAAAACATACCACTCTTTCGGTGTTTTTGATGTGGAATACACCTGATTCTGGATTGAATAGCTGCTGTGTAATGGCATCTTTTAGATGCCAACCACGTGGTGGTACATCAATCATTTGTCTTTCTTGTACATTATGTTCTACATATGTTGTCTTTTCGCTGTGTATAAAATCTGTATTGATTTTACCAGATTTTACAACTTCCTGAGCTATAGGAATTTCCACAGATTTTTCTATGAAATTTTGTGTATTCATTTTAATTGGTTCCGATTCAGGCACTATTTGTTTGGTTACAATGGTTATTGTTGACTTGGTTTTCTTACGATTCGTAGGTTCAGGCACGGTATCATTAGGATCTGGTTGTAGAAATCCATAATTTAAAGCTTGTTGTACAGAATAAATTTTACCCGTTTTGGGATCTTTAAAAAGTTGCCTTTCTTCATCTATGAAACCTTGACGTACAGCTTCGGTAAATGTTAATTGTACCAAATGCGTTTCTAAAGGTTCTTGAGACCCTGATCGTATCGTAACATAACGGTTTATGGTTCTTGTTACAGTTTCAGTTGTAAGAGTTATATTTAGAAGACTACTTAGGAGCAAGGCTCCCTCTGGTGTTATAGACTTACGATCGATAGCTAAATCAAGAGGCACAGTTTCACCAGTCTTTGGATCTAATAAATAACCTGTCTTGGGATCTATTAAATTATGATAACATAAATCAAAAACATTTAATTCCTTGCCACTAGCATTATGAACCCCAATACCCTTATTAAACATTTCGTATACTTCAGATCTGATAAGACCCTCGTTCATGGCTACTTCTAAAGGCACTTGCGAATCGCGACTAGTTTCTAAGGCAAAGCCGGTACTTTTGCGGCGTAATATTCCTCGAGATGAGGCTACATTGAAACTAACAAAATCACTGCTAACCATATCTTTAAAACCATCAATATCAAATATGGACTTTTGTGATACACTACTTATCAAGCCACGCTCTACTGCCTCCGGTATCGAGAGAATTTCACCAGTCATAAAATCTCTATATTTTGATTCAGCTGGCAAAACAATACCATCGGCAATAGCTTCTTGGAGGGTAATTAATTCACCCTTACGTTTTGTCACACACTTTAAATGTTGACCATCTACAACACCCGCTTCTATGGCCTGCATTATACTTAATTTTTCACGTCTCATGGGACTAGTTATTTTGGATTGCTTGTCCATTAAATTTAAATCACAAATATCTTTGAGAGTATAAGGTTTAACAATGAGTTGACGATTTTTAGCCTCGATAAACGTCAATTTTTCTTTGGTTACTTCATTCCAATAACGACCGGTTTTTGGATTTAATATACCCGATTTGAGGGCTTCGTTTAGTGTGATCTTGTTGTCATTTTTAGCATCTACTACTTCGCGTACATTTGGATCGATTAGTTGATTTGCTATAGCCGAATCGAGTCTGAATTTATCTCCGGAGTTACGATCGGCTATCCAGCCAGCTGTATCCACCAAACCGTGAGCGATGGCATCACTCAGGCAGAGAGCATTCGATTTAATTGTAACCGATTCATGTCTAATCAAATAGCCACGTTCATATGCTTCAGCTAAGGTAATGGTTTTACCCGATTTGACTCGATACAAACCGGTTTTGGTATCAACACTTCCAGCAGAAATGGCATCGGCAATATTTTTAGGATTTTCAGCTTCTGTAGAATCTTCACTTGTTACCTTAATACGTTTTTCGGCAGTCTCATAGCCGGATTCTGCTTCGCTTATCTCGCGCTGTATTACTTCCAACAGCGATAGTTCTCTTCCGCTGGCATCGCGACCAGCACCGGGTTGTAGCAATTGATGTGCCAGTTTGGCATCAATTAATCCCTGTTTCACAGCCTCTTCCAGAGAAATACGCATGTCGCCAATAATCATTTCTCCGGTGCGTACATCCAGTATACGCATTTGTATGGCATCTCCAATGGTTAAAACCTGACCAGTTCGGGGATCCCTTATGCCGGTTATATCCAGCAAATGTTTGGCATTGCCACCGCCAAATTCGGTGCCAACATTCTCGTTCTTTGTCTGAACACGTTTCAGACTATGAATTTCGTTAAATTGTATTTGTGACTGTTTTGCAGCTGGAACAGTCGACCCATTTGTTGTGGTTGTCGTGTGTACATAATCGGTTGCATCGTAAACACTTTTTGTTGTTTTCGTTGTGCTAAACCTGGATTAGATTTGTAAATAGAGAGAAAGGGGGTAAATATATTTGTATAAAAATTTCACACATTCGGTGTGTGGTTTAATTGTAACTTAAGTATAAAATGTTCAGTTACTTACTGTGTTGTGCTGTAAGTTGTGGTAAAATGATCATCATCACGTGCAACGTAGCCTTCGCCAGATGGTACGTTGTTAGAGCTGAAATCTACTCGGAAGGTTTTGAGTGGTTTTTGCAAACTTTCAGCATATTGCTATAAAAAAATTAATGAAATGAGAGATTATAAATTAATAATCGACTGACTTACAATTTACTAATAACTAAGGTAAATTATGATGACCAATAGCAGTGTAATATAAAAACTACACTTAAGATAATATGTCTGTAATTTAATAAAAAGCCTTCTTATATTAGGCTGCCACTTAAATCATTTAAACTGAAATGACTTTTCATATAGAAATAAGCAAATACAATAAAATTTTAACAGAGTTTGCTAAAACTTTTTATTTTAAGCCGAAAATTAGAAGGACTTGTGTTAAATTACGGACGTATTACTTACCTAAGTTACTTAGTACATTTTTTGTTTTAATTTTGTATAAAAAAATGTTTGAAATGTTTTTTATAATATTTTCATTAATTTTACCTGAAATTCAAATGCAAAATCATATTCATTTTCTTCTGCCATTTGAGTGCAAAAAGTTAAATTTTAATTTAAAGTTAAAAGCTTAACTAGTTTTTTAAGTTCCCCAAGAACTTTGTTTGTTGTTTTAACAATATTTGAGTGCTTAACATAATAGTTTAAAACGTTCAGTATAAATTTTTGTATTTCTTGATCTGAATGAACTTTATGTTGAATTTTCTTCTTTCTTTTGTTTTTCTTGATTCAATTATTTTAAACTAAATTGTATATCATTTTTCGTTATTTTTTTACTACACTAAAAATAATAAATCATTAAATATTAATTTTCTGTCAAATAATTTTTTTTAACAAAGATGGTATATGTGTGTATAATAAGAAGAAGAACAAAATTTTGTTAACTGTATTGTTTTTAACTAATTGAAATTGGATTAAATAATGGGCACTGTAGTAGGTACAAATTATGCAGATATGTTTATTAAGCAATGCATTTTAACGTTTTAAAAATTTTAGGTCATTTTTAACCCAGTGCATATAAGGTTTAATTTTAATGTCTGCTTCTTAAAACACCCAAATTAAGAAACTGTTAAAGTTATGTATAATAATATAGAATAAACAATATATTATAATGTGATAATTATTTGGGAAAAGGAGAAAAACAATAGGATTAAGATAGGAAACATTCTAATTGAAAAATAAATTGCTCATGTATTAGTTAATTTTTGCTCTTTTGATTATAAACATACATTGTGTAGGCTGTGATTAAAAAAAAAAACTTCAATTAGCCACACTGATCGCTATTCCGACCGTGGTGTATCTCGTTAAGAGGTGATACTACGAGTCATAGCCTGTGCAGAGGGCTGCCAGTTCGATCCCCGGTCATGCCAATACACAAAAAGGTTTTTCATATAGAGACAAATTAACAATTGAAATTATTTTTTTTTTCAATAAAAAAATTTTCTTCTTCTTCCTGTAAAATCCGCTTTAGAAAAAACTCTTTAGTAATTAATTCTAATATTAAATACGACTGTCTTATGCGACGGTTACAAATACTTAACTATTTATAACGGTTACAAACACTTAACTATATATATTATAACGTTACAAAATCATTGAATGATTTTGACCCAAGTGTTCATAAGGGTTAATTTCGAGATTTTCTCGTTAAAAATCCTAAACTGTTTATCAAACACTGCATGAAAATGCTCTAAAAAAATTTACTATTTAGGCCCATTGACCTTTCTCGAGCAGTTAACTTAAACTCAACCATGGGTAACTAACTATAGGATCCCGAAGGATCCTATTAAAATATTAATTTATTTTTGCTGATAAGTTTTATTTTTCTTTATTTGAAGTTAAAATATGGAATAACTATTGTGTCAAATTTGTTTTTCAAAAATGTAAATTGAGGTTTTAAGCAAATTAACACTGAATGGAAAGTATGTAGGGAAGGAGTCCCTACCAGAGATACAAGCCGGCCCATTCTGTCGGCTGGCGGCGACTAATGGGTGAAATGGTCGGCGGCGATTGATTTTTAGAGTTGAGCCGCAAACGCATCGGCGGCGGCTGGTTAAAAAAAATATTGCCGACTGGCGGCGGCTAATCGGCTAACGTCGGCTAAAAGAAAAAAAACTATTGGAAGAATATCGGTCAACTTTTTGTGGTTTTTTAGGTAGTTCTCCGGATTTATAAAAATTGAGTTTATGCCGCTTTGAAGAATTAAATCGTTTTGGAATGAATTCATTAACAGTCGAATTCAGATTTGTTATGAAATAAATAAATTCCTTTTTTAAATTATAATTTGTTCAATTCAACGCGTTCGATTAAAAAAAATCAAAGAATTAATTAACTAATAATAATAAGAAATGTAATAACAAAAGTAACTAGTTACCATTACCAAATATGTAGTTACATAACCACATATCTGGTAATGATTTTCTACACTGGGTAATTAAGAGGTAATTTGCTGAAGAGTGAAAAGCAACATTTTGAATAGTTCACGAGATATAGACTTAAGAATCAGTACATGTTCTTTGAAAAATGTACTAAAATCCTCCTCGCAGTCGAAAACTTCAAAAATGAATTAAAAAAAAACCTTAGCTAATAATTCAAAACCCAGCTAGGGGTTTTCTTCTACTATCATAAGCTTTCAGATTTTGGGGGTCTCAATTGGTTCAAGATTTTGAAGTTGAAAAATGTGCTACTGTGTTATCATACGGATTTTAACACAATTTATTATATTCCCAGTAAAACTTTGGTAATGGGTGCGATATACTCACGCAATACCTTGTTATGATACCTTCTTCATTATTTTAAACAAAAAAGTAATGACTTACTGATCATTGATTACGTATTGTATGATTTATAAACGCAATGTAATGATTAAAACATTTTTGAAAATCTAATTTTAGACACTGTGTTTTTTTGTAAACATGGTATGTATAATTTTCGACATTATGAACGAAAATACGAAGCACAAAAATTAAAGCAATCAAATGTAATATGTGTCGGTAGCTCAGGGGATAGAGTTTCGGCTAACAAGCAGAGATTCCAGGTTCGAATCCCAGCATGACCACGTTTATATATTTAATAAAAAAAACATTTGTAATACATTCTTTTTATGGAAATCTATTCTAAGAAACATTACTTTTCCCATTCCCGTAACAACATATGTAACCACTTTATCACCTCCCATCACCTGTAAAATTCATCAGTGAATTAATGTGTAAAGTAATGCATCGGCCCATATGGCTACACATTACTTTATACATTATTTGGTAATGCGTGGTTTTGCCGGGTTACATAAAAATATGTATAAGCCGTTCGAAAGTACTGGGGTGAAAATGGAACACTATGTCCAATATGGGTTCAAATTTCACTCTTAGCTTTCCACTTAACAAAAATAGTTATATTTTCCGAAAACCAATAGATAAATTCCTCTTAAGTTATGATAAATTATGTGTAAATAAATTTAGGAAAATATCATAGGCGAACACTATGCATGAGTAATAAAAACTCACTCATACCTACATATGATGTTAATATGTATATAGGATAAATTCTAACATATTCCTTCACATAGCTTTGGAGTTTATCAAATTATGTTAGATATTGGGTTTTTATTCTAAATACATATTTAATTTTAGAACTTTTAATGTGAATTCTTTTTCGAGAGCATGCACGTCAGCAAACATTTTAAACAATTTAGAGTTAAAATAATTAAAAAATAAATCAATATAAAAATACTTGCAGTTTAAGGCCTTTGAAATTATATTGTAACATTTCTAAAGTTTACAAATGCTAGATGACGTGATTCCAAGTAGAAAAAATCTAAATAAATTCATGATTGTATACTTCAATCGCAAATAAAAAAAACAGGCAAAAGTAATTTAAAAGTGACTTCATTTTGCAATGGCCCTAACAATTTAAACAAATAAAAAACAAAAAAACTAATCTTGATAAGAAATAAAAAAACAGCAACAACAAAAAAAAAAATACAAATCACTGCTGTTCCTAAGAAAATAGCTAAGTGTTTTTAAATTTTTTTTGTGGGATACCTAAATACCGTCATCATTTTCTGGCTTAGCTACGATTTTTGGAAGTACGTGTGAAAAGTTTGGAATTTTTTTATATATCGTTGCTGCGCCTCAGAAATTAGCTATTTGTTTTCAAAAATTATTTTTGAGGCACCTAAATTAGGTCTTTATTTTGTATCTTGGCTATGTTTTTTGATGTAAAATGGGAAAAAATAATTTATAAAAAGTTTCGCGAAAGGCAGCAAAAAAGCTATTTTCTAGGACTTCTCACAAAAAAGTTTTTCGACAAATAGCAATTTTCTTAGGCGTAGCGACGATATGTACATGTAAACAAATAATTTATAAAAATGTTGGGAAAGGCTGAAATAACGCTGTTACGTAAGTCTCCTCATACAATTTTTTTCTACACATAGCTATTTTCTAAAGCGCACCGAAGAAATCAGTGGAATTATAAAAAGCTAAAAAAACCAACAAAAACCCGGCATTTTTTAGATTGTGATTTTGAGTTTTAAATAAAATTTTATTTTTATTTTTAAAATCATGAAACGCCATGTGCTAAAATAATATACAGTACGATTACTTTGTGGTTTTTGTTTGGCTTTTCTTTTTATTTTGTTTTGCAAATATTTAATTGAATTTGAAGTATGTGGTGGTAGAGATAAAATGTTGCCAATTTTAACCATTAAGAAAAAGCAAACGAAACAACACTACACTATTCATAAAAGTCTAAAGTAGACAGACATTTGAATGGTCTGGTCTGAGGTCTACGTCTACTCGTGAAGTATTTAGCCAACAATGGTTTTTAATAAGGAATGTAAAACAATGCAAAGTGAAGAAATTAATTTACAAATTTAAATGAACAAATTAAATATCACGATTGTACATACATACTAAAGTCATTCACTTGTTTATACTAGGTTTTAACAGAACAGAATAACAAAAAAAATTCTTTACACATGCCATAAATTCTCAATAACAATTGTTAATAAAAAAACAAACATTTTTAAATCAATAAGATAACAATGTTTTAAAGTTTTATTGTGAAAGATATGAGTAATAATAATTTAATATAACATAATAATAATTTAAGAATAAAAAAAACTGAAGAATATAAAAATATTTTGTACGATACAAGTTAAAAAAAAAATACACAAGTTGTTCGATAATTACTAAGCCTACACTAAGAGAATTATGTCGATAAAATTAATTATAATTGCAGTTAAAAAAGTGTAATCCGCAATTGCTTTTAAAATTAACCGATATTACAGTTAATTAAACAAACAGTTAAAAATAACTGCAAAGCAAGTTATTTTAAAGGAATACAAAACTTATTTAACTGCAATTGCAGTAATTTTACCGACATAATTCTCTGAGTGTAAATATAGTTAATGAAGTTTCACAAGTTTTAAAATTTGCAGGTTTTTATACTGGGAAGAAGTCATACAGCCGAATGCACATTCTCTAAACAGTTTAATTAAACGTTTTCAAGCGAATTTGGTGAAAATAGTATGCATAATTCATGTAAAGCTGCCTACACACTAGGGAACATACTTAAAAAAAGAGAGCATTTTTTGTGAATGTGTGAGTGCGTTTGTGTGTGTGTGAGTGTTGAGAGCGTGCATTTCGTGTTTACAAAATTTTTTGATATTTTTTGTTCCCTCAACCATGTTCCCTAGTGTGTAGGCAGCTTAATAACGAAGAATTTAATTAACAATCTGTTGAAGTAAAATAAAAATTTCTCAAATTGGCGTACAAATAAAATAAAAATAAATTAAAAAATAGTGCTGTTGATTTAACAAAACATATCCGTCATTCGAATACTTTTAGTATTCGTAATATTAAACTGCTTTTAAAATATTGTTTACACTTGATGTTACATAATCAAGACACATATGGGGAACTCTACGAAACCGTACGATTTCAAATTTTAAAAATGAAAAATTTCAAATTAGTGGCACACATTTTTTTTATAGATTAGCTTATTTAAAATACATTGAAAATAAGTAATCTGTTCGCGCGAATCAATTTTATAAACAAAAAATCGCAAATATTTTCGCTAATAAATATTTAAAAATTTTTGTTTTTTTTTTGAGAACGCGACCACACGTTTTCAAGTAACCTTTCCGTGCTGAGTCCGAATTTGGTTTCCAAATTTTTCCAGTACATCTGGTTTTTTGGAAAAATTGAGGTCAAATGCATAGTCGCGCTATATTTCCATTATTGATTTTAAGTAGTGTTGTTTTTTAATTTTTCCGTCCGTTTGTCTGTCCATGTATTCTTGTGCGCACGCTACAGGTCGCAAATATTATGATATTTTGATGAAATTTGGAAGACCGTCTTATATCGGCCCAAGCATCTATTGATTTTGGTTTAAATCGGTCTATGTTTGGACTTAGTGCCCACATAAATTTCCCTCAAAATTGCAGCACAAAATTGAATGGCACATCCAAGGTTTAAATAATTATGCGATCAAATATGTCTTCAATGGTACATATCTTCTTTGCTATTATTATCTGAAAGTGCTAAATGGATCGGACGAATTTAGTATTCTCTACAACATATCTTTCTCCAAAAGTCGCTAAAAGGTTAAATCCAAATTGAAAGCACATCCACAGTTTTCAGAATTATGGAGTCCAATCTATCTAGAACGGTAGATGTTATCATAACTATCAGTATGTGAAAGTGCTAAACAGATTGAATTTTTTTAGGCTTTACATCACTTTTGGCTCCATAATACGCTAAAAATCCAACTTTAAATTAACTGGCACATCCACAGATAAAATAATTAATGGTTGAAATCTGGCTTATATGATATATATTGGCATTAATATAGTTGTTTATAAGTGGTAAGTTTCTACATCACTTTTAGCTCCAAAAATCTATGAAAAGCTACGAAATTGAGCCTAAAATGGCTCAGGATACCAAAATAATAATACGATCCATTTGGCACTTACACACAATACTAGTATTACTGATATATACCGATCACCCAGGACTGCAACTAATTGTATCTCAAACTGCGGATGTGCCCTTCAAAAAATATGCAATTTTAAGTTCTTCATGCATAGACGTGATGAGATTATTATTGTCATATCTTCTCTATTTCTGAAGGCACACTAATTAATCTGACATCATTTTTTTTTATTTATTTGTCAGTTATAAGTCAGTATCAAAATTTTCAATCACATTGAGGCTGAAAGCACAAAAATTAAAAATCGCTAAAATTACTCTTTATTTAAAAAAAAAAAAGAGTTACAGACTTTAAAGAACTACCATTTGTTTGTAATTGAGGGCACCTATTTCTTTTTTAACAAGTGTGAGATTTTCTAACATCATAATTATTATCCAATAAAGGTTTTAGGCGATTTCATTTTATGCCGAAAAAGTTATACCCAAAAGAGTTGAAAACTTTTGAAAGTTACAAGCAAAATTAGGGTAGTTTTTAATTGAGTAGAACACATTAACAGTATAAATATTAAAATTTAAGATGTTCGCCTGATTAAATTCGTTGCCTCGAAAATGCTGATACCATCAAAAATATTATATATTGTTCATAAAATGGTTTAAATCCTGAGTTAATATATGGAATCGAACGGTTCCGTAGATTTTCCCATATACTCAGCAAAAAAAAAAAAAGAAATGCAAAGCAGTAGAAAACGTATTACAATTAATGATCTAGATGTACTTCTTTTTTAACAGAAACACTGCTGATTTTAACAGTCAGTTGTCATACGAGAGCAGAACTCCCACTTCAACATTTTTTCAAGTACTTTTTGAACGAGGCCAAAGAAAACTTGGTTTCATCAATTGAAAGTTTAAAAACAAATTATTTTTTTATAATTTTTTTATTGCCTCCAGTGTACCACTCAACACGATTTTTACTGAAAAAATAGGTACTTAAAGAACGGTTCGGTTCAATATTTATCAAAAACCCTTCGAATAAAGCTTAAAGACAATAACAATAATAAAAAACAAAAAATAACTTAACAAATACAACAATATATATAACAAATAAAAACAGAAATAAAAGCACCAACAACAAAAATTATAACAGAAGCGGCAACGGCAAAAAATATAAGCAAATGATGTCATCATCACACATATTAATGATGATGTTAATGATTTCAAAACAAGTTTCGGCACTAAAAAAAACTCTTTTTAAATAAAAAAAATATAAACTAGACATTCTATTTTTTTATAAATACATAGTTCCCATCATATCTTAAACGCCACAATACAATGTGGTTAAAATACACTTAATTTGTTAGTACACAAGCTCAACAAAATACTGAAAGAAAACTACAAAAAAAAAACTACAAAAATTGGAAAGGAAAAGTGACTAAGTGCCTTGAAATAAATGCCGACAACAATAGAAGAAAATTTAGATTAAAAGACAACAAATATTTGTAGTATTTTTCATGTTTTTTTTTTTTAATTTTTAATTCAAAAATTTTACAAATTTAGGCTGCCTAAATAGAATAATAACACACATTTCACTTTAAGTAAAATAATTTCTTTTTCTTTTTCATTTTCAATTTTATTTAATACATATTTGTTAATGTAGGACACACATGTATACTTGATGTTTTTAGTTAGAATCATGTTGAAAATTTTAATGATATGTGAAAATTTCTACAGTAGATTAACAGAAGACTGTAATAATTCTGCAAAGAATACAGTAAAAGAGTATCAATAGGTTTAAAATATGTTTAATCAATAAAAATTGTATGAATTGCTGACCGATTGTTTTTGTTGTTGTTGAATGCAACAACAAAGAACAGCTGATATATCTCTATTGCAAATTACTCGTATCACAGAAAGAAAATTGTGATACAAAGAGAAAAACATATGTTAAGACATATAAGTACAACGTGACATATGATGTATAATTTTATGCATTAACAAATTAACCCTCCTTTGATGTGTCATATAAATGTAAAACCGTATAGAAATTGCATTTTCAATTACTGCTTTAAAGATGAAACCAATGAAACTAAAGATATTACGTAAGGAGTGTTACGAAAAGAAAATGCACACATTCAACTAGCTTTTTCATCTGGTTTATAATCATTTCGTTAGGGTGTTCTAAGGTCATCCATATTTTCAGTTCGGTCGTTAGGTTATTTTAGGGTTAACCGCATTTGTTTGGTTATTTTACGGATAACGGTATTTTAAGTTATTTTTTTTTAGTGGTATTTTAAGGTTAACGTTGGTCCTTTTCTGAAATTTTCGACAACTTTTCGGACCGTCATTTGTGAAACCTATGTATGTGCAAACTATAGCGTTAGCTGTCCAATAGGTTATTATGAGGGTACTGATATTTTCGGGATTCTTGGTCGATTGGTATACTATAAGGTGGTTAAATACCCAGTATTTTTAGTACACTCATAGAAAAAGCCCGTAAAAATTGTTTAAAATTCTGCTAAGATAACAGAAAATAGTACCTACATTTGCTCCTGCAGAATTTTCAATGAGAATCATGGTCTGCTAAATTTAGGTAAGCTAAATTTTACACAGGGCTAAATGCACGGGCAATTTTATTTAAATTAGCTATGAAATTAAAGCTAAATTCAATGGAAATTTTACCTAATTTATCTAAAAATTTCTGCTAAAATGTCGCTTAAAATTTGGGTTTTTGGGGAGAGATACAAAATATCATTTGAAAATAATTGTGGCTTAAATTAGCTGGAAAATGTCTAAAATTAAGAAAAACAAATTACTGAAAATTACCACACAAATTTGAGACAAAATAACATAAAAATATAGTTCAATTACATCAGAACGCGTTTAACAGATTTTTGTACTAACTCCTTTTTAGGAGTGAAGTTTATAATTATATATCTTTTCATTAATATTATTAAAATTTCCGTATACTTTGTGCAGAAAATTTTTATTAATTTTACAGTTTTGAGTTATCACTAGGGTTTTTCTTTTCCCGGTCTTTTTCATTTCCCGGGACAGCGGGATTTTTTTTCGGAATTTCCCGGGATCCCGGGAATTCCCGCTCGTTAGAAAATATATAAATTCGACATATAATGTACTTGAAAAACTACTTTTTGGTTAAACACCGTTCGACAAAATTTCTCTTTTGGTTGTATCCATGAGAAAATGTTCTGAAAGGAGGGCTAAATATCCATGTCTTCCACTTTTTCCAGGTCAATTCTTTTAGCAATTTAAATCGTGAATTAGTATTTATGTAATATATTTATATAGAAGGCCGTCCTAATTAAAAAAAACTCTTAGTTATATATTAACTAAATATTAAATTCGCGGTTTAAGCTGTTAAACGAATTGATATAGAAAAGTGAAAGACAGGGTTATATTATTTTGATCGCTTTTTTCAGGATATATTGGAATTGTTAATGGGTGCAAACATGTGTCGGACCAGTTTTATAGTCAGAACTAAAATCAATTTTTTGCTTAAAAATTTCTTATACATGAAATCCAAAAATTTCTATTTCTAGATATTTTGTTTTTTTCTATGCAGATTTTCAGAAGTATCCGTCTAGAATTAGTTTTATAAAAAAGTTTAAAAGTGAGCATTTTTCACATAAATTTTTAGGCAAATTCGTCTAAATTGTTTTATAAAAGTAGACACTATAATATTAAATAGTTTCATAACTTTAATTAGTTTTCTTGAATAGAAATTTTTTATGCCACAACTCCTTAAAAAGAAATTATTTAATTTTCATATTTAGTTGCATTTTAAATTAGCATATAAAAAATTCAAAATAATTTGAAAAAGCGTCTGATGTATTTATTATTTTAAAATTATTAATATTTAAAAAATATATTTAAAATAAAGGAATAGCAATTGAACTTTAAATGAAATTATTTGAAGTAAAAGAAACTCAAAATACTTATGTTAATTGAAAATACGAAAAAATTACTATTTTTTAACTTCCCTAGTTTATTGGAGGTATTTGGAACTGAAATAATGATGTTGAAATGTTGTATAAGGCTGGTTTGCACTATAAGATTTTCGGTACGATTTTACTTCAGTACACGTGCAAAACATATAGGCAAGGTTGCAAATTCTTTCCGAGAATCTTGTAGTTTAAAACAACCTATATAAATATTGCTTTATTTGGACAACTATCATCTTAAAGAAGAAAAAAATTCCCGAAGAACAAGTATTTTAGTTTGTAAATTTGGTAATTGCTAATATAATATTTTTCGGTTTAACTAAATCAAATTCAATTGGCATCCAAAAACAATTTGGCTTAATTCAGTTTATTAAATTTTAAACCGTATTTTTTAATTTTAAATATTTTTTATTTAAATTAATTTAAAAAAATCAATGCTTTAAATTTTAATAAAGCTTCTAAAATTGCAATAAAACTAGCTAAAACTACTGTAATAGACTAAAAAAAATCCCGGGAAATCCCGCATAAAATTCCCGGGATTGCGGGATTCAAAAAAGGGCGGGATTCCCGGGAATCCCGTCCCGGGAATTCCCGGGACATAAACCATAGTTATCACTAAATTTATATATTGCATCATAGAAGTTGAAGACGAATCCAATAATTTTATTTTCATAGTCCGACGTAACAGTATATTGAAATATTATTGACAAATTTAGGTTATAGAAAAATGCCTGTTGGGCCGATTGGAACCCATTCTGGGTGTCAAATTTAAGGAAAAGTCAAAAGTTATGCAATGACTTCAATGTTCGGCCCAATTAGAAAAAGTCCGGCGGCCGAACATTCAATTTTACATTTAGACTACTGGGGTTTCCTTAAATTTCGCATTCAAAATTACATGAAATCGGCTCAACAAACATTTTCTAGTATCAAAAGTGCTCCATAATGCCTCCAAATACCAAAAACCCCAAGAAATGTCGCTTTTTGGCCGAACTGTTTGGTTGGACACTACACTCTTATAAATAAATCTGCAAAAATAGCAGAAAAAGTTACTATTTAAAAATTAGTTAAAAATGATGCTGTAGAAAAAACTGCTAAAATTAGTATATTTTTTGCTAAATACTAGTAAATTAAGAACAGCAAAATTAAAACTTAAATTTACAAAATTTTAGTTATATGTATTTAAGCTAACTTTTAGTTAATTGAAAATAGCAAATTGTACTGTAAAATCTGCATAAAGTTTTGCTAAATATTAGTAGACAAAAAAATAGCAAAAATAAACTGTTACATATATTCACAATTTTTTTTTGCTATTTTTGAGCTAAATTTAGTTGAATGCAAATAGCAGTCTATACTGCTAAAATCAGCAGAAATATTTGAAAAAAAATTGTAAACTACTGTTTTCAAAAGGCTCGATTTTTATTTGCATTTTTTAGGATACTAATTATTTAGCAAAATTTTTTACTATGTTTTTATATGTGACGCGCAAAATAGAAAGGGATCTAAGGGGACCTTACGTCCCTTTCTCAGGAGGCCATGGGATCGGTCTCATTCGATGCTCAGATGTTGTCCCTTTCTCTATGCGCTGTCACATATACAAAAATTTAATTCAAAATTCTGTACATTTAACAGTTTTATTTTTGTTGTTCTTATATTACTAATATGTATATAGCAAATATAATCTGCTAACTTTTTTCTATTAGTGTACTTATTTTGTAACTTCAAAAGTTATGGCGATTAACGCATTTTTGCAACTGGAAAATTCGGCGAAATCGTCGATTAACAAGAGTATATTTTGAAGAAATCAGATTTGCCATGTAGATCGTCTCGGAAGTATTTCCCAAACTAATTATAAAGGCTAATTTCGTCAAGTATCGTTTCAGCTGTCTACTTTCAACTACTAATACGAGGGGAAGTCAATAAGTCTTTACAGAATCATATAAGGAGCACTAAGAATTTAGAAAAAGTATGTTTCTGAAAAATGTCAAGTTGCAAAAGACCATACATGGGAATTTTTCATTACCATTGAAATTTCGTTACCATTAGTTCATACTAATGATAATGAAAAAAAGTGTCATTACCAAATTACACTAATGTATAAAAAAACTAATTACAATTGATTAAAAACCATTTGATTACAAAAAAATTCAGACAAATGAAAACGAACAACGGGTTTGGCCGGGGAAGTTATAAAACATAATTTTTTAAGGAGGATCCATTCCATTCCGTTAAACTTTACCTGGATACAAATAACAATGGCATGGAAAGTAATATTTCATTTTAAATGAGCATGAGCCTGAATGAGCATATTCCATCCTCGATTTCAGCGAGTTTTACTCCATTTTTACCTTTTTCTGTCAATGGCAATTATTTTTTTTAATTTATTCATTATCAATGGTAATGAAATTTAAAATCATTGTCATTAATCAATGAAATTAAATTTTAGAATCATTACCATTAATTAAAAAAATGGTAATGAAAATAATTTCATTACAATTGATATCAATGTAATGGTAATGAAATCATCAATTAATTAGTCCACCTAATTAATTAGTCCCATGTATACAAAAGACGACAGCCAAATTTTTTTTTTTGACAAATTCTTCATACAGTTTTTCTTAACCAATTGATTGGTTGAGACAACTTTTACTATTTTTGAAAAATGAAAAAAATCGGTATCGATAGATACCGATACCACCTATATGCAGAAATGGCAATGATATATAACCCCACAACAATATGGGTTAATATTGGGTCTTGCGTGAATAAAAATTTATCATATTCGCAAGAGCTCACTCGGGAGATTGTCAAGAGGTCCCTGTTAAGTGTGTCATTCGTAATCTGCTTAATCTGCACAAGGCTTGGCATACGATCGAAGGCAACTAGTGACAAATGTTGCTGTAATCTGTAAAAGAGTTTATAGGGTTGGAAGTTTGGAAAATAAGATCACCAAGAAAGATAATACATCATACCACAATAAATACCTCAAATTAAAAAAAAAAATTAAATATACTTTTTAAAATTTTGTAGGTAATTTAACACTTGTAATTTTTTCAAAAAACTAAAAGAAATTTAAAATGTTGTTCTTTGTTTCAATTAAAGCATTTAAAACAGCTGTTCGAATAGGATACAAGAGCTGGATAAGGATAGAGTAACATATATAATAAGAGAGAGTTTGACTCTCTTTAGACCCCTCCCCCTGTTTTATGCAACCGGCTCGTAAAAAAAATTTACATATTTTTCCTTTTTTACAAATACTAGAAATTTATATAAAACTTTTGTTCTGCAATAGTATTTTAAATTGAAGTAAACAAAAGTTAATTTACAAAATTACAAACAATTAAGGTATTTGTTGTATTCATTAAAAAAATTAAATTTTTTAAAGGGATTTTAAAGTCATTGAATAAAATTTTAATTTAAACAATAAGCACATGCTATGATGGAATTCACAGTTCGTACTATTTTAAGTAGTAAGTTAGCATTTATCGTAAATTTGGGTTAAACTTCAAAAACCATGCTGTTTTGCAACGTGCTAACGTTAGCACTTAAACCGTGAATTCCTTCTATATTATTTCACAAAGAAATAAATTTAAATTAACACAAATTCAATGTCATACATTTTAAAAATTCTATACATTTTAAACCAGCACACAAACTACAATTTATTTCAAATAAAACATATTTACGAATTTCAAATGCGGTTTAGTTAAATAAAAACAAAAAACAGTAACAAAATTTTAAATTTAAAGTAAGAAATACGGAGACAACAACAAGAAACGTGAAGTTTTCAATTTCAAATTCTTAGAAGTTTTTTTGATGTCATTGAATAGAATTTAAAAATAAAATAAATTAAACGTGGTAGTGTGGGTTTTTTGTTGTTGTTGTTCAATATCATTATTATTAAATATTAAAATTAGTTCAATTTTTTTATAATATAAGAATTTGTTATACTGCATTTAGACTGAGCAAAAACTACTCAATTTGTGGCCTTTGCAAGTTTTTACCTGTCAAAACGCATATATAAAAAACAAGCAAAAACTAGTTTTGTACAAAAACTATAGTTTTTGCTCAGTCGAAATCCACTACGAGCGATTTTAAAATAATTTACAACGAAAATTGTTGAAAATGACATCATAAAAAAAACTGAATGATTGGACTACAGGTCGTATACGTAATATAGGATTGAAATTGTTGAAAGAGATATTTGTATTCTTATATTTATTACACACATAAACTATTTATTGTTTTTGTTATTAATTAATACTACGGTCTGTTGTAATAACTTTAATTGCATTTAAAACACACTTTTTTGTATAAAATATTTATTTATGATTTCATTTCATTTTCATTAAAAAAAAAAACACTTGATTTCATGCGTGGCTCAATGACTTTTTAATAGTCATTAGAGCTGATTTTTTGTGAATTTCTTTCTTTCTTTTTCTATGCCAACAAACAATATTTTTTTATTAGTTAAACTATATGTTTTTTTAATGAAATTTGATTATTTTTTTTCTCTTTGGTGGGAGAAGAAGACACGGACACGTAGTAGACAAACCGATAAATAAACGTCTTTATACAACCACGTCGTTATTTAGACTGACTGAAAAAATTTCCATACTCAATCAGCCAAGCAATTTGGGGTCTGCAAAACTGTCTGACTGCTTCTGTTAGTTTAAAAAACAAAGTACTTAACAGATTATTACAATAGAATACTCTTTCAAAGAGTAAACTGTTAGTAACACAATGATGCCAAATTGATTATTTTTATAATAGGTTAAGTGCTTTGTAATTACTTGAAATCTGTTTTCATTCATTATATTTTTTTGAAAAGTGATTTATGTTTAAGAAATTTGGCCAATATTCCGTTTTTGGACAAACAACTCTAAACAAGAGATATCTTGGTTTTGCAGAACGTTATAACGGCATTTTAAACAATTTATAACGTAGAACATATCTGATCTGAGCTCTCATTGTACCAGATCTAATTAAATCTCAAAATTGGGGACAAATTTAAGATCTAATTAGATCTGAAAAAATCTAGGTAGATCTAGCGCACATAATATAATAACATGCAATTTGATCTGTACTTATAATATCTTACCGATAAAACGAAAACTTTTAATTAAAATTTAGAAAATTACACCTATAAAATCAACTTTTTATCGAGCAATTCTTTAAAAAAAATATTTGAACGGTTAAAATGACTAAAATGGTTCCAAGCCCGAAAAAAGACATTTCGAAATTCAATCATATCTGAATAGTTCTGATCAGATATTAAATGTTTTTTTAGTTCAATAAAAGGAAGGTCTAATGTATGATTTAATCCGATTTGCATGAAATTTTGATAGACGAGTATTATACGAGTAGAGGGGACAGAAAAAATAAGTATTTTTATCGGCCCATTTTCACGTTAAATGCTAAAAAAGTGGGGTATAACTTTTTTCGTTTTTTGGACATTCTTTCATGTCTGTGTAAGTACACCCAGATAAAAAAGTTAGTAAAAAAATTTGTAAAAAGTTTCCAATCGCATTTTACTATTTTTATACTGATTTTTAGTACATATTTTTTTGGTAATCATTTTTGCTATTCTCTTATTACAAATTACGGATTTTTTTTACTAATTTTCGCTGCTGATTTCAGCAAAACATTTTACTAATTGTTCAAAACCGAGTGCTAAACTTAGCAGAAAAATATACTTGTTTAACAAAATTTTATTTACAAGAATTCGTTGATTTTTTACAATTCTTGTTTAGTTTATATTTGTTACTATTGATATATTCTTAGTTAGGAAATAACACTCAGATAATTTTATTGTATCTCCAATGCATAAAAAGATAATAACTGGAGAACCGTTTGAAATTTTTACTTCAAATTGCAAGTACGATGAAGTAATTGTACATTTTTTACAATTGAAAGAAAAAAAAAATATTTTTTTTTATTAATTTTGATTTTAATTTTTTTTTTAGATTTTACAGTTTCTTTTAATTTTTAGTACACTTTTTTGCTAATTTCAGCAGATTGATTTTAAATTGCAGCTTACAACAATTTACTGAAATTTAGTAGCGTGTACTAATTATTTATACTAATTTCATTCTATTAAAATTATTGGGCCTTTTTTTAATCACTGGCTTTATTTTTGGATTTATTTTATTTTTCTTAAAAATCTACATTTTCTTAATGAATTTTAAAAATTTTATATTTTTATTCAAGTCTAACACTAATTCGCTACCATAATGTAAAAGAAAAAATTAAAAATTTGCGGGAATGCAATTTCTATAATTAAATTAAGCTAAATCCGAAACGGATTTATTTTATAAATCCGTTTTGGATTTATCTTAATTCCATTCCTGTGCTCACATTTTTACAAAATTTAATAATTTTCTTTCACATTATATTAGCGCATAAGTATTATATTTTGCTAAAAATATTAAGTTTTGAAAAATAAATAACAAAATGTGGATCTTTTAACTAAATAAAATAAATCCAAAAATAAATCCAATGATTAAAAAAAAAGGCCAATTGATATTTAGTAAATTTTTTAACTGTTTTAGCAAATCGATTTTAAATTGCAGTTTGCAACAATTTTGATAAAATTTAGTAGTGCCTACTAAATTTTTCTACTAATTTTGTTGTACTACAGATCAGCAGACATGTGTTGCTAAAATTAACAAAAAATACCGCTGGGCTCAAAAAAGTTAAATTTCCCGTAATAACAGCAACATTTTCAGCAGACTTTTTTGGATGAGTGGACTGCACTCAAACAAAAAAAATAGTTTTCAGGATTTTTTTGCTGAAATTAGGTTTTTATCAACATTTTTAGTTATATTTTTTCACCACTAAACTAATGTTTTAATATTTTTTTTTTGCTACCAAAATTGTGCTGGTAAACACATTTATACATAAAACAAAATCCATGCGCTATAGGTAATATCGATAAAATTTGGTTATATTATTTATAAAAATTTTTATATATGTATTTTTCGATTTTTAATTAAATCATGTCGACAATTTGGATGTCCGGACATTTTTATATTTTACAAAGTTTTCTAAATAATTTTAAAAGAATCGAAAAACACAATCTTTAGCAAAAAAAAAAAAATGAACTAAAGTACAAGTTCTCTACAATTTTATGATTTTTTTTTTACTCTACTACAATAATATTCAGGAAAAAGTTTTATGGATTTTAGCAATGATCTTTTTCATTTTCATACGACTAAAGCCTGGATTAGCCAGACGTAAACGTAAAACTATTCACAACAGATTTTCGTTGTGTATTTACGTTTGCTCTAAATTGAATGCATAAGAATGAAACAAAAAACACAACACATCTTCTGTTCTTATTTAACTTTATAATTCAGCTACGCAAATAATTCTAATAAAGAAAATACAAAAAATCGATTAATATTTAGGAAAGCTCCATCTCTTTCAGTTTAGTTAATTTTTAATGAAAAATAATATAATAAAATTAAAATTGAAATAAATTAAAATAGTTTGGAAAATGAAAATAAAGTTACAAAATTCTGTTTAGTTAAATCAAGGGGTTTTCGTAGTAATCTTTAAGAAAAAGAAAATTTGTATCGGCCTATATTAAGAAAGTCATTTAACAGAGGTAGAGAGAGATGGGAAGTCTTTTAAATGTTATGGTCTTTCGTTAAATCGACACGCAAACAACAAAAGGTAAGTTTGTGTGTAGCGCTTTAGAATACAATAATTTTTCTAACACACAAATAATTTAAATCACAGAATTTATCTAAAGAACCTGAAAAAGTTAATTAAAAAATTTTACTAGAATGTTAAAAATTAAAAAATAAAATCTGCCAATTCTTTTCAAAATATATATATGCTCGAATATTTATATAAATAATTAATCCTAACTTTAAAATTTATTTTCTTGAAATATACCTTAGTTATTATTTTTGGCACAACTTTACAAATATAACTAAATTAATTGAAGTTATAAAAATTAATTAAAGAATTAATTCTTTCAAGGCTTTGCTATTGTTAAGTACATTTATCAGTAAATGTTAAATTTAACAGTTTTATACTCAATTTCAAAACTATATGAAATTCGTATTTACTGGTTAAAACTTAATTCTCTCGTGGGAATATTTTGGCCATATAATACAAAAAATGCCGGTTGTGTGATGATTTCGACATTCTGTCTATAGTAATGCACATGAGTAGCAACAGTTCCCCTTACTGCTGTTCTTTTGTTAAGAAACAAATATATAATTTTTTTGGGGAATTTCTGTGCAAACTAGGAAGTTTCAAGTTATGTGACTGTCATTACTGCTGTAGCTATTCAATAATAAATAATTACAATTTTGTATTAATAAATAAAGTAAAAAAACATGTTAGAAAGAAAAAAAAAACTCAAGTACTAGTTTCAGAGTCATTAAAAACACAATTTAACAACACTATGCGCAGAGAGAATTTTGTTAGACGAATTTTAATGAAAATTGTCAGTAAACTAATGAAGTTACCTTCATAATATAAATGAAAAATTTCTTAGATTCGATGTAAAAGCTTCATATATTTTATGAATCTAGTTTTAATGAAACTTTTTCATGGAGTGTACGAAACTTTTAATAAATGAAATGAAATTTTTGACAATATTTTATGAAAAATTCCATTAATCTAATGAAAAGTTTCAATGGAAGAGTTCCAGTGAAACTTCATTCGTTTTATGCAAGAATTCACTAATATCATGTAGATAATTCTCTCAGTGTGTGTATAAAGTATTTTTGGATTTAAGTGCTTTTAAATTTACATTGAAATGATGTCATTAAAGTTGAAAAAAATTTACTTTTACAAACATACAGATATTTTACCATTTTAGTTTATTGCTGCTTTTAGTTAAAGTTTATGATGATTTCAAAAGTAAATTGTAATTTGGAATTTACTTAAATTTAACTCATAAGTATATGACCTATAATTCGGAAATTTAACAATTATTTAGCCATCAAATTCTGCTGAATCTTTATTTTGCTTTTAGTAGTTTTTTCTGCTATTTGTTTATTGCTATGAGTTTAGTTTTTGTTTAATTTGTTTATTGTTTCATACTACAAAAAATAAATAAGAAGATTTATAATGAATTATTTTAATTTGAAGGGTTTATTTCAGCCAGTTCTTTAAAAATATAATTCCTCAATTCAGTTTTTAAATCTGATTTAATTTTGAACGAAACGATTCGCAACACTCATTTTATTGATTAAATTATTTCATACTTTAATCAATCAATATCTTATTCAAAGAATGAATTTGATTTTTTTATTCTTTTCATAGAATCAAGCAAATTGATTCAACTTTAACAAATCAATTTAACAAAAATTGTTGCCTTGATTTATAGTTCGCGTATGAAATCATTAAAATAAAAAAATAAAATAAAAATTGAATCAATTGAAGTTTGGATAAATCACATCCTCACTTTATTCAATATCAAATCATTGATTTAAAATAAATATTCACTGATTGATAAAATTACTCAATTTTAATGTGAGTTTATTCGAAAAAGAATTATCTTTTTGAAGCTCTGATTTGGACGCCCTATGCTCCAGTGGAATTTAGAGGAATTTATATGTATATAAGCTCTGATTTCAGCTATTTATTTTTAAAATTAAAAACCTCGAAATCGAGGGATCCCATAGTAAATATTTCTTTTAAGTTGTAGACGTATTATATTGAGCGTAGGAAATAAATTATGGTAATTATTTATTTAAACATTTTTAAATATTGGGTCATATGAATAAAACTTAGCAATTACTTCGAAGTAATTATTTTATTTTTATTTTCGTTTATATATCATGCTACTCTTCTAAGTCTATGAATAAATTTATTGTGGAATAGCATAAAATATAAACGAAAATAAAACAAAAAATTCTTTTTTTAGTCTACTCGCAAGCAGACTAAAATTGAAAAGTAATTGCTTAAAAAACCCAAATTATTCAAATGAGCCATTATTATTATTTTGTATTTAACAGTACATCCCATCAATTTCGACTCCCAATTAAAATTTCAAAATCGTAATAACTAAAACTTTCTATTTTTAAAGCATTTTACGATGGTCATCCCCAAAGTTTTGGCAAAATGACATTTATTTTTCTTAAATTAACATTTCTGATAAACTTTGGGAAGCAGATCACGAATATGTTTTTTAGGAAAATTAAATTTTGTAATAAAATATCTCTAAGATTATGGTAGATGCGAAAAATCTTTAAATACAGAAATATTATTATAGATTAAAAGCCAGTGCAGAAAAGTATTACCAGATATGTGGTTATGTAACTACATACCTGGTAATGGTAACTAGTTAATTTTATTATTACACTTCTTATTACTTTTGTGTATCATTACCTATGTGCTTACCAGTATTGAGTCTAAACATAGATTTTCAAAAAAATAAGTTTTATAAAAAAATTTTATTTTTGTTCGTAAAATTTTTTAAAATAAAATTTGAACATGCAGGAAACGAACCTGGGACTCCATATTTCAAGTCAATAGCTTTACTATCTCGACATGTAATATTTGATAGATAAAGCTAACACTCAGATAAAAAAGTTAGTAAAAAAAACTTTACTAGTTTTATACTGATTTTTAGTACAATTTTTTTAGTAATCATTTTTGCTATTCTCTTATTACAAATTACGCCTTTTTTTACTAATTCGCGCTGCTGATTTCAGCAAAAGATTTTACTAATTTTTCAAAACTGAGTGCCAAATTTAGCAGAAAAATATACTAATTTAAAAAAAATTTTTTTTTTTGATTTTTACAATTCTTGTTTAGTTTATATTTGTTACTATTGATATATTCTTAGTTTGGAAATAACACTCAGAAAATTTTATTGTATGTCCAATGCATAAAAAGGTCATAACTGGAGAACCGTTTGCAATTTAGACTCCAAATTTCAAGTACGAAGAAGTAATTATACGCTTGTTACAATCGAAAGAAAACATTGGACTTGAGGTGGAAGAATATTCTAACTAAATATATGAAAACATTTTTTTTTTAGATTTTACAGTTTTTGTTTTTTTTAGTACAATTTTTTGCTAATTTCAGCATATTGATTTTAAATTACAGTTTACAACAACTTACTGAAATTCAGTAGCTGCAACTAATTATTTATACTAATTTCATTGTACTAAAATTATGATATTTAGTAAGTTTTTTAACTGATTTTAGCAAATCGATTTTGAATTACAGTTTACATAAATTTTACTAAAAATTTAGTAGCGGCTACTAATTTTTCTACTAATTTTATTGTACTACAGATCAGCAGACATGTGTTGCTAAAATTAGCAAAAAATACCGCTGGCCTCAAAACAGTTAAATTTTCCGTAATAACAGCAGCATTTTCAGTAGCCATTACAGACTTTTTTGGTTGAGTGTACTCTTCAACATACAAAAAATGAAAAATTATGTGGTTATATACATATATCCTTATCAGTGTTAAAAAAATATTGAGTCTAAAAATAGATTTAAAAAAAATAATCTAGAACAACACTTTGTGTTTGAAATAATGGTAAAAAGTCGTTATTTTTATTTTGAAATAATGGAACAAGTAACCAGTTATTAGTAATTCATTATTATATTTTAAAATAATGCTGAGAGAATGTCGGTGTCATTCTGGTAGTCCAAAAAATAATGATATGTCATTACCGTTTCTATACTAGGAAATAATAAAAAAAAGGAGGAGATAAGAAGATAAACAAAAAATCTAAAGTATAATGTTTGTATATCTGTTTGATCACTTCTGAGCAAGGTTGGTTACCGAAACGAATAACGGTAAGGGTAACGGTATCAGATTTCGTTTGTTTAGGTAACGGTAAAGGTAACGGTATTTAAGACTGTTTCGGTAACGGTATACCGTTATCGAAACAGCAATACCGGTACGTACCGGTATTAAAAATTATGTTAAAAACATATAAAAACAAGTAAAAACATGGCATATTTTTAATTTTAAGTACTGAAAATACAGATTTTAAGCAATAAATTCAATACTGGTAGTTTTAATAAGTAAAATTATTATCTAAAAATTTTTTGTAAAAAAAACCACTCAAGATTATAAAATAAAAAATAAAAAAATTGTAATTTTTATATAAAATAATAAATACCGGTAAAATACCGGTAACTACCCATAAAAATAACGGTAACGGTAACGATAACGGTATTTAGAAATTTTTTTAGAGGTATCGATAACGGTAACGGTATTCAATTTGAAACGGTATTTTAGCGATAACGGTATTATAACGATAACGGTAACCAACCTTGCTTCTGAGAGTAAAAACAATAACAGAAAGCTGAATAGGAAAGAAAAACTATGAATTAGCCACACTATGAGCAAGGCTAAGCTGTCGAACTCTAGTATAGTTACGTTTGTAATGTAGAAGTGCATGGGTTCGATTCCTACAGCCGACAGGTTGTTGAAAAAAATTATCATATAGAGACAATCCGACAATAATATATAAACAATATACAATTTAATGGAAAATCACTGATGAAGCCTGTCCATTAAAAAAAAGGCAGAAACTAGATCTATTCTGATTTGCAAATTAATAATGTGTTTATAACTTTGAAAAAATGTTTATTCTTCTTCTTAACCTCAAACCTACTTAATTAAAATTAATAAAAATGCATATTAATTATAATATTAATTGCATTTGATCTATATGACGCGTTTGAAAAAACAACACTTTTTTAAAAAAATTTATAATTTTTATTCACTTTAAGAAATTAGGACTGTTTTAGAAAAGCGAAAAAGTGTTCCAAATTACTAATTAGCGTGAACCTTGGAACTCATAAAAATGAAGGGAATTTCGTAAAAAAAAATACTGGCCCATAATAAAATTTATTGCATTATTTGCAGTAGAGTTGAAATCTACCTCAAATGAGAAAATGCAATTAAATATTTGAATAGAAAAATACATTTTAAGAAATGGGGAACTTTTTAAATCAAATGTTATTTCGCAGCGAACTAAATTCCAAAAGCAAAATTAGCCTGTTGAGCTTCAATTAATCATGTATTTAAATTTGCTGGATTCATACACAGAAAAAAGTATCACAAAATTTTAAGTAATTAAAAAAAATTGTTGGCTTTTTACTTAGATATCTAACAATTTTTTTATTAAATGTTTGTAAATTGTATCAAAAATATCAAAAAAAAAGCCTTAGAATTTTTTGAAACAAAAAAAAAAAAATCATTTATTTTTTGTTTTCAATTGCTCAAATGTTTGTAAATTGTAACAAAAATTTCAAAAAAGTATTTTTTTTTTGTCAATACGACAACATAAAGCGAATAATGGTTTTAATATAACAAACTCGTTGTTAAATTTTATTTTTTTATTTTTAACAAATACAAACAAGTTACAAAAAAAAATTATTGTATTTACAAAACACATTGTTAAAAAAAAATTGATTTTATTTTTAACAAATTACAAAAAAGTTACAAAAAGGGATTTGTATATACAAATTCCATTGTTGGTGCCTTTTTAAAAAATTTTTTGTTTGTTTATGCAAAAAAGGTGTTTAACATTACAAACAGAATTTTGTAAATTTTTTCTGTGTAGAAGAGGAAATATTCAAAAAGTTCCAACCCGACTAAAAAAGATGTTATAAAATGGTATATCACCATATATAAACCCACATATACGTCCATATCTAATTTGATGAGAATGTTGGAATATATAATTATATCAAGCGAGATAACCATGTCATCTAACCTGATACAATTTGATCCGAAAAATGGGTCTATCTAACTGCATCAAATTATATGTATATAAAAACATATAATTTGATGAAGATTTTCAAATAAAATTTTAGTAAATATTGTTGTGATCACTTATTTACATTCATATTAAATAATACTCTCATAAAAAACAAAGTTCAGGGACCTGTCCTGGGATTTGTCTTGTGACATGTCACAAGGGGTCAATTTCCCCTTCCTATGACAACGCCATGTAAAAGTGACCAGTCTATTTCATATAAAGGGGCCAGTTCGGTGACAGTTTGTTAAAATTTCCCGTAGGGTTTTGATATAAGATTGTTTATAAAAGCTTACATGTCATACATGGGCAAATGCGGCCCGTCAACCAATTTCGTGCGGCCCCTCATTAATTTTAAAACAATAAAAAAATTAATTTTGAATTTTAAACAAAATTAAAAAAAAAAATTAAATTAAAAAAAAATTAAGTCAGAATTTAAAAATATATATAATACAGAAAACAGCAATAACAAAATAAACATCCAATGGGGCCTGAAAAACATTACACCGATCAACAAATATCGATTTTTTTGCACAGACTTCCTCTAAAACTTTTTGATGTTTTTTCGCCTCCTACATACGAATATTAAGTGAAAAATTTCTTCTTCTTTATTTAAACCTTAAGCCTGGGAAAAATACTTAATACGACATAGGAGTATTTATTTTTTATGATTTTAAGGTTAAAAAAAACCTTTAATTTTAGGAAATGTTCAAGGCTGTACTACTACTTCAGAATTGTCCTTGAATCACTTAAGTTTGGTAAAGCAGTTAGACACAATAAATTTTTATTCATTTTTACAGGTTTATTTTTTAAATGTGACTGCAGAAAATTTTTTGCCGATCTTTGCTAAATATTAGTAAGATTAAAAGAGTAAAAATAAACAGTTAAATATAATTATCAGGGCAGCGACTTTCATGCAAATGCATATTTGTAGTCATTAATCCAAAAATGATTTTGACCAAATAATTTTCCGAATCAAGGAATTTGCAACAAAATGGCATCGATTTGTTGTTGCATATTTTTGCATATTTTATGATTTTTATTGCATATTTTTTTTCAATAAGTTGAAAATGAAAATGAGATTTAATGAAAAATAAAGAAAAGGAAGAATTTGCAACCCTTAACGCAGAAGGAAACATCAAGTTGTCATCTACTTAGACATTTATATTGGACTTAATTTTTAACCAAACGCTCTCGAGTAATAAATATAAATTTTGAAAATCGATACATTTTTTGGTTTTAACAGTACGATGCATACCCAACTTTTTCTACGAGAGACACACCCACACAGAAAAAAGTATCACAAAATTTTAAGTAATTAAAAAAAATTGTTGGCTTTTTACTTAGATATCTAACAATTTTTTTATTAAATGTTTGTAAATTGTATCAAAAATATCAAAAAATAGCCTTAGAATTTTTTGAAACAAAAAAAAAAAAACAAAGCATTTATTTTTTGTTTTCAATTGCTCAAATGTTTGTAAATTGTAACAAAAATTTCAAAAAAGTATTTTTTTTTTGTCAATACGACAACATAAAGCGAATAATTGTTTTAATATAACAAACTCGTTGTTGAATTTTATTTTTTTATTTTTAACAAATACAAACAAGTTACAAAAAAAAATTATTGTATTTACAAAACACATTGTTAAAAAAAAATTGATTTTATTTTTAACAAATTACAAAAAAGTTACAAAAAGGGATTTGTATATACAATTTCCATTGTTGGTGCCTTTTTAAAAAATTTTTTGTTTGTTTATGCAAAAAGGTGTTTAACATTACAAACAGAATTTTGTAAATTTTTTCTGTGCAGGATACGTTTGTACCTACTAGCTTATTTTGGCTTTTTCTAATGTTTAAATGATCCAATTTCATTATTTTTTTTTTTAAATGCGTATATTAATATATTACAAATGTTTTAGTTTCATATTTCGTTTGAAACTAAAACATTTTTTCTGAAGCCGAATAATGATGAACAAATTGGCCTGTCCTTGTGCGATAAAATCCCACTTTGACCCATTTAGAGTGCCCCAATCAAGTCCAAATGTATGACCGACCCCCACTAACTTTGGAGGGCCGACCCAATCATGCCAGTGGCACACCCGCTGGAATGTCCCAATACAAACATTTAAAAAAATCAACCTTTTTGGCACTTTACATGAACAAAAGTTTGTATGGGGAATGTTTTAAGCGCATATTTATGATTTTTAAGTGCAAGAAAGTCGCTGCCCTGATAATAATATTCATCCTGCTAAAATCAACAGAAATATATGATGAAAACTTGTAGACTACTGATTCCACATAAATAGATTTTTATCCTCTTAAAGCAATTTAAAATTTTTCTGAGTTTTTTTATTCTACTGATATTCAGCAAAATTTGTTACTGACTTTAGCAGAGTAAATTTTTATTTCAATTAACTAAAATTTAGCTCAAATACAACTAAAATTGTGTATATTTAACAGCTTTATTTTTGCTATTATTATCTTACTAATATTTAGCAAAGAAAATCTGTTTATTTCAGAAGTTTTTTAAGCAAGGTAGTTTTTAACAAATTTTTAGCAGCTTTAGCAAACCCTTTTACAGGCTGTTTTCTATTAGTGTACTTAATCTGACCAACCATCACACTTTTGACAGGATTATATTAAACTTTTGAATAAAGTTTTCATAATTTATTTTTTATAGAGTTCCCAGCCAGCAAACGAGACCAAAAATGAATCCGAAAAGTGCTTAAAATATACTTATTATTAAACTTTCACTTGCATGAAAGCGGTGCATCCAAAAGAGTGCGTCTTTTGTTTGAATAATTTTTGTCTTACTGAATAAGAACCCTCATGAAAGTATCTAAATTTTCTGGCTGGGTTTTCAGTCTTGTGATTGAATTTTTAAAATTTAAGAATTTAATGCAATCAGAGAGGTTAATATTTGTTATAAATTTTCGATACGAAAATGTTGTAGACCTATGAGTTTTAAATTTCATTTACATTCAGATTTTCTATAAAAATTATATTTTTCCACATTTTGTATCAAAATTCCGTTTGTCATGTAATTCATGTTACACATTTCAATAAATAAAACAATTGATCAAAATCCATAAAGTAAATTTAAAAATATTTGAAAAATTGGCGAAAACGTTAAACTAAATTTTTTAAAACAACGAAAACCATATTTTTGAAGTTTAATTCGGCAAAGTTTTTTGACTTTATGAGGGAAAAATATCAAGGAGGGAAAAATATTTCAAAAACATATATGAGTCTGTACCTATTTTTTAAATGTATTTTAATCAAAAATGTAAAAAGTCATAAAAATATAAAAGATTTTGATGTACTTCTCCGCAATTTTGGACTCATAAAGTATTTCCCTGGGTAAGGGGATAAAAAAGAAAGACCCACAACTCGAAGGCTATTCAATGGACTTTTTTGGCTTTAGCTCCGGGCTTAGGAAACCAAAATACTTAAAAAAGGTTTTAGCAGAAGGCTGTACAAAAAATTCAATTTTGTCGAGTAATGTATTAATTGGTGCGGCCCTCAGTAAGATTGTGAAATGCCAAATTTGGCCCTTCAAGCCATTTACGTGCCCATACCTGATATATAGTCTCGGGCCCAGCTCGGGCACAAAAAATTTTTTTTTTTACTTTTTTAACTCAATTCAATTTACTTGTAAATATCCGAGTAAAAAAGAGTATATATAACATATATTTTTTAACATAAAAATATATGTTTATATAAAATAATGTAAGCGCCCCTATATGTTTTTATATGATGATATATTAGAAAAATAATTAGAATTTTTCTCATATGTAATCATATTAAATCATATATCAATATTAGCCTCATCGTAAATTGTTTATATAGGAATATATAATTGATAAAATAGCTAAAAATTTTATATATAAAGAGATACGACAAATATTTTCGATTTAATTTTATATATTAATTAATCTCGGAACCAAGTTCGAAGCTCAGCTTATACGATTAAGGATAAAACTTTTTTTTTTGTATGTTTTACTTAACTTTTTCAATTAAATTAATATTTTCTGAGCTTTTCTGACTTTTAAAAGATTTTAAAAATCCAGTTTGAAAAAAATTAACATTTAAAATCATGATCGTAATGGGTTAATAAGTTCATACCATTTGTGAAGTATTTTAAGTACCTTTCCAACGACATATATTTTGTTTCTATTGGAGAAATAAGCCACTGAATATTATCGTATATATAATAAGATATAATTTGCAGCTCTATAACTCAGGAACTATGAGCCACCAACAAAAATGAAGTGCATTGCCGGGCTAATCATTTCTTTCAAAATAAAAAAAATCCATTGTGGAAAAAATTTCTAAGATGAAAAACAAAAAAAAATTCATGTTTGGAAAGAAATTTTCAAAGTTTTTATTAGTTACTCCTTATCAACAGTAGCCTGTGGGTCAATGGTAGTGGGGTGCGACGTGAAATCAGAACGTTGTATGTTCAATCCCTGCTGCACTCCAATACAAAGTTTTTTTATCATTTAAATTTAATCATATCCTATTGTATTAACTTATATCCAATTTGATCGGGACAAAACTCGGATATAAGTGGATCATTTGATATAACTTGGTATCACTGTAAATACAATTTTATCCGATTTGATATAATTTAATATAACCATTTTTCGGATAAAATTATATCCAGATACATATTGCGAATATATCCATTCATATATAATATTATATAAACATTTTTAATCGGGTATTTGTTTTATAGATCTTAAAAAAATTAACCCATTTTCTGCCAACTGCAACTTGGGATTAATAATATTTTAATATGTAATTATATATTGTCATATATAACCCCACACATAATTATATATGTGACTGAGGTCCTATTATCGAATCCCAGCTCGGGCACAAAAAAAAATTTTTTTTTTTACTTTTTTTAACACAATTTGATTTACTTATAAATATTTTTTAACAGATCTTAAAAAGATTATACCAGTTGACCCAAATTATGTTTTCAATTAATAGTATTTGAAATATATAATTACATAGATATCGTAATGTATAATAATTTCGTTAAAGTTCTGAATTTGAGTTCTTCCAGAGAGAAAATGTTTTTTTTTTGTAATATTTCTACATAAAATTTTGGCAATATTCTTACCCCTAAATTCATAAACACTTTGTAAAATTATAGGAGGTTTAATAAACAAATTTTGTATGAAAATGATGTTTTGTAAACCTCCTATAACTTTGCAAAGCATTTATGAATTGAGGGGTTATTTTTTACTTCCACTTTTAATACAAATCAACTTGTGAAAAAGTGTTGGATAAGAGTATTTTTTCCAAAGGATTGCTAAACTTATACATATCATACCTTATTTAAAAGACATTTATATTACCTTTTCAACAACATGTATATTGTTCTTATCCCATTATTACTTAATTTCGCAAATACAGACTGTTGATATTTAGACTTTTGACCCATATAAATCGTGGCCTAGACCCTCCAACGAATATTTTTTTTTATCTTCTTCGCCAAAAAAAAAATTCCGTGAGTGAAAAACATTTAAGATTTTTAATTTTTGTTATTTTGCAATAATGTTATTAATTTATTTTTTGTCGTTTATATATATAAATTTATATTAACTATATATAACGCAATGACACGAACAATGTTGTCTTATATAGTCAGTCATTTTGTATAGCAGTGTGTGGTTGATTGAGTTAAGTGGTCGACTACAGCTCCAGAAATCTGGGTTCGAATCCTGCCGACGGAGTTTTTTTTATGAAATAAATATTTTTTAATAAAAAAATATTTTTTTTAATTTTTTGTGTTATTTTTAAAATTTTATTAAAATTTAAATAATTCCAAATATATCATAGGATAAATTTTGATCTCAAATTATCCAATTCGATCTGCCAAAATTATCCTATCCATTTGTATCTAATTGGATTTAAATTAATCCTATGGGATATTATGGGATCTACCAGGATCTCAATTTTATATTATTGGATATTATTGGATCTCCCAATTTTGAGATCTATTTGGATCTAATTTAATCCTGTAATATATTTGAGGGATCTAATTTGATATTACTGGATACCCCAATTTTGAGATGAACTTGGACCTATGTATATCAAATGGGCTATGGCTATATATGCTAGATATAATGTTTTTTTGATCGGGCTAAGAATGATTGATTCTTAGGGCATTTTAAATGAGTTCAAACCCTAAGTTTTTGATATACCAAGTTCGGGGTGGAAAAAATGCTTCAAAAATGGTTTCTAAGAATGCAAAAGTGTATAGATCATAATCAGAGAACGAAGCCGATATTTAATTGCCGCCGGCGGCGGCAGAACAAAAATATAGCCGGCGGCGGCTAAAAGTCGACTAAAGCCGAAAAATCTTCGGCGGCGGCGGTTAAACGGTAAAAACTCGGCGGCGACTAAATGTCGACTAAAGTCGACGATTCGTGAAGAAAACTCGTATATTTATTTAATTTTTTACGATACCACAGTTAAAAAAAGTTATATTGAAAATCTTATGCCGCGAGTTCAATGGGGACTAAAAGCCGACTACAGCCGACGGATTCTTATAAAATTAATTCAAGTAATTTTTTGTAATCAAAATTAATTAATTGTATAAGAAAGATTTAAAAATCTCATTTCTACACCTTTTGCAATTGTAATTCAGAAAATATCAATTGAAATTCAGAACATATCAATTGAAATTCAGAATTTCCATTTGAAATTCAGAAAACATCAATTGAAATTCAGACGTTCCATTTGAAATTCAGAAAACATCAATTGAAATTCAGATTTTCCATTTGAAATTCAGAAAATTTCAATTGAAATTCAGAAAATATCATTTGAAATTCAGAAAATATCAATTGAAATTCAGAAAATATCATTTGAAATTCAGAAAATATCATTTGAAATTCAGAAAATATCAATAGAATTTCAATTGACATTTTCTGAATTTCAATTGATGTTTTCTGAATATCAATTGATATTTTCTGAATTTCAAATGACATTTTCTGAATTTCAAATGATATTTTCTGAATTTCAAATGATATTTTCTGAATTTCAATTGACATTTTCTGAATTTCAAATGATTATTTCTGAATTTCAATTGATATTTTCTGAATTTCAAATGACGGTTTCTGAATTTCAATTGATATTTTCTGAATTTCAAATGACGATTTCTGAATTTCAATTGATATTTTCTGAATTTCAATTGATATTTTCTGAATTTCATTTGATGTTTTCTGAATAATAATTGATATTTTCTGAATTTCAAATGATATTTTCTGAATTTCAAATGATATTTTCTGAATCTTAATTGATATTTTCTGAATTTCAAATGATATTTTCTTAATTTCAATTGATATTTTCTGAATTTCAAATGGAAAATCTGAATTTCAATTGATGTTTTCTGAATTTCAAATGGAACGTCTGAATTTCAATTGATGTTTTCTGAATTTCAAATGGAAATTCTGAATTTCAATTGATATTTTCTGAATTACAGTTGCAAAAGGTGTAGTCGGCTAATATTTCACAGCCGATATTAGTCGCACAAGTCGGCGGCGGATCGAGTACCTGAAAAATGGTCGGCGGCGGCTTAGCCACGGCTATAAGCCGATCGGCTTCGTTCTCTGATCATAATGGTATAAATTTATAAAAATATAAGCTAAAAAGTGTAAAAAATTGTTCAATGATTTTCCAAAAATTTTCGGGGTGACCCTCGTATTATTTATAAGTGGGTGATTGCTAATTAAGTTTACAAATCTTATAAGGAATATTTTGTAGAAAAGAAAAATTTATAAACACATATTTATATCGTATTACTCAGGCGCCATTTGATTTTTAATTTCATTCAATATTCAATATTGGGTCATATGAATAGAACTTAGCAATTACTTCGAAGCAATTACTTTTGGCTTCCCGAGTAAAAATAGTTATATAGGAAATTATATAATTTAATATGGACTAATATGTTTATATATAGTCAAATGTGACACTATATCTTTGTGGATATAATTATATATAGCTTTGAGTTTTCCAAAAATTTCTTATATGATGTCATATATAGATCAGTATAAATATATATGTCCCCATATATATTAATATATACCATATTTAGTTAAATATGCTATGACAATTTTAACACAGCGTCATATATAATTAAAAATGGCTTTATCGGTAAACATATAAAGTCTTATATAGCTCAATGTTAAATTTTATTCTAAGTTGTTTTAGATATGTTTAAGTATAGCTCAATGTAAAAAAAAATTCTATGTTTTTCTGAGATATATTTATGTATATGATTTCAAAATATAAAAGGCGTACTCATTATAACTCTTAAATTCCTTGTAAACCTTGCATAAATACAAGCCATATTTTTTATGTATGGAATTTGACATTAAACTCATAAACACAGGAGGCTTATGAAACAAATTCTGTATGGAAAATTTGTTTTGTGAACCTCCTATAATTTTATAAAAGATTTATGAATTTAAACATTAAAGTTTTATTTAAATTTTGAAATCTTAAGGGCCCAGGTGAAAATGTTCACATATGTTCATATATTGTCATATATGGTTTCATGTCTGAGCATATATGGTTTAATGTATGATCATATATGAACATATATGTTATGAATGGAAGCATATATGGGTAAATACATTCATATGTATAAATCCATATATGATAATATACTGCATTTATTGGTCCATATATTGGTTCATATATCTTCATATATGAATTCATATATTATTCAATATATGGGTAATGTTTTAAGTTTTTTTTTCATGGAGGTAATTACGTGAGCGGATTCAAAAAATATTGAAATACAATACATTTGATAATTTCTTAAATACAATTGGCAATTTCTAAAATACAGTTGCCACTTTTAGAAATAAAATTGATTATTTGTAAAATACATTTGATAATTTCTGAAATGCAATTGCGAATTTCTGAAATACAATTAATAAATTTCTGAAATACAATTTTCAGTTTCTGAAATACAATTTATAACTTCTGAAATAAAATGATAAATTTTGAAATACAATTGAAAATGTTGCAGTAAGATAAAAATAGCAAAAACAAAACTTCTAAATTTTGAAAATCTGCAAAAAATTTTGCAAAATATTAGTAAACTAAAAATGGCTAAAACAAACTGTTGTATCTAAAAAAATGTTCGTTAAATTTTGTTCAATGCAAATAGCAGTTTATAAAACCAACAGAAATATTTGCTAAAATATTAAACTGTTGATTTCAGAAGGCTAGATTTGTATTTCCATTAAAAACAAAAAACGAAAAGGAACTTTGAAAAATTTAAATTTTATGTGATGTTTTTTTGTCTACTACTAAGTACAATTTAATTTTGTATTCTAATCACTGAAATTTAGCTCAATTATAACTCAAATTTGGTAAATATATTAAACAGTTTTATTTTTGCTGTTCCTATCTTATTTATATTTAGCAAAAATACTCTGCTAATTCAGCAGTTTTTCATTTTGAACTAATTTTAAGTAGCTTTAACTAAAATTTTTACACACTTTTTTCTATTAGTGTATAAACAATCATTAAATAATCAAAATTCAGTCATAAAATATTTTCTAAACTTGAAGCATTAACCATTAAAAATTTCATAATTTCTCAATTTCATTCAAATGTACAAATTCATCAGTAACGTATGAATAGAATTATAATATTCACATTTAATTTGAATAAAAAAAGCAATATTTTTATTAAAAAATAAAAAAAAAATATATATGAACATTCATATATCTCCATATATGGCCATATACCCTCAAATTTCGGATCCGAACCCATATATGTTGCCATATATGGCCATATATGAACATTTTCACCTGGGGGTGTTATTTTTTAGTACTTTTTAATAGTTTTTGTTTTGATCCTGAAATATAATGCGTTATATAATTATGTCTTTCTACATAAAATTAGATATGATTATATCGGGTCAAAATCCGGATAAGATTCTATATGATTTAATATATTTAGATCTTATCCGACATAATTTTATCCACCATTTTTCGGATCATAGCATATCTCCAATTATATTAAATTAGATATCATTACATATGACATCATATTATTTTTTTTACTCGGGTTAGGAATGGCTTTTAACAGCCAATTTATCCATAGACTTGTAGAATAGCATGAAATATAAACGAATATCCAAAAAATAAATTTTTAGTCTACTCGCAAGCAGACTAGAATTGTGAAGTAAGTAATTGCTTAAAAAACCCAGTATTTCCCCCTATTAGTAATATCTATTTTTTATTCATATGAGCCAATGGCCAATGGCTCGTATGAATAAAAAATAGATATTACTAATAGGGGGAAATACAGGGTTTTTTAAGCAATTACTTCACAAATCTAGTCTGCTTGAGAGTAGACTAGAAATTTAATTTTTTGATTTTCGTTTATATTTCATGCTATTCTACCAGCCAATTGGTAAATTTGGAGTTAAAAGCCATTCCTAAGCCCAAAGTAATTACTTCGAAGTAATTGCTAAGTTTTATTCATATGACCCATTGTATTGCCTGCCATATTATCATATAATTATGATTTTCATATATAAGTTTCACTACATTTCAACCTTTGGCTTTGTAAAATGCAATAAATTTTAAATAATACATTTAAATACATATTTTATTAAACTTATTGAATTAACCTTGAGAAAGAATAATATTAATCTATCAAACAAACACAATGCTAATTTAACAAAACTCTCAATTTCATTTTTTAAATTTGTACTCGTATCGTTTGTGTATTTCATGAATGATTTTGAATGTTTTTGGAAATAAAGTAATGACATCACAACATCAATGTGATAATTTCAATGTTGTCATCGCGTGAAAAAAAAATAAGAATAAAAACAAATTATAGTTTTGCATATACAATAATTCAGAGTGATAATAAATCGCAAAACATGTCAAAGTATTGTATTAAAATTAATCTACTTTTTTTTTTTGCTTTTTGTAATACCTACTTCAGTAAATATTTATTTATATAAAAACGACGATAATAAATAAGGGGTTGGGTTAATCTCTGATTATTTGAATTTCTTAATATTTTTCTAGTGAATAGACTTTAAAAATCATACTTGACATTTTTAATTATTATCGAACTCATTTTCGTTCGTTAAAATAACTGTAATACTTACTGAAAATGTAAACATTACATTTTCATTTAATTTAACTGTAAAGCGCAGTTATCTTCCACAACATACAAATGTAATAAAATATACAGTAATATTTTGGTAAATTTGTCTAAAAAAGAACTGACAAATAGGTACAGGAAAAATTTGTTATATTTTAATTTAGCATTTTTCACTTGTTTTGTCAACTTAATATTTCCATCAAGCAAACGAGCGTAAATATGAAATAAAATGTGATCAAAATTATATTAAGCTAAAATTTTTGTATGCAATAGATTCATAAAAAAGTTTTGGCCAATGCCAAATAATTATAAATAAGTAGTGTCCGGCTTCGGCATTGGGAATATACTTATGTGTATTCCCGTTTGAAGATAATCATATATGCTCATATATTGGCATATACGGTTGCATGTATGATCATATATGAATGATATATGAACATATCTGACATATGGGAACATGTATGGGTAAATGCATTCAAAATAGAAGTTCATATATGGAAATGTATGACACGATATATGATAATACGTTGCATATATTGTTGCATATATGAATTCATGTATTTACAATACCACACAACATTTAGTGCATCTCTTGTGAACAACCTAAGTGTTTCGTGGCTTTATATCATAGATATAATTTTTTCATCCGATTACACCTAAATTTAAAATAAAAATGATCCAATATTTCGGTGGTAAAGAATAACAGAAACAATATCCGAAAACTGTTTCAGAGTACAACCGTTTCAAGGTACAATACTTTTCCCTAGCATTCTTTGAAATTCTAAGGCCAGAAAGTCTTAGAACTGATGGGGCACAACTTAGATGCATCACATTTTTCTTATTTTTTTGTACTGTGCAATTGCCTGAGAATTTATAAACTGCTTATAACTTGATGTGATGTTATTTAATATTTTTAGAGCAATTGCGTTGGTGTTTTATACCTTCATTCAACTTTTTTTTTTTTTTTTTTAATTTTCATTGTCAACAGGAATAAGTTACTTTGAAGTTTAACAACATTCAATTTAAAAAAAAAAGTACAATAAATATTTAAAAACATAGTTGGGCATAAAAGGGTCATTAGACCGTACCGCAAAAAAAAGTTCGCCGTAGACCCTCCAATATGAAGTATTTTTGCAAGGCAATTGAAATTTTTTTTTTGCCGAACGTTAAATTTTTCGTTATAGCTTCGGCATTTAAAGTCAGATTTTAAAGTGTGATATATCGATTTTTTGCCTCAGGGAGACCAGTGTTTTGCTACAAAGGAAAAATCCAATCAAAAAGTACTGCAAAGTACCTTGGTAATTTGACTCAAAGCCAATAGGTAAGATTAATGATAAAAAATGCACAATTCTCTGTCGATTGAAGTAACTTGTAATTTAGTAGGAGTGAAAGTTGTGCACGTTTAGTACTTTTCAGTACTAGGTAATTTATAAGTATCTTATCATTTAAAAAGTAATTGAAAATAAATGTACTAAATACCAAACACATTGGAAATACTTGTTGGTGCCTATTCCTACTTGTGACTCATTGTGACCGTCTTAAGACTATTTTTAAGACTGAGCGTCATAACTTTTCATAAAAAACAACAATAAAATTCAAAAAATTCAAATTTTATTTGTCAATGTTATGATTGTATCGATATCAGGTCTTAATTTTATTGAAGTTTTCAAACAAAAATTTTAATAAATATAATTTATTATGACTTTTCAACAACAAATACATGGCGAATACAGTCAAAACTAAGAGTCACAGACTTTTCGTAGGAACAGGCACCGTGATTACATTTTTTTAAGTACCAGTAGCTAATACTTGTACTTTTGGTAGTAATCTATACACAAGTATTAATTACTTCCCGACTGTGGTTCAAAATATTAATTTGATATGTGTTTCCAATAGAACAAACAAATACATCATCAGTGTTATTTTAATAATGGGTATAATTTGAATAAAAATTTGAAAGTATTTTGTTTATTTTTAAGCTCTTCCATAAAAAAAAAAATAAATCATCATTAATTAGTAATTTTTTAATTGTCGTAAATAAGCAAATAAACTTTTATTTGACATGATATGTGTGTTTAATTTAATTGAATGCAGTCATAATTCGTTTTAAAAGCGCCTTCATAAACTATTTTAAAAAGACATTTTATCTTTTGATTTGAAAAGAACAAGTATGTGAAAGGTTGCTAAAAATTTTATGTTGGGTTTTAATTTTGTTTTTGTTTTAATTTTTGTTCTTTATTAATCAAACAAATTGTTTGAGAAAAAAAAGAAACAAAACAAAAAACGGTTAAATAACTTTTATTGTTAATATAAAATTTTATATTTAAATTAGTGCCCATTTAATGAAAACTTGTTTTTGTGTTTATTTTCAAATATGTATACAAATATTTATTTTATTTATGTAAATTAATTTTTTCCCACATTTTTAACTAATTTAAAACCAGTATCGTTTTTACTCTGATTTTTTCGCATATTTTTAAATAAATTTACAACGCATATTTTAAGACATTATTTTTAATTAATTTTCTGTTTTAAATATTGTATTTAATTGGCAAAATATTTAGTTTTAATTATGGCATAGTTCTAAGCATGGATGGTAACCGAAACGAATGCGGTTATCGTTATTTTATGTTATTTCGGTAACGGTATTTTAAGGGTAACGCTATTTCATTTATTTCGGTATCGGTATTTTAAGGATAACGGTATTTGAGTTATTTTGGTAAGGGTATTTTAACGATATTTGGGTTATTTCGGTAACGGTATTTTAAGGTTAACGGTATTTTAGTTATATCGGTAACGGTATTTTAAGGGTAATGGTAGTCAGTTATTTCGATGTATCCCGCAATTTAGTCTTACAAAAAACAAACGAGAATAAAAACAGAATCAATTTACCCACTTAAAGTACGAAAAATACTCAACAATTACCAAAAGCAGAAAATTAAAAATAACGGTAACGGTATTTTAGGGATAATGCTATTTCATTTATTTCGGTAATGGTATTTTAAGAGTATATATATTTCATTTATTTCGGTATCGGTATTTTATGGATAACGGTATTTCAGTTATGTCGGTAACGGTATTAACAATTAGCAGGTATAACACAATTAGCAGTGACAAGGATTTTAGTTGATAGCAACAATAATAGGTTTGTTTTTTGTTTCGAATTTTATATTTTAAAAAATCAATGATTGGACTTTAAGGTTTTATTAAGAACATATTGGAGATTAAAAACTACAAAAATTGTAGGAATTCGTTTTTTCATTTGGCTGGGGCAGAGATTTTATTTTAGCGGATTTCGAGAAAACAGCGATTTTTGGCATTTATTTAGCTTTTAGGCAAGTTTTTCCTTTTTCTTCTTTTAATTCCAAATAATTTTGGACGGAATATAACAACACAAGATTAAAAACTTCAATCCTGAAAATAAGGCAAAATATAAATACATTTAATTGCCCCTGTGTAAGGTCAGAGGTCAAATTTTAGGAGATTTTAATTTTTTTTTTAACATATTAATATAACAGATATTCCTGAGCGGATATTGATGGAACTTCTTGATATTATTTTTCTAGATCTAAAAATAATATTCTTTAATTAAGTTGTTTAGTTTATTCGACCTTTTTATTATTAATTTTAAAAAATAAAATGACCTCGAGCCTGAACATTTTATATTTTTTAAAATTTTTTAATTAATTTCAGAAAATTAACCCTTAAGTGCTGTTGGGGCCTATATGCCCAAATGAAAAAATATTAATATATTTTCTTTATAGGGTCAAAAAATCCCCAAGAGCACTTAAGGGTTAAATTTATAAAATTATATTAGGAACATTATTTTTAGACCTAGAAAAATAATACCAAGAAGTTTTATTAATATCCGCTCAGGAATATCTGCTATATTAATATGTTAAAAAAAAATTTAAATCTCCTAAAATTTGATTTCTGACCTTACACAGGGGCAGTTTTATCAATTGTATTTCAGAAACTACCAATTGTATTTCAGAAATTATCAATTGTATTTCAGAAATTATCAAATGTATTTCAGAAGTTATCAATTTTATTTCAGAAATTATCAATTGTATTTCAGAAATTATCAATATCCAAAAAAATTTTCTTCTTGTTACGTAAGCGGAAAAATATGGTACCACTTTGGAAATTTTTAAACTCTTGTAAAAAGATATCCGTTCTAGAAAGTATTTTGGTGACTTTTCACTTTTACTAGGCTATTGCCTACACGTTTTCAACATTATCCCTACATTGAAAACTATTTTTTGTTACTTAATTGGAATTAATCGAAAGCGTTATATTTTCGAATCGAATTATATAATAACCCCTCTGATTTTCGAAACATACCGAAAACACTATTTTGAAATCACCTGTTTTTTGGACTCTATATCAGTGGTATTTAAAAATTAAATCATCATTTTTCTTTAAAAAAAAAAAACATTTCAAACATTAATTTTTGTGTATAATAAAATAAAATATCAAATTTAATAAAAACTTACCAAACCATCACTGCCATTAACTTCAATGGCAGTTTTTAAACGCTGTGATAATTGTTCCAATAAACGGTCGTATTTCGTATTTAAAATATCCAAACGTTGGCTGTAATACTGTGTGGCACCGGGATCACTGTCTGCGGGACGTAAATCACGACGTGGTGGTGAAAATGAAGGACGTACTTCCAGTAACCAATCGATGAAGCGAAGACATTTACCATCGTAAATCTTTGCGATTGGTTGGTGATGTTTTAATTGGGTTGAGTTGTTTGATTTTGGTTGATTGTGGTTAAGTTAAATGTTAAGTTAAATTTATTTTGGTTATGTTAGTAATTTCAAATACTATATAAATTATTTTAATAAAGTAAAAACATTAGATAAATAATGTATAAGTAAGTTTTAAGTTAAATTCAGAGTAGTGTTATATATTTAGTGCTTTTTATTGTTATTATTAAATTATTTTGTTTGGTTTATGTTTTTAATTTTGTTTTTAAAAATTCAAAGTTATTGACGTACCTTAAACCAGGGGTTTTAATTTTGTTTAAATTTTACTTGTTTTAACAAATTTAAAATATTGTTTTACTATTTTTGGAAAAAGCATTAAATATACCTTTTTTTAAAGGACTAAATGTTCTTACCCAAAACATTTTGAACCATTTTTTAAAAATATTCAATTTTAATTTTTATCAATATCAAAATAAATTAATGTTTTCGAAAAACTTCATGGGGACAGATTTAAATTGAAGTAGTGAGAGAGAGGGATAGAGGAAAAAGACAGAAAGTGTTCAGGTTTTATTATAACAATTACCTTAGCTTCTCTTATAAGTTTGCCTCCAGCCAAATTGACATTTTCGATTTTCGGTTTTCGTTCGATAGCAGCTCCCAGCAATTTCTTTAGTTGTTAAGTTTATTTAGATTTTTTGCATATTTCGAAAACATTAGGAGGTGTAGGAGAAGTAGTAGTAGTATTACAAGTTTTTGTTGTTGTTGATCATGGTGCATGTTTGGTTTTGATAAAAACCATGGTGTATCCATGGTTAAGTTTGGTAAGATTTTGTATGTATAGTTTTTTTGGTTTGATATGTGTATTGAATTTTTTGTTTGAAGGATATTTTTTTTTTGTGTGATTTGTTTTGAGTTTTTTTGAGGTGTGGAAAATACAAAAAATTAGACAAAAATATAATTAGTTTAAACTTTGACTACAATTGTTTTTAGTGCAACTTAAGTATACAACAAAACAAAAATATAAATAAATTAATTAAAAATAATACAATACATAAAGAATAAGAACAAAATTCTACTGACAATTAGCAACAATTTAAAGTACATTACGTGTTTTTATAGGTGGACATTTTTGAAATTTTGATCTTACTAAAAGTGTAGGTGGATAATAGTGTGCTTCACTGGGAATTGTGTAGGTGGGTTTATTTTTTGGTGTATAATAATGTAACACAAGTCAGCCACAATAATACCAACTAAATATCACAACTTAATTAAAAACTAATTTTCAAAATTATACAAAAATATATAAAACTAATTTTAAACTACCACCCCTAATATATAAAATAACAAATTCAAATATTGCAATGACTACTGTAAGAAAAATGTTAAATAATCTACATTTAATGATTTATACTAACACTTTTCGTTTGTTCTACTTAAATCTTTCAAGTTAACATTTTATTATCAACGTAATAGAAAAAAATCTGGCATACTTTTAGGGGACTATACAACTATATTGCGGACAACTGAAGAGTTGGGGTGATGCCCCCAAAAAAATGGTATTGTCTATCATGAAAATGATCAACCTTTTTGAAACAACAAATAATATCTAATATGGCAATATATATTAAAAATTGGACTTGATGTAGAAGAATATAATAAAATATATGACTATACAAAATATTATAAAAATTGTCTTCTTTGTCTATTAGTGTTTAAACGTGGATTTTCCAAAACTTTACAACTAAAACAAATTTAAGTATAATTGATCGTTTTAGGAACTACACTGTTTATTACGCCTAAAAATAGGAATATATGAATAAAGTTTGAGCCCTAAAATATGCAACAACAAATTTAAATATCCATTATGCACGTCAATAAATTTGGTAAAATACAGGGGTATGGTATCACCAAAAAATTTGGCGCTTTGTTCAGTAAACTAACACTTTTTTTAAATTTAAATAATAACAAACAAAAGAACAAAAAATCAAAAGTATATATTTAGAATTTTGTTATTCGAACATATTATTGTTTTTTTTTTTTTTTTTTTTTGCGCAGTTTTCATTTTAATCATTAAATTTTAGAGTTTCCAAATACAGGCTCAGCTGATATTATACTCATACTAAATAGTTGCTCAGTGTAATACTAAAATTAAGCGCCCACTACCGTCTAGTAGTGCAATTTCTGATATCTTATCTCTACAATTAATAGTCGCTGGTAAAATAGCTTTATCCAAATTTTTGGCAAGTCAAAAACTTGGTAAACTTTCTTAAATTTTTGGCTGGAAATCTGAAAATTTTATTATACAAAAAACCGAGGATAAATATATACCACTTGTTGACAAACATTTTTTTTTGTAGATTTATAGTTAATTTTAAGTTTGTATTTAAAATTCGTTATTCTTTAATTAAATTTAAATAAGTAAATTAAATTTGTTTGTAAATTTAATGCTTTAAAACTAATATGCAAGTGCTTGTGCAAATTTAAATGTTACTGAAACTTTAGAAAATATTATTTTCTATTGTTGTTTATACATGAATGGATGTCAATACATTGCTAGATCTGTCAAAACAACAGAAGATGGAAGATGACAAAGCAAATTGTGGTAAATTTATTGTTGTTGTTTTTGGGTTTTCTCTGATAGTTTAAATGTCAAATAACACTCCTAGACGAGAACAAAAAATTCTCATTGAGTTTGTAATTTAACTTAGCAAATATTTCTAGAAATTCTAAAAACGTCCTCCCTTGAGAATTTCCTTAGGCAAGAATGAAGTCCGGATAGGGACATGCCTACAACAGATAATTTTTCAGTTTTGGGATTTTAGCATATTTAATTAATTTAGTAATGTACAACATATTAGCGGTTTTCATATAAACTCGTATTCTACTCGTAAACGGTGTAAACCTGGTATATTTATGAATTTAATATCAAACTCCATACATAAAAAATATGGTTTGTATTTATACAAGGTTTACAAGGAATTTACGAGTTTATATGAAAACCACTATTATAATAGTGGTTTTCATTTAAAGTCGTATCTTGCTGGTATATACTGTAAAACGTATATCTATACACAATAAATACAAAAACAATTTGAATGTGTGTTAAAAAGTGTGCTTGTTGACAAAAGAAGAACAGTAAAATATCTGTGTAATCTATGGTGTAAACTTTTTCGTATTTATATTCACAATTGAAAATTGCCAAATATGAATTTTATTTACCCAGAAAGAATTTACAAAATTCTAATTAAATTTTTAAACATCTTTCTCATACCAAATTTGTAAATACAACAAAAAATCTTTTTAAAAAGGCACCAACAAAAAAATTTTTAAATTAAAAAAAAATTGTTTTTTTTTTTTGTACAAAACTAAATTACAAAAGCCATCTACACTGAATTTTTAGTTTTTCTTTGTCACATCACTTTATTATTAAACACTTTTCTTTATGTTTTTAGGGTTAAATTAAATTAAAAAAAATATTAACAAATTTAAAAATGTATAACACACCATTTTAAACTAAAAGTGAAATATTTAAAAAAAATTAAAAAATATATTTTTGACACTTGCTTTAATTCTATATTCGTTTTAACAGGGTGTATCGAAAATTAGTTATAAAAGAAATCGGGTGTATCAAAAATACAAATTTCAGATATTGTTACTTGGTTTTTGGCAAAAACCCGGTAAAATTTGGTTTTCAGTTTGTATGAAAATTGTATGGAAAAACTAAATTAATTTTGTAGTTTACGGCTGAAAACCTAAAAATGACCAAAAACTGCTAGTTTTTGCCCAGTCTAAATATACTATAACTTTGAATTTTTATTTTTAAACAATTTTTATATGAAACATAACAATTTACAAACGAGTTACAAATATTTCAAACAAAAAAATTGTTGGAAATAAAATTTCAATTTAAAAGCAAATGTGATTGCTTCTACAAATTCCAATTGTTGGTGCCTACTGTTTTTTCTGTGTAGCCAGCAAAATTTGAATACTTTTTTGAGGGTTCTTATTCTATGAGTCAAAACTTAGTCAAATAAAACACATTTTTTTGAAATTTTCAAAATTTTTGTCAAAAGTTGCTCATATTTTGGTTGAAAATATGAGCCTTCTAAAATGAATCATAAAAGACACAAAAAATTGAGCCAAATTATTATACCCAAAGATGGTTCAGAAATGACTCAGAAATGAAAACAAATTTTTGAGCCTTTCGAATTTTTTTAAACCATTTTTTTGAGTCATTTTTGAAAAAAAAATGGTTCTTTTGGATGAACCACTTTCATACAAAAATTTGAACTTTTAATAATATTTCTTGAGCTTTTTTTCGATTAATTTTGGCTGGCTAATTTTCTTTGGTATGTTTATTTAAATTATTTTAAAAAAATTAGTAGAAAAGAAGTCATTTAAATGAATTTGTACATAATATTCACAAAAAATATTCAAAATACAATTCAAAATATTAAAAAAAAAAAAAAAATTATCGTGTAAACTTATAAAATTACCATTTGCATAAAAAAGAACGGTTAAATGAATCCCACTAATATATATTCAAATAATATATTTAATTACTTTGTTAAATTGTTTTAAAATGTATTAAAATGTAAAATTTTGGATGGAGATTTTTAAGGTATCCTATGTCATTAGTCGATTTTGAGAAGATTTTGCCAAAATCGTCAGATGATTTTGATAAATGTTGCTTGGGAGAATAACAAGCAACCTGGATAAAAATGAGTGGTAAAAAATATAAAAAACGCCTTTATTTTCTGGTCCTTGGAACCACAATTTTCAATTTCAAATATCTGTTTTTAAGAGATAAGTTAGAAAAACGTCTAGTACCACAGTATTCAGCGTACTCTTAGTAGTTTAGTTTTACCCACCGCATGGTCCCCTTGTCGAAAAAAAATGTATCATATTCTAGCACAGTGTTGTAAATGAGTTTAAACACAATAAAAATGTACTAATATTCTTATTGTGTTTAAACTCATTTTAATTATGTTCTTAATATTTTTCATTATTTTGTGATGCATGTTTTTATGTTACGAGTATTTTGGGATTCAGCTGTTGACCAGCGTTGCCATTTTTTCATACAACAAGTCTACAAATTACGCGAAACACAGTGTTGTATTCTAAATGTTTCCATATCTGAGAGATTTTCATGATATTTCTTACAAAGCTGACAAGTTGTGTTGAGAATATCGGGATTTTACAAATTTTCACTGAAATCTGCACTTTAGCCGAAATCTCGGAATTTGGATAGCTATTTCACTTTTTGGTGCCGTTGTATTACCTAAAACTATAAGCCTTAGCGTTATTAAAGTGAAAACAAAAAATACTATAATGTAATATTTAATGGGGGAAATGTCCCCAAAGCCTCTTAAAGTATCTTATATTTTGATAGTTATTTATCAGTTATTTACATTCATAAAAAAAATGTTTACAGTTTTTAGCCAAACAAACAATAAAGTTATAGAATAAAACATTAAATTCCTTTAAAGAAAATAATAAAAACAATGACAATTGTTGACAAAAAACATAAAACGAAACAAAACTACAACAATTAAAATAATCGCTAATAAAAAACACATACTACGATTCAAACAGTAAACAACTTTAAAGAAAAAAAAAAATAACCAACACCAATTTTCAGAACCTTTTCTTTTCAAAAAACTACTAATTTTTTAAAAAAATGCAATCAATATATACTTTGTGTTTCTTTTGCAATCAAAAAGATGATCCTTATAAAAGTTTTTTCAAAACTAAAAGTTTTAAATCGAAAATTCGTTCTAATAACCTACAAAAATAATCAATCTGGGGCAGTTACAAAAATAAAAAAGAGGAAAAATTAAAATTCTATAAACTCTGCTATACTATTCTTTGCTATTTAAAATTTCTATAATAGAAAACCAAAAAAAATTTAATTTTTAAAACTTAAAAAGTAAATAAATAACTAATATATTATAATCGCCAATTTGGAAACTTTTTTATATTTCAAACTTACGTCCAATTCATAAGCTGACGTGGCTGTCGGCATGACTGTCAAATTTCCCGTTGTGCCATCTACCCATGATTCTTCAACTTGTACGCTTGATTGGAGTTTCTTCATAAGGCCTATGGCATTCTCGCATGAGTGCATTCTATTAGAGAACAAGAAAATAAATTGATGTATAAAATTAACATAAGGTAAACAAGTGTAAACATAAGTATTATCATCGATACTTTATATGGTGTTTCAATAATTTATCAGTAAATAAAGGTGTTTTATTGCAGAAAAAACTCATTACTTTCAATCATCATACAGGTGTCATCATAATCATTCATGCATGCTACAGATAAACTCGATAATAACTTAATTACTTTGAAAATTTAAATTAGTTTTAGAGCTTTATAGAATCCAAATGACGTAAATTGAAAATTTTCATGAAAATTATTAGTTTTAGAAAGATATTTTTTAAAAAAGTGCTTTTATAAAGGATATTTAGGTTGTTCACAAGGGGTGTGCTATCTGTTGTATCGTTGTATCGTCCTAACAAAAAACAGAGTTGTTAAAATTTGCATTTGACTTTAACAACGATTTCCTATTGGATTTTCTATCTTTTAGCACACTTAAACGTAGGATACTAAACATACGTAAAAATGTTGTATGGAGCTGTTCTCAAATGTTGTATTTTTTCAATTTAAATAATAACAATTCTGTTTTTTGTTAGGACGATACGACGATACAAAAAATAGCACACCCCTTGTGAACTTCCTTATTGTTTTTGAAATATTTTTACTATTTATTAGACTCTCGAAAATTTGTAAAGAACAACTAAATGGAATTTATTAAAATACTTCCGTAGAAGACTAAATCATCTCTCAAAATCAGATTACAAAGCGTGACGTTATGTTAAAAAAAATCTTGGTTAGTACATTTTGTATTAAAGCTCCTTAGATACGTCGGACATGGTACGTTAAAATGTTCAAAAATCCAAAAATAACGTTGTAGTGTGAAGTTGGCTGCATTTAAACTATAGCTTACATAGATGGGAAATAGGGGTTTCATTTCGGTATCAAACAAATTGCACTGGCCAACAAAATTTTGTAAAGATGTTTACTAATTTTGAATTACCTACCTACCCTCATTCTAACACCATAATTATTTTGCTTTGATCAGATCTCGTTTTTGTGTTACAGCTTCTACCCACAAAATTGAAGATTAACCTTTTTAAGTTTCATTTTCACATTCAGAGTATTTATTATTTGAAGAGCGTAGTTGTGTTTTCTGTTTTCCGAGTGAAGTCATTCTCAAATAATGTCAAGAAAGTGTAAAAATGATCCTGACAAGTTTTGTTACATTTGTGAAGAGCTAAAGGTTTTTTTCACAAAATGATCAGCTGGTATTTTGAAATAATCAGTGTGTTCCCGTACGTTCCCAAAGTTACCGAAATTTACTCAAAGGCGTTCCCGTACTCGAGAATTGGGTAAATGAGAGCGTTAATGAGAGTGTATTAGTGCTTCTCTTTTTACCCAAATTTACCCAGACTTTTTCTTCGGGTAAACTTTGGTAAAACAGCTGATGTAAATATAAACAAAAAACAAATGTGAAATTAAATTAAAAATTGTAATTAAATAAAGAAATAAGAAAAAGAAACTTGGTTTTTTGTTAAAATTAATTGAATAAAATCAAAAACAACTTTTAAATGCGAATAAATATGTATATTTGTGCCGATTTGCAAACTGAAATTATACGTATTTTCACATCAGTGATGGGATTTTTGGCACACACTTGGCACAAAACAAAATTTTTCAAGTCCCATCACTGTTTAACATTATTCTTTGAAATAAGTTTTTGGGCTAGAAAAGTGGTTTTTTGCGTTCCTGTACTATTGGGTAATTTTGTCATTTTGTGAGAGGATTTTGTGCTTACTCTCATTTTACCGAACTTTACCCAAAAAGTAAAGAAACACACCTAATGTCTATGTCCTAATGACTGTCTCGGGTATAGAATATAAAGCAGAAGAATGGCGTTTGTTTATCAATGGTTCATAGTTCAAGTTTATAGGCTGTTATTTTACATATCGGCAAAGAACTTCCCCCTATAACATTAGGTGAGGTTTCTAACATGAGAGTCTTCTGAAACTATAAAATTTATCTTGTAAAAATCAACATAACGAACACAACTGGAAAGTTTGTGGAGATTTGAGGGTTATTGTCCTAATTTTAGGATTACAACTAGACTATACAAAATACTGTTATCTGTAAGTGGGACAGCAGAGAACAAAAAAATCATTATGTTCAGAAAGACCGGCCCAAAAGGGAATATCTTACTCCAGAACAAAAAAATATTAAAAATCCTCCATTAGTGCAGCCTGTTAATATATTTTTACCACCTTTACACATAAAACTTTGGCTCATGAAAAACTTCGAGAAAGCTATGGATAGGTGATGGAGTGGTGATGGGTTTTTATATTTTTGGAAGAAAAATTTCCTAAATTGAGTGATGCAAAAATCCTCAACTGATGAAAGATGAAATATTTAAAGAAAAGAGTAGTGATTGGAAAAATCAACTTGGGAATCTTTCATGAAAGCGACTTCAAATTTTCTCGGAAATCACTTATCAAGTGACTATAACCCTTTGAAGACCAAACTTGAACCGCTGCGGATTTCCTAACGCAACTTTTTGAAGACTTGGACTTATGGCTGAGAATAATTGCTAAATAAGCTATTTTTTGCGCTTTACTTTCGGAGAAATTTGGAACAAAAATATAACGTTAATGGACTGTCACTCCTGAATGACATAACATTTCAAAAAATTTAATTTTCTATTTTTATCTAAACTATGCGCAATCCAAAAATAAAAAAAATTGCTCTGTGAATTTCAAATTGAATTTTTTAAATTAAAAAACGAAAAACAAAAAACTAAAAAATATAATACTGGATTTAGACTGAGCAAAAACTACCTAGTTTTTGGCCATTGCTAGTTTTTACTTGTCAAAACGCATACATAAAAAAAACAAATAAAAACCCTTTTTGTACAAAAACTAGGCTGTTTTTGCTCAGTCTAAATTCACTATTAAACAAAATTTACAAAGCTATATCTCTTTTCTGTCGAACATCTTTTCTGTTAAAATCGTATTGTCGTGGAGCTGTTATCGACTTATAAGGCTTTTGGCCAAAAAGATATTTCTACGATAGAGAAACGATATCAGGACAAGTGGAGTCCGCATATGCTGGCAGATTACTGTTGGACATTACAACGAGACGTCCCTGAAGCAGAATATAGAATAAAATCATAAAGTTACATTGATATTAATATTCAAATATAACGAAATAACTTCATTTTGTTCATAAAAACTGAAATTTTCTAAAACATAATGAAATCAAATTACAAAAAAGCTATTCGTATTTGGAATATTCTAATTCTATTTCTATTATCCTTATTCTAAACTCTAACCAGACAAAAGTTATCATGTTACACACAAAAAGTGTTTGTTGTTGACCAGTGTTATTGGAGAGCACTTTTTTCACCCCAACAGTATTGAATTTTATGGTTTACTTTTGTTTTTTTGGTAACTAAACAATTAAATAAAAAATCATAAACTATTATTAAATAGTAATAATTTAGTATAATGTTCCGATTACTGTTTGGTGCATAGTTCGATAGTACGGACTAACAAAAATAGCCGCCACGTAAACGTCACACGCGACACTCTTTGATTTTGAGATGGGGGTAATTGCAAAAGAAACTTTCAGTACTCAAGTGATAAGAGTATTTTTGAATAAACAACAAAAACATTTGCAAAAATATTACTTTAATTTGCATAGTGCAAACGAAAAAATTATTTGTAGTACATTTTTAGTACTTTTTCACTTTTAGTATCTACTCTTATACGAAAGAGTGCAATTATTTTTAAGGCACTTTTTTGTAAAATAATAAAATTTTAGTACCAAGTTATGAAGGAGATACTGAGCAGTTATTACCAAGGTTTTGCTGGACTACTCAGTACTTTTTACATTCATACAAAAACAGGATTGCATTTTCACACCATAAAGGGAGTTGCATATTAACAGTATTTTTAACTGTGAAATCAAAAAGTTTAGAAAATAAAGAGATTGCAATCCTCTCAGTTATATTAACCTCTCTTTACCTTATAATAGTAAAATCAGAAAATACTTTAAATCATTTTAGAATTGATTTGCTATAGGGATTTAGACCAAAAATATTTTGTATCTTCGGAAATACCACAAAGTAGAAAACTGTAAGACCGACGAAAGGCCCGCTACGCAGAAAAACTTTACTGAAGTTATTACTATCATCAAAATGGGGATTATGTTCTTTTGAAAAACGGTCTTAATGCCTATGTGGAATATGTCCATTTTTGACTGGATATTCTGACCAAAATCATGTTGGTCATAGTCCTTAATTCAGTTTGCGGACTATAACCGAAAAATATTCGGATAATCCATGTGAGGTGAGTATTATAAAAACTTTACATTAAAAATCACCATTTAATCAAAAAAAAAAAAACTTACCTTTCAGCTAATTGATTACAAATAGCACTCCAACGTGTATTTAAACGTTCAACATTAGCATGCAAACGTTTTAAATCATTTAAAACTTTTGTGGGTACACCCATTCGACCCAATTGATCTGCTGCATCAGTCATTTTATCCATTTGTGGCTGTTGTTGTGTTATCAAATCTTGCATATGTGTCAACTGTTTGAAGACCATTTCCAACCCATCTGCGGTTGAGGGTAAATCTTGATGTCTGGCAAGTTGATTTTCAATTTCCGATATGAAATGTTCATTATCCTCTAGACCAGCCAGAGAAGCTTCTAATAATTTCAAACGATCTTTATGCAAATTACTTAATGTATTCAGTTCTTTCCACAAGATGAGCAAATTATCCAAACTCTTTTTAAGAGCCGGAGTTTTTAAGGCAATTGTACGGAAAGTTTCTTGTAAATGTTGCAATTCCGGATCTAATGATTGTAGACGACGTTCATAATCGGAATGTATTTCTAAAACGTGTTCCAATGAATCGAGATCACGGGGTAAAGGAGCACTAATGATTTGTTCCAACTCCCTAGCCATATCTTCTAATTTACCCTTAATGGCAATACATTCTTCAGTAAAAATGCGACTGGCTTGTTTGCTTTCCTCTGCAAAATAAGAAGTAAAAATGAAAATGTATTACAATTGTTTGTAAAACTTTGAAATAAAACTTTAATATACCCCTTGTCTTACGACTAGCAAATAGATTTTTCATATTTCTTTTTCAATTTGTAAAGAATCTTTATAAACAAAAATTTAGTGTTTTTCGTTCTAAAACAATAATTGAACTGACAAAATAATTGAAGACATCTTAGTAATGGGGACGACTTTAGATATATTTCCATCACTATCATTAACTCTATAAACATAACTGCGTATGTCAACAGATGTTTAGTAAATATTTATTTTATTCTTTAATTAAATCATTAATTGAAACGTTATTCTCACACAATAAGCCCAGTTACCTTGTGTGATTCTTTTGAAAGAATACTGACGATACACACAATTATAAGCAATTGATTTCAAGTGGGTAAACAAAATATATATAGGTACATATTGAGAAGAAAAACTCAAAACGCCCACAGTTTTACGATTTTTTAAAAGAAAATTACTTTACTTACTTTTTTCCTATTGCATCACAAAAATTTTTAAGAATCAAGGTTTAAACCTTGTGAATTAATTTAGCTTTGCAATTTCTATGAATAGTCCTATTTACCACTTATATTATTTTTATCCTGCTAATTTTGATGCATCTCAAAATTTTTGTGTGATGAAATATCACGAACCGACTTGTCAGGTTAAAGCGCCTGTTTAGCCTCATTAGGGTAGTATCAAAACAGATTTCATTCTACTGGGTTTAAGCTTTTAAAGGCTCCCTTGTTGGGCGCCATTATTAATACCAATTTCTGAGTTGTTTATCCTCACTGTATTTTCGTTAATTTAAATTTCAACTTATTTTAGGCTTTTTTTTAACTTATTTTAGTTTTTTATAATCGAAACGAACTTTATTTTTAATAAACTTATACAATAGAATTGATTCGGTCTTCTGAAGCCTGGAGAAGCAACTCAATGGGCGTTTTTTTTGGAATAAATCAACCACCGGTGTGTTTGGCTCTCTATCGATTTTGTTCTTTTCACTTTGAATTCTTCAATGTAATATGTACTTCGTTTTGTAGTGCTGAGACACGGTTAACATGGGCTATCGATTAGGGCAACAAGAAGGAATTATGAGCCATTGCATTGTGTCATCTCGAGGAAGAAAAGAGAAACTATCAGACACTTCTTATTAGTAAGGAGTACGTTAAAAATACACGTCGTGACAAAGTTTAAAATTTAAACGTTATTTCTATTGCCTTTATTATAGGGCCTCTGATCAGGCCCTATATATTTCAAGATTTTTATACAAGTAAATGAAGTGTACACTCATAAAAAAAAGCCTGTAGAAACAGTTCAAAATTCTGCTGAAATAACAGGAAATAGTACCTGTATTTGCGCCAGCAGAATTTTGAATGAGGTTGAGGATTATGATCTGCTAAATTTAGATAAGCTAAATTTTACACACTGCTAAATACACAGACAATTCTAGTTAAATTAGCTAAGAAATTTGAGCTAAATTCAACAGAAACATTATATCATTTAACTGAAAATTTATGCTAAAATATCGCCTACAGTCTTAGTTTTTGGGTCCTACGGATCTGTCCCGAGACAGGCCCATATTTATTTTTGGGAGTATATGTAGCTTAAAAAGACTGATAAGTTCAGAGTATCGTATTTTTGTCCATTTTGCTCTATCTCGCTTAGTTTCCGAGATATAAGCCGTTTTGTGATTATATAATAAAAAAATTATGAAAATATAGCGCCATATCTATGTGATATTGATAGCAGAGACACAAAAATATAAACATTGGAAAATAATTGTGGTTTAAATTAGCTGAAAAATTTGTAAAATTAATTAGTGTCTGTCTTGCTGGTCTTATCGAATTCTTTAAAAAAAATTTTTATTTTTTATAATTTACTTGTAAAAATTGTATCATCTTTCTTTGATTTGAAAATAATTTAAACAGAAAGTGATATTAATTTATGATCTAGAGTCAAACTAAAGAACATTCATTTAATTAATTAAATTACTAAAAATTAGGATGTAAAGTTAGTTCAAATACGGATGAAAGTAATTGTTATGCTAAATGGGATTTACAAAAATAATGGTTCAATCCTAAATTTTAAGACAAAATAATAAAAAAATCAGTTCATTTGAGCCAGAACGCGTTTAACAGACTTTTGTACTAACTTTTTTTTATAAGTGTACCTCTACTGTATTTAAAACGGATGGAAATTTGAATCGGTTGGAAAAAATTTACTTTTACAGTGTTTCAGCGATTTTACAAACGCAGCCCCCTTGTGCGCCATTTGGAAACATGAAATTTTTACCGCATTTTTGGTGTCCGACCAAGACAATATATCCCAGTGGCAAAAAATACTAGTGATACTATGACTAGATTATTTGATTCAGACAACTAGTTCGTGTTCTACTGCCTCTCCATGCAAACAAATGTAGAATTTAACATGAAGATGTCATAGGCATGCATGGCAGCAATTGTTGCCGAACTTCCACTTTGGGAGGAAAAATAGGGAGCAAAACTGGATTTAATCTGCCACTCGCAGAATCAGTTCAGAAGTGTCTCTTTGGAAATAATACTGTACCATTTGGTTAAAACCTGAAGTTTTTTAATTGATAGATCATAGATTAGACCGCTAGTTTCCTTTTACTGCGATAATTATTTAGGTCCATTTACGAAATAAAATTTGAAATATTATGATTTCTTATCACAATAAAAGTTTTTAGTGTCTATTTGCAAACTCAGACTATAATATTAAAAACAAATGTAAACAAAACCAGGATTTCAAAAGTAGTATTTAAGCTTAATTTTTTGAAACAGTCTCTGAACAGTTCCATTAAAACTAATAGGCACACAAATGGTTAAAAATGATTGTTTTAGAAAGAGAAACAGGAAGGGGTAATGGTACTTATGAGAAATTTACCAAACTAGTTCTGGAGTGACTTTTTGGTACCAGTACTGAACCAGTTGAATTGCAACTCAAGTCAAATTCGCTATAAAAAAATGTAAGTGTTTATTTGCTAACTCAGATTTTTTATTAAAAGTAAATGTGAACAAATTGAGAATTTCAAATCTCGTTTTTTAATTAAGGTAATTTTTTTACACTGTCCCTACATATGTTGAATTAAATTAGAACATAACTGGTTCAAAATCATTATTTTGAGAATTAGTTTGTAATTACTAGTAAAAAAACTAGGACTTTTTAAAGCTAGTTCGATCATTTGCTACTGGGATGCTACTGGGAGATAAATTTATTCTGAAATTGTGATTTAAGGCACTGTTACAACAAATGTAACTGTTAAAGAAAGGTATCCACTTTAGAAAGTGTTCGTAGTTAACAGGTTTCACTATAGTTGTTTATCCAAACCTACGTACCAAATAGTCGTGATCCACGCAACGCTAGATAGTTTATAGATAATCTTAAATCTTACCTTCTGCTCTAGCACGTTTTTCAAATTCATCAAACAAACGATTTACTTCATCCATTTCACGTCTCAACCGCCTTAGCTGAGGATCATTTGGATCACCCTCACTCAACAATTTATCGGCATCATCATTTAGAGCTCGTCGTATGGCAGTACGTTGTTCGGGACCCATGGCCAAGAATTGATCGAAATCCCAGCCCTTAACCACACGTATAGTAGCAAAAATCATATTTTGTCTAAGACGTAAATGTTTCTTTTGCCAAAGACTAACTGAACGATCAAACAAACGTTTAAGTCTTTCAGCAGCATCGATGGCCTCCTTATCCGGTGGTGGCATTAATAAACAAGCACTTGGCACCAAGCCCTCTTGACCCTTAGCGGTGCGTATACGCCATTTAACACGTCCAGAATTGTCTAATAATGTACAAGTTTCACCTTTTTCCACTTGCAATTGACCCTGTTGATTGTAAGCGCATATAGCTTGCACTGGGCTTTGACGATTAACCGGCTGACGACGCTTATTTAAAGGTACTATACTTTGAGCTCTATGTTGTAAATTGGCTACAGTTTCACCAAAAGCATTAAGTTCTTCACGTAAATCTTGCATACCGCGCAGTAAAGCTTCACCTTGATCTAAACCAAAATCAGATTTGGAATATTCGCTATTGAGAATTTCATCTCGTTTGCCTAACCACTGTTCGGCATCTTTAACTTCAGCAAAGAATTGATGGTATTCGGTGGCATGTTTTAAATGTACTTCCAGGCATAAAGTCAATTGCAATAACCAAGCCCATTGTTGTTGTAAAATGGTCAAATGACCTTCAATGCATTTCGAGGCAGGGTGTTGTTGATTTAACAGAGTATCACCACGATCGAGTATGGTACCAAAATGTAGTTCACGTTTTTCCAATTCAGACATAAGATTCTGTAAAAAAAAATTAATAAAGTGAATGAAATACTAGATACCTAAATAGGAATGTAAGTTTTATCTGTTAGTTAAATAAATATAATATTTAAGATCGAAATATACCGATTAAGTACATGTAGAAACGATAATAAATATAAGAGAATAGTCTGTTGACGAAACCTCATGAAACTGGAATTGAAACTTGTGTCCACATTTAGTTTTAAGAAAACATTGGCTTATAATATTCAATTGGCAAACAGACTAATATGTGAAACCTTTTAATCCAATAATTAAAATCTCTAAATCAATTCAGATCTTCTTGGGAGATGTCAAATCCAATTTAAATTATTTTTCTATAAAAGTGGCAATATTAATAGACAATAATATGTTAATACTTACATAGATTCCACAGATCTCTTGGTCTTCTTCTACTTTTAACATTTTAATATTTTTTTCAAACACATTAAAATTTTTTTTTTGTAAAGGTATAGCACGTACATATGTCCAACACATTTTCACGAGTTGCTTTTAGTTCGAGAAGGTGTGAGAGATATATGTAATCTATGATGTGAACAAATTGTCAAATCATTTATTAAAGTTTTTGAAAAAAAAAAACATTCAAGGGAATAAATTCATTATCCAATATTAAAGTTAAATTATGAACATTTTTCAATTCCACATAGGATTTTATAATTCATGCCATGACATTTAAACATTTAAATTAATAACTAACATTAAATATAAAGTCTAAGACCCGTTTACTGAATGTCCAGTTAAAATTTAGCCGATAGTTAAATTCAGATTTTATATGGGAAACAACAACAAATGTAATAGCTAACTAAACATTCAGTAATCGGGCCTAAATAATTAAAAAAAGGCTTAATATCTGAAAAATAACATTTTATTAGATTAGTACAATTTTTATAAAGTCCTCATTTTGTACGCCATTTATAATGTATGTAAACAAAATTTCTTAGGGCGTCATTTGTAGTAGATAGACATGTATATTTATTTTTTTAAATTTTATAAGATCAAAAATTAAAAAATTAAAATTAACATTATCTGAATAATTTCTACACTCATAAAAAAAGTCCGTACAAATAGGTCAAAATTGTGCTGGCGCAAATACATGTACTATTTCCTGTTATTTTAGCAGAATTTTGACCTATTTATTAGAGAAAATAACAGAAAAATTAGTTCATTAGTTTGTTTACATATTTTTATGACCGCAAAGAGCCTTGTCTTTTTATCTCCAATAAATAAGTAAAAACTTGGATACGTTTGGGCATGTATTATGCACCGATAGATGCGTAAAAATGGACTTTAAGTAAAAAACTGTTATATTATTTTTGGATCTTCTATAGCAATACCAAATTTTCTCGAAATCGTATAAACTAAAGAAAACTAATTTAAAAAGGCTTTCCCTGTAAAATTGTGTTTTACTGCTAACACATGTATCTTTGCTATAGTCGGCAAATGTAAGAACAGTTTAGCTGGGACAATGCTGATAGTGTCTGATAACGTGAATGGGGTAAGAAACTATTGGCTGTTGAACATTGATAGTTGACTATTTGTTTAAGCAAATTTCAAACTCCCACTCGTTATGCACCATTTCTATCAGAAGGAAAGAAATTTCCTTTCTTTTGGTTGAAGTAATTTTTAAAAACTCTCATGTTGTGCGCCATTTTTTGCGGAAGGATAGGTTTGGCCTAAGCGAAAAAAAAATGAATGCAATATTTCTATTCATTCGTGAAGGTATGTAAAGACATTTTGAGTTTGTTTTCTAGCTACAAAATAGATGGGAGGTTTTCCACCACAATCATGTAAGAATTTTCAATAATAAAGGGTACACCTACAAAATAATTTTGTTGTCCCAACCGAAATTGGTTCCAACCGAAACGTTCGGTTGCTGCAACCGAAAATTCGGTTTTTACAACCCTATTTTTGTTGATCCAACTGAAATAGGGTTGTGGCAACCGAAATAGGGTTGAAACTACCGAAATAGGGTTGAAACAACCGAATTTTCGGTTGCAGCAACCGAACGATTCGGTAGGAACCAAATTCGGTTGGGACAACAAATTTTTTTTGTAGGTGTACGTGTAGAATATTTTGTTTTAGTTTACAGAGTTTCAGCCGACTCGTTGAGCACCTTTCGCAAAGAACTGAAATTATCAATTGTATTTCAGAAATCGCCAATTGTATTTCAGCAATTATCAAGTTTATTTTAAGAAATTATCAATTGTATTTCAGAAATTATCAATTGTATGTCAGAAACTACCAACTGCATTTCAGAAATTATCATTACATACATTTGATAATTTCTGAAATACAACTGACAATTTCTGAAATACAATTGATAATTTCTGAAATAAAATTAGTAGTTTCTGAAATACAATTGATAAATTTCTAAAATACAATTGATAATTTCTCAAATACAATTGATAAATCTGAAAAACAATTGATAAGTTCTGAAATACAATTGATAAAACTGAAATTCAATTGATTATTTCTGAAATACAATTGATAAATCTGAAAAACAATTGGTAACTTCTGAAATAAAATGATAATTTCTGAAATACAATTGGAAATCGTCAAGATATCACAAATATAATATGAGATATCAAGAAACGGGTTTCGGAATCAGAAGGAGGATATTTATATTATACGTTATCTACTTAACTCAAAAATGGTCAGTAGGTCAAACTAATAATAAGCCAACGAACTTTTGTTTTCAATATTTTTCAAAAATTCCACTTTTAATACGCCATTCAAAAAAGACGGAGGGCATTTTATTCTAATGGGGTCAAATATTTTTTAACAACTATTAACATTTGTATATCCGATCCTTTCTTTCCATTATGTCGTAAGGAAATGTAAAAAAAACTTTAAGATAATTTTATTGATCATTCGATTCGAAACATAATCGATTGTCAGCAAAATTTTGTTTCCTACTCGCAAAGTTTCATTTTGATATATTTAGTTATTTGCAATTTATATCAGTTGTCTTCATTGGTGCCTTTGTTATATTTCTTTTAAAATAATCCTTCAGCAAGGATGACTATAAACTATCAAAAATAAAGTAGCAAGTTATTGTTCTACTACTTAATTTGTTCCGTTGTATATTCTAAGGATATGTGAAAAGATCCCATGCTATCCTAAAGCCGCAGCTAAATGATCGCGTTTATTTTCTTAGCCCTGCCATTTCTGTCTATTGCAAATGGCTTCCAAAGTATGGCTGAACACATACAGACAATTTATTTTTATTCGTTACAAATGCCACCCAATGGGACACATTTTCGGCTACTAAAAGGAGTCATTATGACGACTTCGGATATGTTTTTCGCCTTATACAAACATACAAACAAAATGATGAACTGTGTAATTGTTAGTTTTCGAGTATTTTTAGACGATTTAACACTTAAAATGTGTTTAAAATCTCATAAGTACCATTCTACGATAATTCATTTAACAAAAATTTCAAATGAATGCATTTGGTAATAGTTCGATCTTAATAAATAAAAAATAAACTAAAATAAATACAAAGTTCGTTTTAATGCCAATTTAAAGAAAATAATAAAATCTATAACGATATGATTAATATTTTTTGGAAATATATTAATTTTCTTTCACAATTCTCACCTCATCTCCATTACCAAATGCACGCTTGTTAATTTAAACAAAGCAAATATACATTAATTACAACAGGAATTATCAAAAATAGTTAGCATTCGCTTTAAACTATACATACAATACTAATGTTAAAAAAATTCTCCTTATCTTAATAATTCTTACCTCATAATATCTGTGCACAGAAGGCAAATCTAAATTTTTATCGGCCCAATCACGAGTGATCTCAATTTGTTCCTTTTCATTTAACCACTGCAATTCAGCGGAAGCCTGAGCAAGGAAATGTTGCAATGTATCCAAATCGGAAAGACGTTTGGTTGAGGTACTCAATAGTTCGGTATATACTTTCTGCAATTGATTTAGACGTTGTTGATACAAATTCAATTCATCGCCAGTGAATTTTGTTTGTTGACGTTCATCATTGAGTACTTTAGAGTGGAACTGATCAATGATTTTGTGTTCACGTTGCTGACGATCCAGTTCGTCTTTAACAGATGGCAAGTCGGTACCATAATCGGCTTCACGCAATTGTTTCAATTTATTTTGGCACCATTCAATGTGTTCTTGTAGATCTCGGAAATGGGGATTTGTTTCTATTTGACGAGATTCAACAACAACGCGCTTTTCTCGCGTAAGAGTTTTTTCATGGATGGGGAATTTAAGGGAGGTCAATTTTTGCAATAGATTTGTATGGAATGTAGTTCGGAGCTGAGCCCAACGTTGATGTAGTTTACTGACATTTTTATGCAATTCAGCCACATGGGGATAGCGACCTTCGTTTAGAACATGACAATCTTGATTCATGCCCTGGATGGGTTCTTCGAGATGACGTATTTCCATCTCCAAAGATTCGACAATATTCTTGGCATCCACTGGATTCATACCCAGTTCAATACGCCGGGCTTCTTCAACGATGCGTGTTTCCAAGTCGGTAAGTTTCATATCGACATGTTTAATTTCACGCTCAACTTTATCGGCAAGACGTTGCAAACGTTCTAAACGATCAATTTCCTGTTGCAAGATCATTTCACGATCCTGCAATGCGGTTTGCATGCGATACCAGGATTTTTCAATGGCCTCAGGACGCAATTCTGTTTCTACATCGATCTCACCGATACTTTCAAAGTAACGTTCGAGCTCTTTGTAGATTTGTACCAATTTTGACTTCTCCCGTTTGCGAACAGACACCTCCTCGGTACGGAAATGATGTAGATCGCTGAGTAAACGTTTCAATTCAATTAATGTGGGTGGGAAGGACCGTTCCTGCAAGTAGGCGGTCTTTTCACGACACCAATATATGAATTGTTGAGCTAAATCACGATATTCGTGAACACGACGTTGTGACTCCATATCAAAGAGTGGGTGAATGGCAGGTGGTTCGGGGAATACATCATATAAAGATGAGATATAAGTTATCAATGATTTCTCATCGGGTTCATTGGTGTCAACATCTGTAAGCAGAATTGTACAATTTTAATAAAAATCATTTTGAACAAGTAGAAGGGTTTTACTTACCTTCGGGATCTAATAGACGTGTTACACCATATTCTTTTTCAACAATATGGAAAGCATGCTCCAAACGTTCTCTTGGTCGATCGTTTCTTGCCTTTCGCCAGTCAAGCAAGTCCGGTCGATTACGATGTACAAGTGCTGAGAATGCCAAACCATCGCGCCATGATGATGTAAAATCATTGACTCGAACTCCCGGATACCGAGCAGTTGAGCGACGGGCCCAACGCAAGAGTGCCTCACGTGCTGATACATTGTCCTCTTTGCCAACAACAATATCGGAGATCTATTTAGAATATAAATAAAGGAATTTTATTAACAATTTATTGAAGTACATATAATAGAAGAAGTTTTTTCTAATTGTTATAGAATAACAAGTGTGCTTTGGTTTTAAAGAGCCACTATAATGGAACCTGTTGTTATAATTTATTCTTTAAGTTGCCCCACCATGTTGAGAATTCAAGAAAAGACGCAATAACTACTTAAAACGAAAGTCATGTTCTTATGTAATAAAAAAACTTCAAGAGTTTAATTTATTACAAAAGTTTTGAAACAGAATCTATGCTGAATTTGTGAAATCGTACATATGTCATTTCAGATGACATGTCAACCGTCATCAACAGGTTATGTTCCTTTTACTTATTTACTTTTTAATAAGGTCTTTTAGATACAGATACCTATTTCTCTAAAGATGTAGCATAATAATTTTGGAATAGATGAGCATTGGGCTACGTTTGAGTGAAAAACACAGTATTAAGACTATTTGTAGGTGACATCGATTGTTATAATATCTGGAACAATTTAATTATCCTTCAAAATTCGGTCTGTAAACTGGTATCAGGATGTTAATATTCGTCGGATCACAGGATTATAAGATGAGAAGAAGTTTCGACAGTTAAGATGAAAAGCAGTTCACGACCTTCAAGTAAGGATGCCCCACTACTAATGCTTAAACATCTATATATGGCAGTAGTCAGTGTACCAAGCCCCTTGGTCATCAAAATGGAAAATAGGTAGAGTGGTATTCATTATGATACTGGAAGAGATTTCAAGTTAAATGATGCACACCTCTTCTCACTGATCAAGACATATTCTTTAGCTCTGCTACTTGGCCGGCTTACAAAAATTAATCCTTCGAAGGTATTCGATATGTTTTCGGAGGGATATATGTGTAAAGCTTTTGCAGCATCTTGTCTATATTCTAAAGTTCTAATACCTTCTGGGAGAAGTCCGACCTTTTGGCCATCCCAAAACCTTTTTGGGGATATCCACTGCCCCGGTTGATGAAAACAATATTCTGGCTGAGGTAAACGGCTCAAAAAGTGTGATAAAATTGCAGATTCTGAGACCACCCAGAATTCACTTCCCTGAATGTCTTTGGCATGATTAATACAACCCTAACCTCAGAATTGCTCCATGGAATCAGGGTTTCCAGAAATCATCAGCAGGCGAAAGTAGAGTATATAATTATTAGCAAAATTTTGTTTTTGACTGTGAATACTCTTTAATTTAAAAATTCTTCGATCTTACTCTTCGCCAACGCAATGCGAGAAATTTTTCATAACAAGAACAGAGGAAATTGCGATAGCCTCATTTTCTTCAACAAAGAGAGAAACTAAATGTGAAAGGAGTGCCCTCTACCTATAGTAATTTATTTTGGAAGCATTCAGAAATTAAAACTTAGATTGGGATTAAAAATTATTAACACCGAAGCTGCGATTGTTTCCAACACCAAACTGATATTCCACTTAACAATATCAATTCAAAACAAACTACCCATCTTCAACACAATAATATCTCCTATTTGAAAGTACGGAGGTAAACTATAGGGAACTGCAAGTAATTCAAATATAAAAATTATACAACATATTCAATCTAAATTTCTAAGAACTATTGTGGATGTAGAATGGTATATCACAGATGGGGACCTTCATTGCGATCTAGGCGTAAAAACCGTAAAAGAAGTCGTTCGAAATTGCAGCTTAAAATACACCAATCGCCTTACTCTACACTCAAACTCTGAACTAAGACTACTACCTGATAATGAGACTCTGATACCCAGACGACTAAAGCCTTTTACTCCTTAGGGACTACCTGATCGCTTCTTTTTATAATTATACTAACATAAAGCATAATTATATTAGGTATTGATTTAGGGTAATTTAACACCCATTAACGGTAAGATAAATTACTTATTGTTAATTATTGACAGGTGTAATTTATATTGGGAAAATAAATAAAAAAAATATTAGACATACAATTTTTATTCTGAGTGTATTTCGATGTTTTGCTAATTCTTATACCCAGGGCAAGTTATTTTTTGCATTGGAAATATGTTCAATGAAAGTGTTAGTAAAAGACCTCCCAGAAAAAATTCTAGAATCGTTTCTTAACCCCATCTCTTCTTAAACTAGTTCTACTAGAACTGATTATATAGAACTAGAACCCGAATTCTTCCCGCAGAATGGATATGAAAAGTATAACTGACCAAAAACTAATTCTTAAACTATCTAAGGAACTGGTTCTAAAATATCCACTTCTAGTTTGGAGTAAAAGAACCGGTCTATCTACGGTGGATGAACAGGAAGTGTAACAGATTCTAAGGGCTAGATTTATAGTCAGAACTAAGATAAATTTTTTCTTATATATTTCTTAAATAAGAAAATTTTTTTGAAAAATTCTTACTTAAAAAATATTTAAGAAAGAATTCAATCTTAGTTCTGACTATAAAACTGGCCCTAAAGCTTTGGCATTTTTTAATAAATATTACGGGTGTACATAAACATAGGCAAGAATGAAATCCGGATAGGGACAACAGATTATTTTTCAAAACTTTTTAAATAAGTTTTGGGATTTTAGCACATTTAATTCCTTCAATACAATTGATGATTTGAAATAAAATTACACCATTTTTAAAATATTATATAATCAAATAACATTATTTTCTCCAGTACTACCCTGAGGCTATTAAGAACGCAAAGAAAATAATTAAAAACTTCAATCATTAAGATTAAAATAATTTTTAATGTAAAAGTTGTTTTAACTATTATTATAGATAATTATTATTAAATTATATTCGATTTGTTTTCAAATTTGCTTTTATTTCCTATTTTCGATACAATCATTATTAAAAGAATAAAATACAACCCAAAAAAAAAAATATAAAAAATACCTTTGTGCGTTGGGTTTTTGTAGTGGAAGAATATGCGGGAGCTTCTATAGCTGGCACAACAGTGGTCTTGGGTAATGTATGACGATATTCCAAATCAGAACTACGCAACATTTTGGTTGGTGGCAACAAATCTTCAGGTGGCAGCTGTTGCTCTTCCGCCCGACTTAAGGTTGTTACCTTGCGTACAATATGAGTGGTAATGCGTCTATGCCCAGTGGGACCACGCTGGGAGGTTTTAGTACTTTCAACACTAGAACCCAGAACTTCAGTAGAAATCCGTTTGTTGCGTGTCACCTGTTCATATGAGTCGTGTAACTCGTGATGTTGCCCAGCCAAAGGACCCGATGTTGCAACATCTGGAGCCAATGAATGATTGCCATTGCGAAAACTTTTACGTAAAACTAATGAACGATCATATGAATGGCTTTCATGAGGTGTAGCGGTTGCAGGGGCCACTCCTGGATAATCCGTAATAACAGCTTCAATGGTCTTTTCATGTTTAAATTCATGTTGATATACAGCATTTTTGTTGTCAATATTGGTGGTTATGGGTGGACCACGTGAAGGTACTAGTGCCGTGCTGCTGATACTGCTTTGAACCTGGCCACGTTTCTTCATCAATGAAGATGAAGTATTGGAGGTTCTTAAATGCATTTTTTTGGTGTTCAGCAATAGTACCACCTGCTAAAAACAATCTTTTTTGCACCGTTCCGAAATTTTTGTATCAATTTCATATATATACAAAGTTTAGCAATTTTTTAATAAATTCGTTTTCGATTTTTTTTTTTTTCTTTCAAAGTTCGTTTCGTTAAAAATAAAAACACCTTAATGGTGTTGTTGTTATATTTGCGCTATAGATTTAAATTAAATTTTAATGGACTCTTGGTAGCGAATAATTTCAATTTCATCCGTATTTTTCTATCTAAACAAAGGAATATTATTTTCATTCATTTTTTTAACATTTTTTTCGGATAATTTTTGGGTTGGTGCTTCTGATTTTCTTTATGGTGCATTTAAAAACAAAACTAACAACATTTGCTGGTTTTGTTTTCAACCTAACCGGATGTAGACCAACAGACATAAATATTCGTAGTTGTTGTAGGCACGAAAATATGTAGCTAGCAAAATGTTGTACGAAAGACTAGAGTAATTTCAAAGAACGCAAATGAATGTAAGGGAAGTTAATCAAGTGTTATTGTTGTTCCCTAGATTGTGCCACATGATAGTTTTGCTGCTGCTGTTACTACTACTAATTCTTTTGCAAAATTACAACAACATTGCGACGATGACGTTGACGTTGACGACGCAGCCTTTGTCGGCGAAGAAAGAAAATAATTATAATTTTAATTTATGTTGAAATTTCCTACACGCAAGTGCAAATAAATGAAATAAGTACAGTACAAAACAGTACTATTAAAATTATTCTTAAAATGTTTAGAACTGAAATTAAACGGGAACAGCGAGAAAAACAATGAAATTAACAGTTAAATAAACTAAGATATTTAATTGACTTTAATAATTTTTTCCGTTGAAGAAGAATTGAGTATGACTGAACAAATTGCCAGATTGTAAAAAAAGTTTTAAGGTTTTAAAAAACTGCCAACACTTAATAAACATTTCAACTTCAACCTTCTCATCGGCCAGACCGCCTTTGGAAGAAGTTAAAAAAAACGACAAATGCGTCAAATGATGACTTCATAATCAGAAATTAAGTAATTTTGATAGAAAATTTAATTTAATCAATTTTTCTGACGAAATTTTTTGTATAAAAGCAAGAAAGTCTCAAAATCGATGGATGTGTAGCGGGACTATTTTTACTCAGAAGTGATCAACACAAACACATATAAACATTATATTTTTAGATTTTTGTCTCCTTTTTTCGCAAACGTTATCAACTGACTATTGGTTTTCACGTTCAGGAGCTGGTAGCTGATTGCGTATATATGGGAGATGGGTTGCCACAGGGAATTTCATAATGTATTTTAGTACAGTGTTGTTTTAACGTCATATATACAGCTGCAATTAATATGCATTTTTAATTTTAGTAGGTTTGATGTTAAGAAGAACAATAATATTTCATCTCATATCCATCGAAAAAAACATCCATTTATTTTAAAATGAGAACAAGTTATAAAACAAAGGGCAGGTTTACCGCTACTGCAACATTCAAGTTGTACCGCTTTATGATATAATCAATCTGGTGAGCGATGCTATCTTTTTTTCAAATATAAATATTTATACAATTTTCTTCAATTTTTTTTTATTTTTTTTTTAATTTGACATTGGCCGTTTTTTGAAATCTACTTTTTTTATAATTTTGTATTTTAGTAAATATTCTTAAGATTCTAAGAAAAAAAATTTCATGTAAAAATTCCTACGGGTTCAATAGTTACAGCCGGATTAGTGAGAGCGCATTTTTAATTTTACGTACGGCAGCTGGTATATACACAAACTTTGAACGTGTTTATCTCGAAATCATGTTTTTCGTACTGGTTGCGGCACTAGCGGGTTCATTTTTTGACGAAATTTTTCGATTTTTTATAAATTTTTAAAGTCAATATTTTTTTTCGAAAAAACACACTTTCAAATTTGGAACATCACCAAAAATTGAAAAAAAAAATTTTAAAAAAAGCTCGTGTCATACGATAACCAATTTTGTTAAGATTTAAAAGTCATTTTTTTCCAATTTTTGCGACTCCCAGCGCAGCAACCACGAGGCCCCGTTTTTTTCTATGCCGCCAGTTTGGAGCTCTATAAAACCATGTTGGAGTGAAAAATATATTTTTTTGAATTTTTTTTCTTGTAATTTGTTTAATTCTCTACAATAATAAAAAATTTTGGAAAAATTTTTGTTTTTGACTGAGTTATGAATTTTTAAAAAAAGGTCTGTTTTCTCTGCCGCGAATGTCATGTCCCTCCTTAAAGAGTAGCAACACTCAGAGACTTTTTCCTATTAATTAACGTGTTGCTCTCTTTGGAAAGGGGATAGAGAAGAAATGGAAGGTAGTAAAAGATGAAGAGCTTCAAATATGGGCGCTGTGATGTAATGGTTAGCGCGTTAGACTGTTACACGTTAGGTTGCAGGTTCGATCCCCAACCAAGGCAATATCAATTTATGAAAAATACTAATATGTAGTGTCCGACCGAACAGTTCGACCGGAAAATATATTTTGTCGGTATTTGGTATTTTCAAGCCTTATGGACAAATTTTGCTTATGAAACAATATTTGTTGGTCCGATTAGAATGCATTTTGAGGGTCAAACTTAAGGGCGGATTATGGGACCGTAAACGTATATGTGATGTAACTGTACCGTGCCGTAGCTAAAAAGTACACTTATAGATTATCGTAAACGACACTACTATTTAGCATCTATTTCATGTGGTTTTATATTTTATTCTAAATTTTTCCATTTATCTGTTAATTTTTATTCTTTATTTGTTATTTGAATCATTTTTCTTTATTCATTTCATATTTTTTCCGACTAAAATCAGTCAGCTGTTTCGATGCCGGATAGAAAATTCTGATTTCAACAGAATGATCCGGCAAGTTCGTTTACATTTACGTGTTAGTAACCATTCGTATACATTTCTTCTTGTGGTATCGAAACAGCTGATTCGTTACAGATACGTTTACGGTTGGGTAACTCAGCCTTTAAGGAAAAGTCCGAAGTTAAGCAACAAATTCACTGTTCGGCCACCGAAAGTTCGGCCAAATTGATAAAAGTTCGGCGGCCGAACAGTTAGCTTTACAGCTAAGCTACGGAGTTTTCCTTTAATTTGACACTGAAAATCGAATTAAATCCGCTCAACAACGTGTTTATTTATGGGCCAAGGCAAATGGTCTCAGTATCAATCCGCAGAAGTCCAAAGCTATCGTTATTAAAAAGAGATTAACAAAAATAGATTTTATACCTACAATTTTTTTAAACAACCAACCCATAAGCATTGTAGATTCCGCTAAAAATCTCGGAATCATCTTTAATTCTACACTGACGTGGTCGGAACATATTAATTATGCTTGCGGTCGCACATATTCTATGCTGAGAACACTCTGGCGAACTCAATACTGCACACCTGTTAAAATTAGAATGCTGCTCGCTAAAACATATTTAATGCCTACCTTGTTATACGGATGTGAACTTTTTGCAAGCTGTGATACCCTGAATAGTAGAAAACTAAACATTCTATTTAATAATATAGCCAGATATGTTTATAACATAAAGAGGTATGCTATTGGCAATATTATTTCAATTTCACCTTTCTCCGTACAAATCTATGGTATGAAGTTTGATGATTTACTTAAGATGAGAGTTCTAATATTTTTGCACAAAATTATTTACACACGTCAGCCGGACCACTTATATAACCGCCTTTGTATTTCCTGCTCTGCAAGGGGAAAAAGAATAAGAACATTGCAACAACGTAGTACAACGTCTGATTGGCATTTCTTCATCAATGCCGTCCGTCTTTGGAACGATATCCCACATACGACACAACTTAAAAGTAACGCAATACAATTTAAAAAGAACATAATAACGTTTTTTACAACATAAAGTTTTTACAAATTTTTTATAAAATTCTTATTTTAAAATTCTTATTTATTTTTTTTTTTAAGTATAATGAACAACTTTTGATGTTAATTTCATTCAAATAATTTTTTATTCTCTCTTTTTTTTTAATGTGTTTGTTTTTATTTTTTAAAACTTTGTCTACAACCTATTATGATGTTACTATTATTATTATTATTATTATTATAATTAGTTAATTAGAATCTAAGAGTTATCTTTGTATCAAACCTTTTTTATTCAAAGTTAATTTCTATGCTGCAATAAAAGACTTTAAGTCTTGTGCATAGAAATCGCAAATAATAATAAATAAAAAAAAAAAAAAAAACAAACAATTTAGCAGTATGAAAATTTCTCCACAATGCTTTCAAATAACAGAAAATCGACTAAATGTCACTTTTTGGCCGAACTGTTCGGTCGGATACTACTAATATGTATGAGTTTTTTCTATCCCTCATACATATCGCAGCGCCCTCCTTCGGTGTTTCCATAGCACTTAACCCCACCGAAGTAAAATAATATAACAGGGCTATGAACTAAAAAAAAGCTTCAACAAAGTTCGCCAACTCACCATCAGATGGCGCGCAAAAACTGTTCTAAGATTCAACACCTCGCGCACCGACAAAATAAAAACACAAAATTTCAACAATAGTTGAAATATGTATCCAATTTTCCTGTATAAATTTATATTATTTCATAATTCTCTTTTTCTTTTTTGTAATATAAAATTGATAAGGACAGATAAATAAGTAGCTACTAATTTTCGAGAAATAAATTGTTTTCAGTGTATTATAAATATTAATAATGAATTAGTTTCATTTTAATTAAATCAATTCCTCAGCATGATATTGAAAAAGTAAAAACTGTAATAAATCATAGAAAACATATAAGACTTCTAAAAACTTTTGAGAAAAAAAACAATATAAAAAAAATAGCAAACAAAATAGCAAAACAAAAACCAGGTTTAAAAGAATTCTTGATTTTCTTATAAACAACAATAATGTGAAGTTAATGCCTGTTTGACCAAAAATAGACAAACGAAAAGTGACAAAAGCATTAGTCATTTTGGCTTAATTTAGAAACATAAATAACAACGGACTACCACAACTACAAAAATAAAACAAAAAAGAGCCATTTAATTGTGCGTTCATCGACTTCATTAGAGTTAGAACTGCCAAACAAATTGTATTTTATTTTGCTTTGCTTGGCTTGGCTTAAATATAATTAAAAATAGCGATAAAATTAAACAAGTTCATTATCGTTGTACTATAGAATTTATTCGAAAAAATGCTCAAATCTTTAAAATAACTAAAAAAAAATCTAATCTTTAAAATCTTAAAAATTAGCAATACCATATTCAATGTAAATGTTTTTTTTAAGATAAAAATTCGAAAATAATTATTCGTTTCTTAATTCTTAATGGTATTGAAGTCAATAAAAGCAATGCCATAAATGGTTAAAACTTGTATTTAAATTGAAGCAAATTTTGAACTTGAAATTCTAAAACTAGACACCCACTCAAAATATTAAAAAAAAAAAAAAAAATAGTAATATATATTTACCTAACAATTCAATAAAGTGCTACAATATTTATTTGTAAAATGACAACATTCAAGATTACTAAAATATATAGAGTAAAGATACAAAATTAAATTTATTGAAATATAGTTTTTATTTAATGATACAAATTAATAGTTTTTAATGAAGCTGTGTGGTTTAGCTAGTAACAATTTTATTAGGAATCTTTGAACTTAATCTCCGCTCCCTTCTCTTATTGAATTTTACAAATTTATATGAGGGCGTTAAACATCATTCATTCAATCAATAGGTTACATTTTTAATGGAGCATTAAATCAAAAGTCAATGTTATTTTGTTGCAGTTGATGTGCAGTAGTTTTTTGAAATAATAAAATATTCAGCAAAAAAAACTATGAAATTTGTCAAGTGGCGTTACACAACGATAAATTTTTAAAATGACTTGTAACATTTTTTTCATTATTATTTTCCTAAATTAAAAAATTTGGCTGCACTCTGAAATGTTAGTATATTTCGGTATATGTATATGTCAGTCGTATTTGATACGATAGCATTTATTTTGTAATTGCAGTTATTTTATTTTAAATTCAAAACAACTTATTTAACAGTTATTTAGCAAAATAACTAAGAAAAATTACTGCAATTTGGTAACAGTTATTTTACGTAGTTATGTTATTTTTTAAAAAATAAATAACAAAAAGAATTTCAGTTATTTTAACACTTAAATTGTAGACGATTTTACCGACATAGTTCTCTGAGGGCGAGTAACTTATTTCAAACATAACCATGGTTAAACGTTAACCACAGATATTTCCATATAAATTTGATATTCATTACTATGGTTAAGCATTAAACTTAGTTTATTTTGAGATAAATCAACAATTACATTTTGTAATGAGTTACACATGCAATTACAGAATTACATGTACACTCAGAAAAGTTCTGCAGTTACTACATACCAGTTATTTGTGTATTAATGCGGTTGTAGTTATTTTAACTACAATTGCAGTTAATTTACTTAGACTAAAATTTTTTAATGTTTTTGACAGTTATTTTTTTAAACAAAATA